>CAJHQP010000447.1:0-191741 GCA_905132765.1 Moricandia arvensis
GTGGGCCAGATTGGCGAATTTGCGCTTATCTCATCCATGTGATCCTTCCCCATTCAAGGCGTATCAAGTGGTACCAGAGCCATTCAACCGGTACTATCTTTTCATCTTCTCATCTTTCATTTCTAAAAAACTTCTTCTTCTTCTTTCTATCTCAAATCCGGGCCACTACCTTAACTATCACCATTCTTTGATAAAAAAAAGAAAAAAAGAAAAAAAAAGAGAAAAAGAGAAAAAAAAGAGAAAAAAGAAAAAATAAATAAAAGGAAAAGAGATCTATCAAAAAAAATTGATTTATTTGGGTAGGTGGTGGAAGAGAAATCCTGCTGGCTGAGGAGAAATCCAGCCTTGGAGTGGTTAATACGGATTTCAAAAATAATTCTCTTATCTTTCTATCTTGTGTTCATCTCTTGTTTACTTGGAGAAAACATTGAGTTACTTGATTTGTTCTCTTAGAACGTTGGGAGACTCTTGACTGACTACTAAAATATGAGAGAAACACTTGAGTGGGTGAGATTAAACACTTGAGAGAGTGAGGATTTTGATCTGTTAACCTTTTGTGTTGAGTAATTTTCAGGTTAAAGATGTTTGGTCTTCACAAGAAAAGTGGCAAAGAAACATCCAAACGACAAGCTATTTCTCAAACTTCATCTCAAAATTTGTTGAATATTTTTGATGAGTTTGTTACTGTGCATGAAAGCCCAAGCCTAATAAGACCACATAAGATGCCAAACAGGAGGTGCAAAGAGCAGGTCAAACCATCTAGAGATGAAGCTAATCAAAGTAGGATTTTTTGTCGGTTTGATGTCCAAGAGATTTGTGAAAACTTTGAGAAAGAGATGATGAAAATACTTAAGGACGCCAACGAGATTCAAAAGAAGAGTACAACCACATGTGCACCAGTAGCTCAACCATCAATATTCACCAGTGAAGAACCAAAAGGTAAATCTGAAAACAACCTTGAAGAGCTAAAAGATTTTTCAGATTCTTTATCCATTTTTGATGAGTATGATGAGAGCTTTTGGAAAGTTTGATAATTTTTGAGGATGAATGTGATCTTTCTTCTCCAAAATCTGATTTTATGTTTGATGATGAGGAGACTAATGGACTAACCTGTTTTGAACCGGAGCATCTGAGTAGTATTGTTCTAGTTTCACAGGATTTTGAGGAAGAGTCATTCGACTACCCACATCAAGGACCACTGCTTGACAGTAGGAGACCCAAGGACGATGATCTAGGTCTCATCTTTGATGAGAAAGAACTTGGTCAAATCTTTGATGAGGAAGCATCAAGCATAACATCCAACAACATGGAGAACCATCTTTGCTTTGATCCCGGCACAGCTCCTACTCCTTTGTTCACAAAGCACTGTGAGGAATCTGATTTGATTAATTCTATGCATGAATTTTTTGTTAAGATCAGTTCTCAAGATGTGAAACGTTTTGGCTTTGACAAAGTAAAGAATTTTGTGTTTCAGATTTTGTTTTCGAAAACATGTTTAATTCTTTTAAAGTGTTTAAACCTGATGAAATTTTTGATCAAAGACGTTTTCAAAATGGCAATGACATCCATTCTGATATTTTTTGAGTTTTGATCAGTTTTTGAAACATGGCAAAGGTTTTGATCATCTTGAAAAGTCATTTCAGCTTGTTTCGCAACAACCAGATTTCTGTTTCCGAAAACCTTGTGATTCCTTTGTTTGTTTGAAGGATAATGGTTTTGATCTGAGTTTTTCTAGTTATGAACTTGTCACTAATGATTTCTGGAAAGAGCTTATGGTTAAGAATTTGCAGAAAATAATATCACTTAGAGCTGAAACCGAGTTTTGTTGTGATTTTGTTTTGAAATATGTCCATTCTTATTCTAAATCTGATCTTGATCTTTTGTGTTCTAAATCTGAGAAACTTGTGCATGTTTTGAAATGGTTCTTTAGGAACTATGCAATCACGTGCCTGGAAACCCTTCTGGTCATTAATTCTTATTTTGATGTGAATTTTGAAAGGCTGAAACTTGTGATACATATTCTTCGGAAATACACTTTGATTTCTGATTTGAACAAGTACATGTCTTGCACATATGATCCTGGTATTTTAATGTTTGTTTTGAGTGCCCAGGATAAAAAGGTTCAGCCTCAGAAAAGAGAAAGCATTGACCGTGCTTATCAGTCTGAGATTTGGAGACGCATGTACGCAAAGAAAATAACATCATACTCGAAGGAAGTTTCTTTCCAAAATTTTCCTTCACTAAATTGTACATGTTCTTTAGAATCTTTTGCCTGATTCATTTCCTTTTGATACAGGTAAAATGGATTGAGGTCAAATCCTTTTCAAAAGAGAGGGAATGATGCACCCTTGGATAGCACACCGGGCAAAATAGACATGCATGGCTTGATCATGGGAAGCAGTAAAGATATATGTTCATTGTTTGACTCATATCTTCTAAACCACGAGGCTTCTACTCATGAAATCACTTGGAGAATGTTCTCAATTATGGAGCTCCTTGAAGAATAACCAGATCAAACGGAGTTCAGATGTGGGAGTTATGCTATTTACAAACCATGTGATCTTCATTTCTCGCGAATTCAGACATGTGCGCATTCAGGTGAGCTGGACAGACACTGCCCTGGAGCTGGATGAGCTAATTGACACTATATTGGATGAGATGAATACTAAAGTGATCTGTACTGACACTATCCTAGACGAGCTGAGCTGGATTGACACTCATTTGGATGAGCTGAGCGAGTTAGTTCGATCTTCCGAGCTGGTTCGACCACCCGAGAAACTAAAAATGGCTAACCTTATTTCTGATGGACCAACGACCAATTCAATCATGCCAAAGGAGATTATTCATGATTTAAATGTCCAAGAAAGCATTGGGTTTGATGGTTTTCAAAATATTCAAAAACAGACTTGCTTGTGCCAAATGGAGAAAGCGATAAAATATTGGTTAAGAGAAAAGATAGATTTCGACCAGGCTTCAAAGGGACATGCCTAGGCCCATATTAGGAGCATATTCTTCACTTTTCAAAGTCCTGGTCGAGGCTATATCAAGAGGCAGTCAAGTTTTAGTCAAAGACTTTATTTAGTCAAGTATTTGTTTCTATTTTCTATGCCTTGTTTTTAGCACATTCTTCTTTGGATTTCTACAACTTGTAATCCTATAAATAGGGCCTAAGAGCCACGAAATAAATCATTGAGTTTTCCCATTTTCTTTGAGTTTATCTCTTTGTTCTTGTTTTAGAACACTTCTTGTTTCTTGCTGAGTTTCCTCCAAGTAAACATTCTCTATTTTGTTGGACTTGTGCGTCATATCAAGAAACGTTTAGAAAACCATCTTTTGTTCGACTTGGGCGTCATATCAAGCAACAACTGAAGTCTGGTAGTATCAAGAGACTTTCCGCCCCTCTTGTGTCACTATTCGATCCCCTAGTTCTTCCTTTGGCGAGTTCATATCCCCTTAGTCCGATTGAGTGATCCTGTCTGAATCTAGGACATATCAAGTGGTATCAGCGCCACTTTGGCTGTTTGTTTTCATTTCATATTTTCATCTTCTCAAATATCCAGGATTTTCTTTTCTTATTTCTTGTTGGATCCGGGCTGTTCCTTTACTCCCTTGTGATTGCCAATTATTTAAAAAAAGAAGTAAAAGTTTTGGCTTGAATCACTCCTGAAGAGAAATCTGGGGGGAGTGGTGAAAGAGAAACCCTGCTGGCTGAAGAGAAACCCAAACTTAGGACAGTTAAGGCGGATCCATATAAGAAAATCTCTTCATCTTTCTTTCTCTTTTCTTTAACCCATAAAAGCTTGCTTTGTTTTTTTTTGAGTGCTGAATGTTGACTGCCTATCATCCTTTGAACCAGTGAAAAGAACTTTATGTGATCAGCTAAAAATCATGAGATAAACACTTTGAGAGTGTGAGGATTTTTATTTGCTAACTCTTTTGTTAAGTGTTTTTCAAGATGTTTGGACTTCATAAGAAATTAAATCAGGCTTCAAAGCCACAGCAAGACGTTTCTTCTCGTTTTAAAACTGTGTTTGAAAAAGAGCAATTGATTTTTGATAAGAAACAGTTTGCTACTAATGAGTTTGATTTTGTGCAGAAACAAGAAACAAAAGGAAGAGGCAAAACAGATTCGATGATGATGAGAAGAGGGTCAAAAGTGGTGATTGTCCCTTCACCAAAGCTAAGAGAAGAAACTGTGATATGGTTGATCAGAACGAGCTTCAGACTTATGCCAGCTTGGAGAAGATACTGCATAAGACAATTTTTGCTATTCAGCAACTCAAAAAGAAGAGAAACGCCAACACTTCTTCTGCACCAAAACAGCAATGTAAGTTTTCCTCTCTTTCAATTTCTGATTTGAAAACTAATGTGTCTTCTTTTGATAAAAGCAAAGCTGTGAAAACCCCAAGCAAAGTGACAAAGCTGAAACCGTTGGCGACTTTGGAGAGTGACAAAGCTGAAACCGAGCCAGAAAAGAAAGAATTTTCAGACCCATTACCAATTTTCGATGACTATGCACATAAGCCGATGGCAAGTAGTTCTGAATTGATTTTTCAGTTTGAAAAGAATTCTAAAAAGATTTTAAAGAAGAATGTATTTTCTGGTCCCTTAAATACTTTTGATATTGGCGCATATGACCTTGGTCTTGGAAGCTTTGTGTCAATGCAGGAAGGGCTAGATGAAGAACAAAGCTGTGGTCATCAAGCAAACCAAAAAAGATCTTCTTCCATTCAAAAACCGGACCAAACTCAAGGTGAGCAATGTTCTGATTATGATTCATGTGCTTATAATCCTTTCCTTTTTGTTGAAGAGAAACATGAAGAAAAGAAGCCCAATCGATCGATGGGTTTCTGCCACAAAACCCCATCGATCGATGCAGACTCTGCGAATGAAACGTGCTAAAGTAATCGATCGATTGTACAATACAATCGATCGATGGAACTAAAACTCCAAATCTCATATTGCCTTGCATCGATCGATGCAGTTTTAGGGCAAAACTGCATCGATCGATTGGCGTCCTGCGGCCACCAACTACACCAACCTCACCTACTTCACCTACTGCACCTACTTCACCAACTGCACCAACTCACCTTTCATTATTATGTCTGGAGCTTTTGAAGGACTTCACCTGTGTATAAATAGAGGGGTTGTAACACATACCAGAAACACAAATCAAAAACATGTTCTTCCCCATTCTCATTCTCTCTCAAATCACAAACTCCTTCTATGTTTGATCATCTGTCTAACTAGTATATTCTTCTTTGTATTACTTCCACAATTAAGCCATTCTCACATGGTATCAGAGCCTACCACTCTTGAGACCTGATTATCTCTCTCATTCTCTAACATACTTCCGCAAACCCCTTCATCTAAGCATCCGCAAGAATGGAAAACTCATCCAAAATCTCTATTCCGGTTACTCTCAAAGGAGTAAACTATCTCTTATGGTCTAGACTGGTGAAAACAGCCTTAGGAGGAAGAGGTCTCTGGTCATACGTGACAGAAGACAAACCATCTACAGAAACCGTCCAAGGAGGGGATGGTAAGGAAGTGGTGGTGGCTAGCAAGGACAAATGGGATCAGGAGGATCTCTTGGTGTTGTCCATCATTCAAAGCAGCCTTGAAACATCAATCTTGGAAGGTTACTCATACTGTGAAACTTCCAAAGAGTTGTGGAACACTCTTCAAAAGGTGTATGGCAATATTTCAAACCTAAGTAGAGTATTTGAAGTCAAGAGGGCTATAAACTCACTCCACCAAGAAGACACGGACTTTAACCAACATTTCGGCAAGTTCCGAGCCTTGTGGGCTGAAATGGAGATGCTGAGGCCAAGCACCGTGGATCCAACTATCCTTAAAGAAAGGAGGGAGCAAGACAAGGTGTTCGCCCTACTCCTCACACTGAACCCCGACTACAATGACCTCATTAAGCACTTACTAAGAGCCGAGAAGCTACCAACCTTGGAAGAGGTGTGCTCTCATATTCAAAAGGAGCAAGGATCCGTAGAACTCTTTGGAAAAAGAGGAGACCTTGTGTTGGCAAACACTGCTGAAGGAAGTGCAAACAAGAGTTACTACAAACCGGATGACAAGAAAAGTTGGGTATGTGATCACTGTAAGAAGAAAGGGCACGGGAAGGACAAATGTTGGATTCTTCACCCTCATCTCAAACCACAGAAGTTCAAAACCCCTTACTATAATGCCAGAGCCAACTTCTCTGATAACAATCATGCCGAGAAAGGAAAAGCACTTGCATCCAGCAGCACCGGGAGTGTAATAACCAACCAGGATGAGTCCATCAGGCGTTCTGACATTGAGAACCTCATCAAAGCCCTCAAAGATAACTCTGGTAACATTCTTGGTACCTCTTTACATGCTTATCATACGGGCCACTCCTTGAACGCTAGCACAAAGTCAAAAATAACTAAACCCCTAGTAATTGATTCTGGAGCTAGCCACCACATGATTAGTGACCAAGGATTGATTAAAAATATTGTTCCATCACTAGGAAATGTCCTTATAGCTAATGGCGAGATGGTGCCAATTAAAGGGATTGGTGAACTTAAGATATTTGAAAAAGATTCCAAAGCTTTCTATATGCCTAATTTCACATCCAATTTATTATCTGTAAAAAGAGTGGCTACTGACTTAAATTGCAATGTTACCTTCACGCCTAATGATGTCTATTTTCAGGATATTGAAACTAGTAGGTTACTTGGCAAAGGTGTAACCAAAGGAGACTTGTACTTACTTGAAGACACTATGCCAACAACCGATTTATCTATTGCTTTAAGTTCTTTTTTAACCTCCCTAAAGATATCATGTGGCATGCTAGATTAGGACATCCTCATTCTCGTGCCTTGAACATCATGCTACCTAGTATTTCCTTTCAAAAAGTGTGTGAAGCTTGTATTCTAGGAAAACATTGCAGAACCGTGTTTCCTAAGTCTAGTACTATCTATGAATGTGCATTTGATTTAATCCACTCTGATGTATGGACTGCACCTTGCACATCTAGAGAACTCCATAAGTATTTTGTGACATTTATAGATGAGAAAACTAAATACACATGGATCACTCTACTTAAATCAAAGGATAGGGTATTAGATGCATTCATAAACTTCCAAAATCATGTTTCTAACCATTACAATGCAAAGATAAAGATTTTGAGATCAGATAATGGTGGGGAATATACAAGCAATGCATTTAAGCATTACCTATCCAAGCACGGAATAATTCATCAAACAAGCTGCCCATATACTCCTCAACAAATGGTGTGGCCGAAAGGAAGAACCGGCACCTTATGGAAGTAGCCAGAAGCATGATGTTCCACATGAACGTACCAAAAATGTTTTGGGGAGATGCCGTGATGACTGCCTGCTATTGATCAACAAAATACCAACCAAGGTATTGCAGGATCAGTCGCCACATGAGGTATTAAACAAGAGAAATCCATCTATAGATCACCTTCGGGTATTTGGTTGCGTGTGCTTTGTGTTGATACCAGGAGAGCAAAGGAACAAGCTGGAACCAAAGAGCACCAGAGCCATGTTTATTGGCTATTCACCTCAACAAAAAGGATACAAATGCTATGTACCGGAGACCAGGAGGGTCTTAGTATCCAGAGATGTGAAGTTTATTGAGTCAAAAGGTTACTATGAAGAAAAAAGCTGGGATGAAGTGAAAGACTTGTCGCAATCTGCCTCAGACAGAGCTGAGAATTTAAGAAGAGTCATGGAAAACATTGGCATTACAATACCGAGAAGAGAAGCTGCAGTTCAGCCTCCATCAACCTGCCCAGACCCAACCGGAGAAATGGACCAGGAGGACGCTCCCTCTGATCCTGAGGGGGGGAATCAAAACTGAGTCGCAGCCGGACAACACAGCTACTCATGATCAAGAAGAGCAACCAGAAGAATCAAGAGACATGAAGATCAACCAGCGGATGATGGAGCTACAACAACTGAGGAAACTATCCAACCACTAAGAAGAAGCACTAGGATCCGACATACAAGAGTGTACTTCAACTCACAAGCCGTGGCACACCATTCACAAACTCCATGTTCCTTAGTAGAGTTTCCTACCACCACCAAGCCTTCATGACTAGTGTGGATCAAGAATTTATTCCAAGAAACTATGAAGAAGCTATGAAGATAGATGAGTGGAGGAAATCAGTGGAATATGAAATTGGCGCCATGATCAAAAATGAAACCTGGTTTGAGTGTGAGCTTCCCAATGACAAGAAAGCCGTGACAAGCATGCTGCTGTTCACCATCAAATACTTAGCAATGGGAAGCCAGAGAGGAAGAAGACACGGCTTGTGGCAAGAGGCTATACACAAGTATATGGAGAAGACTACCTTGAGACATTTGCACCAGTAGCAAAACTTCATACCATCAGGATTCTCTTGTCCATTGCCGTAAACCTAGAATGGGATCTTTGGCAAATGGATGTCAAGAATGCGTTTCTACAAGGAGAGCTTGAAGATGAAGTGTATATGAGAGCACCACCTGGTATGGAAGGCATGGTAAAACCTGGAAATGTTCTAAGACTAGGAAAGCTATCTACGGGTTGAAGCAATCTCCAAGAGCTTGGTACCATAAGCTAAGCACAACCTTGAATGGAAAAGGATTTACAAAGTCTGAAGCTGATCATACTCTTTTCACCCTCACCAGCAATCAAGGAATCATTGCCATACTGATCTATGTAGACGACCTCATCATCACCGGCAATGATAAGAAAGGGATTGCATCAACCAAAGAGTTCCTCAAGGCAAGCTTTGACATCAAAGATTTAGGAGAGCTAAAGTATTTCTTGGGCATTGAGATGTGTAGATCCAATGAGGGTCTGTTCATGTCCCAAAGAAAGTACACGCTTGACATACTTAAAGAAGCTGGTAATCTAGGAGGAAGAACAGCCAAAACACCATTAGAAGAAGGCTACAAAGTAATGCGTGAGGGGGGAGATAGAAGATAAGCCATATGAAGACCCAAAACACTATAGAAGAATGGTGGGGAAGCTAATCTATCTAACCATCACAAGGCCGGATGTGTGTTTTGCTGTGAACCAAGTCAGTCAGCATATGCAAGCACCAAAAATGTATCACTGGAACATGGTGGAAAGGATTCTAAGATATCTTAGAGAGGCACCAGGGCAAGGATTTTGGCTAGGCTGCAACAATAGCACTGAGATCGTTGGGTATTGTGATGCAGACTGGGCTGGAGACAGAAAGGACAGGAGGTCTACTACAGGATACTGCACATTCATTGGAGGTAATCTAGTCACTTGGAAGAGCAAGAAGCAGAAGATAGTCGCATGTTCCAGTGCTGAAGCCGGAATATAGGGCAATGAGGAAGCTCACTAGCGAACTGATTTGGATAAAGAACTACTAATGGATGTGGGAATTGAGCAAACACTCCCATAACCATGCATTGTGATAATCAGGCAGCTATCCACATAGCTTCCAACAATGTGTCCATGAGCGGACTAAACTAATTGAAGTGGATTGTCACAAAGTTAGACAAGCCGTGGAGCAACAGATTCATCTGCCATGTTATACACGAAGTGAGGAGCAAAAGTGGTGATCGTCCCTTCACCAAAGCTAAGAGAAGCAGCTCTGATATGTTTGATCGGAACGAGCTTCAGACTTATGCCAGCTTGGAGAATATGCTGCATAAGTCAATTTTTGCTATTCAACAACTCAAAAAGAAGAGAAACACCAACACCTGTTTGCACCAAAACAACAATGTAAGTTTTCTTCTCTTTCAAATTCTGATTTGAAAACTAATGTGTCTTCTTTTGATAAAAGCAAAGCTGTGAAAACCACAAGCAAAGCTCATTCTACCAGGTGCTTCAAATGCCATAGGATCGGTCATTATGTCAACAAATGCCAAAGCCAGAAACCGTCGGTGACTTTGGAGAGTGACAAATCTGAAACGGAGCCAGAAACCGACGGTGACTTTGGAGAGTGACAAAGCTGAAACGGAGCCAGAAAAGGAATAATTTCAGACCCATTACCAATTTTCGATGACTATGCACATAAGCCGATGGCAGGTAGTTCTGAATTGATTTTCAGTTTGAAAAGAATTCTAAAAAGCTTTTGAACAAGAATGAATTCTGTGGTCCTATAAATACTTTTGATAATGGCGCATATGACCTTGGTCTTGGAAGCTTTGTGTCAATGCAGGAAGGGCCAGATGAAGAACAAAGCCGTGGTCATCAAGCAAACTAAGAAAGATCTTCTTCCATTCAAAAACCGGACCAAACTCAAGGTGAGCAATGTTCTGATTATGATTCCTTTGCTTATAACCCTTTTCCTTTTAAAGTTCCAGATTTGAGGACAAATCTTTTTGAAGAGAGAGGGAATGATGTGCCCCAGTCCATGGATCAGTACATGGAACCAGCTCAGCATGGAGATCAGGACGTTCCAAATAGTTCAACCGAGGTTCGCCCATCCGACCATACCGATCAGACTGATCGAGCCGTGTATCGGATCGACACGCGTGCGTCTGGAAAAGAGCTTCAACTGGAACCACGACCAGACCGTACCAACGCTCGTCTTTCCAGACCAACTCGACATTCTAAGACCCACGGTCAAGCCAGACTTAGCTTGGGTCATGAAGCAACCAAAGAGGGACATGCATTCTCATCCGGCGGACCATCCGAACAGCCCCGCTGGCGTCCTTATCTTTACCCCGTGCATCCATCTGGTTCGGATGAACCTGGACAATATTTAAGCGTTCCTTGACCAGAACGTGAACCGAAGAGTCACTTTGACCAGTCTTCATCAAAATCAACAACTTTGGCTCCCTTCTGATTTTCTAGTCAAATATGTCTTTTTCTATGTATTATTTTCCATAATTTCTTTAAGTCTTTCTTTGACTCAATTGTACTAAAAATATGTGAACTCTTCTATGAATAAAAATAAGTCTAAGTTTGAGTTTAATTTTGTTTCTTCTTTTCTCTGAATGAGAGAGAGAGAGAGAGAGAGAGAGAGAGAGAGATTCTTTAGCTAGTTCATTGGTGTGAACCGGCTTGTTGATTTAGTGGTTAGCCAATTCATTTTTGTGTGTTGTTTGGTGGTTAGCCAACACATTGAATCTTTCTTAGGTGGTTAGCTCTAGATCGTGGGTATATCAACAGCCATTTCGCATCTCTTGACGATTCTTTCAATCCGTTTCAGTTCCAGAAGTGCCTTTGCCTTCTCGGATCATATACATCACCCGGCTAAAGTGATCCTTCCCGATTCAGGGCATATCACCATGTTCATTGGGTATTCAACAACTTAGAAGGGTATAAATGGAAATAAAAGGGATGTGAATTTTGTGGAAATAAAAGGTTACTATGAAGAAAAGAAGTGGACAGATTTGGAGTAGTTATCTCATGAATCAGATAAAGCAGATAATCTAAGGATGATATTGGAATGACTTGGGATTTTTCTTACCCAGGATCCAAAGGCTTTAAGTAAGTCACCTCCTATACCTCAAGGGAATACTAATGAAAAACAATCACCCCACCTCGACCATGAGAGGCGGAATGATGAACCTGAGGTAGACATTCATGATCAAGGTGTAAGGCTAGTTGAAGAAGAGTTTAGAGAGGATACTAGGGAAAGGGTCTGAACAATGAGCCGGGTGGATCAAAAAAATGGATCCTTCCCATAGGAGGTACTAGATTATGGAAGGTTGGTGTTGAACAAGTTGATGAAAGAGAGGATTAGGTGCAGATGTAAAGCAGGTTGGTGAGTCAGTTTCTAGAATCCCATTAAGAAGAAGTGCAAGATTGAGGAAGGAACCACCACCTAGCTCAAACTTGGCCAATATAAGAACTTACTACAATGTACAAGCCATGGAGCATCCTTCTTAAGTTGTGTGTCTCTTTTCTTTGTATCCTGAGGAGCATTGTGCATTCATGATCAGCCTAGATGAAAGATGTATTCCTAGATCATATGGGGAAACTATGTTTGACAAGACATGGAGAGAATCAATAGGGAATAAGGCCAATTCTATGATCAAGAATGACATTTGGTATGAGAGTGAATTACCAAAAGGGAAGAAGGCTGTGTATAGTAGATGTATCTTCACTATCAAATATCTTGAAAATTGGAAGATTTATAAGAAAAAAAAAACGATTGATGGCAAGACGGTTTACTCAAACATATGGAGAGGATTACATTGAATTTTTGCACCAGTGGCCTAACTCATACAATCAGAATTGTGTTGTCCTTGGCGGTGAACATAGAGTGGGATCTTTGGCTGATGGATTTGAAGAATGCTTTCTGGCAAGGAGAGCTTGAAGATGAAGTCTACATGCATCCTCCACTTGGCCTAGAACACTTAGTTAAGAAGGGAAATGTTTTGAGGGTAAAGAAGGCTATCTACGGTCTCATGTATTTTGTTCTCCTTGTGTATGTTGATGATATCATTATCACAAGAAGTGACAAGGCTGGTATCCAATCAACTAAGGATTTCCTTAACTCAATGTTTGAAATTTAAGATTTGGGAGAGATGAAATACTTCCTTGGAATTGAGATATGTAGATCCAAAGAAGGTTCGTTTATGTCCCGAAGAAAGTATACACTTGATCTTTTGAAAGATGCAGGAAAACATGGAGGGAAATTAGCCAAGATGCCCCTTGAAGATGGGTACAAGGTTCCACGTGAGGGGGAGATTGAAGATAGCAAGCTATTCCATGATCATAAGATTTATAGAAAGCTTGTTGGTTAGGTTATCTAAGTAACCATTACACGGCCTGGTATATGTTTGGCTGTGAACCAGGTAAGCCACCATATGTAAGTCCCAAAGGAGCATCATAGACACATGGTAGAAAGATCTTGATGTATTTGAATGGATCTTTGGATAAGAGGGTTAGGATGGGTTGCAATGGAACCAAGGTTGGGTATTGTGATGCAGACTGGGCAGGTGATAGAACTGATAGAAGATCAAGTACTGGCTATTGCACCTTTATTGGTGGAAACATGGTTACTTGGAAGAGCAAGACGCAGAAGGTGGTGTCATGTTTTAGTGCAGAGGCCGTGTAAAGAGCAATTCTGAATCTGACAAATGAGCTGGTTTGGTCAAGGGATTATTGAACCATTTGGAGATTGACCAAGCTACACCTTTGACAATGCATTGTGATAACCAAGCTGCCATCCTCATTGCCTCTAACTCGGCGTTCCATGAGAGGACCAAGCATATTGAGGTTGATTGCCACAAGGTAAGGTAGATGATTGCTCTAGAAGTCATATTGTCATGCTATACTAGTAGTGAAGATCAATTGGCTAATGTGTTTACCAACGCCGCAAAGACAGAAGACAATGGAGTCCATCTATACTCCATTAGGACTCATTGATATTACCAGAAGCAGCTAGTCCCCTTAGTCATGAGGTCTTTACTCTTTTTCCCTAATCAAGGTTTTATCCTAATGGGTTTTATTTGATGAGGTTTTTAATGAGGAAGATCTCATGGCTTATAAGCCTGAACGGTTCCCTTGGTCAACATTGACGGGGAGTGTTGAGATGTGATGAGGTAAATCAAATTAAATTTGAAGATATGAGACTGTAGGATATTAGGAGAAGGTTGAGTTTTGTGTCGGATAGGCCGTATGATATAGCTTATTTATTACCAGTTCTAAGCCATGTTTTAGGCTCTATTTAGGGTCTAGTATGGGTGTCTCAGATATGTTTTAGAGTATTTACAGGGGCAAGGACGTTTTGGAGATAAATGGAGATACTTGGAGCTTTTCGAGAATTTAGAGAAGAAGAATATGTAGCTGAGTATTGGAGGGGTCGAAGTACAAGGCTGTCGCCAAACGACGACAGAACCTTGGAATCAACCGATGATGAAAGACTAAGGTTGATTGATGCTGCACACTTGCCATCGATCGACGCCCAACTCGCAGACAGCCGACTGAAAAGCCCAAGTCCAGAAGACAAAAGATAAGAATACCTTGGACGAGTTTTGACCTCGATTTTAGGGTTTTTATATTTATGTTCATGTATTGAGAACATGCAGAGGTGCTGAGTGCTAGTGTGGTGCAAGTACACGCTTAGGCAAGGCTTGACACAACACACTTAGCTTTATAGTCTTAGGATTTTAGGGAAGAAGATTCATAACTCCCTAGAGAGATTTGTATTGGAACCCCAATATTTTATCTATGGATTCTGTTCAGATTATTTTTCTTTCTTTGATTATGTCTTAGTAGTCATCAACTAGGTTTAGGGTTGTATGATAGAAATCATCGATTAGCCCAAAAGTAGGATTTCTAAAGTAGCTAACTAGGATCTCGAAAGTAAGACATGGACGACTATGCGAGTAGGTTATGTGTCAAAAACAGACCACATTGAACTAGGTTGTTAGGCGCATGCGAGAGCTGGTCTAACAAGTCTGGTGGACTTATCAAATCTCGTTCACAATTCCTTCTGATTTCACTGTAGATCAACATCAGGCCTTCGCCGTCGATCAATGGGCTTTCCTTTTGCTTGCATATGAGAGTTGGAGTTAAAAGTCTCAGAACGGTTAATATTTGAGTTCTGGTACATTTACATATCTATGCACCATGTCCTATGTAATCCATTAAGCTTGAAGACCTAGATCTATCATATTTACATTTGCATCAAGTTAGTTTATTAGCATATTTCCATATTTGCATTATTTCAATATTTTCATTATTAGCATATTTCCATATTGAATCTCTACTTCTTGAAAAGGAATTTTTCCTTAATTGATTGTTTGACAACCTATATATATATTCACCTAGATTAATCTTTAGGAATAAGAAATCTATTGTGTGCCATTGCTCTCTATGGATTCGATCCCTAAGTACTACATCTGATCTCTTTTGGCAAGACTATTATTTTCATGTTAAAGACTAGGGTTAATTTGATAGTGATTTGTTTAGGATATTTATACTCAGCTAGAACAACTAAAACACGCACGTCAAATTTGGTGCCGTTGCCTCCAGGGAGCATTGATCGCCATTAGATTTAATTTCTAGGATTTCGTATAGGTTTGTTACTACATTCAAGTTACTAAAATTTTCTTTTCCTTGTTTTTCAGGTGCATGCAAAGACATATCAGGAGCAATAAAGGACAAGAACTACTATTCTTAGACCCCGATTTAATCGAACGTACGATCCGGTAAGGGAGACGACAAGCGTCGATCGACAGCAACAACTCCGCGTCGACCGACACAACTTTTCAGATAGCATTGACCGACATAAGAACTCGAACATTGACCAACACTAATCATACACCGACGATCGACAGCATAGTAGCTGGATCGATCGACAGAAGCTGACGAGTTCAAATGGTTGCAACGTTGATATTGACTCGGGAGGAGGATGGGAACCTTCATGACCATCTTGGTAATGCAGCAGGTCAAAAGAAAGACGATCAGGGGGCTGTAACCCCTGATGCAGAAGTAGAAGCAGACACTGCAGCAGCTCAACCTGAAGCTAATGCCTAAGCTGCTCAGAGAACACTGGCTGCCTACAACCGTCCAGACCAGTTCTACGCCAACAGATCCTCCATTCGCCCTCCAGCTTTTCAGAGGAATGGTTTTGAAATCAAGCCCGCCTTCTTCGGACTTGTAGCTCAAACACCTTACTAGTGGTTACGACATGAGCACCCTATGGATCATCTGGAGCAATTTGAGGATCTAGTAACCGCCATCAAAGCCAATGGAGCCTTGAGGACTATCTCTTTTGTAAGCTCTTCAAGTACTCACCTGCTAGAGAAGCTTCATATTGGCTTAAGAAGTTACCACAAGGATCTCTGACATCCTCGAATGACATCAAGAATGCTTTTTTGCACAACTTCTTTGATGACCCGAGAGCATAAGACCTGAGGAGCAAGATTGCTACTTCTTCACAAGAACCCTATGAGTTTTTCAGAAACTCTAGGATGAGATTCAAATCATACCAAAGAGATTGCCCACACCATGGGGTCAACGAAGTGCAACTTCTCAGCACTTTCTTTAGAGGTATTGGATTACAGTATCAGATGAATTTGGATACAACTAGTTAGGGAAATTTCAGCACTAGGAATCCTGAAGAAGCTACAAGGTTGATTAATAACCTGGCATCTAGCAGCAGTACCAAGAACATAGACTTTGAAAGAAAAAGATAAACTCCAACTATGAGTAAGGATCAGATTGAAGAGGTCAAACCAAAACAGGAAAGTGTTAAGAAGTTCTTGAGGAAGCACGTCACTTTTGCAGAGGTGGAAGCAATAGAGTATGGAGATGATGAGATTGAAGAAGAGGATGTGAACTATATTGATGGGAATGGTTTCCAGAGACAAGGGAATTCAGGTTTCAACAGAAACCCTATGGGAATGGTCAAAGGAGTAGCTTTAATCAAGGTTCACATCAAAATCCCTTCAACAACAACATTACTTATGGATCTTCCTACTACCGGAATCATCCTCCAGTGACCTAGGAAAGCAAGATTGAAGCAATGGTTGGCAGAGTTTTAGAAAGACAACAAAAATGACTGTGGATTTCAATGGAAAGATCGATGGGATGTACCTCAATCTCAACAACAATTTTGAGAACCTCAACACCCATGTGAAGAAGCTAGAGAATCAAGTACTACAAACAAGTGAAACCATCAGAAGACATGAGAGCCTGATTGAGGAGAAAATTGAATCTGGAAAGAAGCACCACGTCAATGCATTGATTGATGATGATTTTTGGCAGGAAGTTAAGAGAGAAGAGCTCCAAGAAGGAGATTTTCGTGTGGAAAGTTCTATATCATTTGGAAGTTCTCATTGGTGTCGATCGACACCACCCAAAGAGAATCGATCGACAGAGAATCCTGCAGCATCATTGGCTTCGTGTGAATCGACTAATGTCATTCGACACCTACATAAGACATTCGATCGACATAGTGATAGAGGGATCGATCAACAATGCGATATGAGCATCTACCGACAGATGAGGAAGTCGGTTCGACTAGCAAGCATTGCTACAAAGATGATTGTCCGTCCGACCAGAATGGTTTCAGAACAGTACACTCAGACATCTGAAAGTATGGATCTTGATAGAGAACATGAGGGACACTCCAAGAGGAAGCAAAAGATCCCGAAAAATCTACGCAGACAAGAAATTAAAAAAAAAGAGATGGACAGCTTTACCAAAAGAATCCTCAAAATTCTTTTAGATACTCCTTTTGATGAAGCTTATTATACTCACACGTTGTGGATGTTTTTCACGGAAACAAGGGTTACAGACGATGATATAGAATTCACTTTCAATCATCTCAGAGAAAAGATGACATAGAGAACCTGTTTGGAGAAGAAGAGCGATCCTGGGAAGTTTGTGATCCCATGCTTTATCAAGGCAACAAATACCCAAATGCCCTATGTGATACTGGATCATCAGTGAGCATTGATGTTTGGAGTTTTCAAGGCTCCTAAGGCAAATGATGTAGTATAAAAGATTGTCGAACCAGTTCTGAGGGATATAAAAGCACCGAGAATGCAAGCACTAGCTTAATCTAAGTGCGATCATGTGAATGATTGGGCTTTTTGAACTACTACTAAGATTGAATTGCAATAATAGACACTAGATGTGATTAATGAAATGACTTTGACAATTAGAATAAAAGAGAACTCATGGGTGAAGGGAAATAGACCTTGGGTGATTAAAGTTTGAACTAAGGATGGCAAGCGATGAATTAAGCTATCAACCTTAGGCCTAGACACAATTCTAAACAAACTCTATGTCTAGATGGATGCTCATTTACTAACATAACTCAAGCATCAAATGTCTTCGGTTGAATGTTATGGAAGTAATCATTAAGAACAAGTCTACTAGCCATTTTAACATCCTTCACAACAAGTGTCCTTGGTAAAGAATGTTAAAAGCTCGGGAGAGTTGACTCAGGCATTTCATCGAACACCTTATGAGTGGGAAATGCCTAAAGATCAACTCTTGAGTGGCCAACTCAAAAGATGCATTAAGAATACTCTACTAGCAAGGAACAAGAGAAATCTACACTAAAACATCCTAGTTCTAACCTAATCACCCTTAATCTCCCTAACCCATGAATTCCTAAAGTGGTTTACTCACTAATCATCATGATTCCTCTCAAATCCATTCTGGATTCAAGCTTAATCATGTGAGTGATAGAATAAACAAGGAACGAACAAGAGAGTAAAGAAACAATGATCTTAGAAGATGAACTTTCCTAAAGGTTTTTGTGTATTTCTTCAAGAACAAAAGATAATCTCCCAAAAACAGCTTACAGAGGTACTTAAGCTAGGTTTAGAAAATGTGTAACCATGAAACAAAATGACCAAAAGGTCCTTAAAATAATTTGAGTTTCGTTTGAACAGGAACACGCAGCGACCTGTGCACATCGCTCTGGCCGGGTCGCTGCAGGTGGGAGCGACCTATGGTCATCGCTCCGAGAGGTCGCTCCAGGCGTGGTTTCGAGAGGCAGCACATCGCGAGCGACCTCGACTCCTCGCTCTGGGGGTCGCTCTAGCTCGGAGCGACCTTGGTACATCGCTCTGGCGGGTCGCTCCAAGATCCTTCACATGCAACAAAGCGAGACAGGGCCGAGCGACCATGATACCTCGCTCTAGAGGTCGCTGGGAGTGGGAGCGACATGATGAAGTCGCTCTGAGGTGTAGCTCCAGCTCTGCTCGTCCTATGATCGCCTTTAGCTCTCCTTTTTGGCTCCAAAAGCCTCCAACCATCTTCAATAACTCCAAGGAATACTCCAGAACCTGATAAGAAGTCATGTGTGCAAAATGCAATCTAGAAATGACTAAATCCTAGTCTACATGATCAAAATGCATGTAAATGGATGGACAAAAACATGGAAATATGCAAGACATCAAGCATTATGCCAATAACTATGGCATGGGAGCTGAACCTAAAAGTAAAACCCTCCAATGATTATTTCACATTTGTAGAGTGCTCAAAAATGAACTCAGGAGGGATGGTAAAAGATGTTCCAGTGCAGATCAACAACACCTTAGTACCAGTAGACACTTATGTGATAGACATCGGGATGGATTGGAACTCTTCATTATTATTTGGAAGAGCATTCATGGCTACTTTGGGAGCTATCTGCGATATGAAGTTAAACATGTTGTATCTATCTCTAATTGATCAAAATATTTTATATGAACCTGTCAAGAATAAGAACAAGGCTACTCTGATTGAATTGTGTGATAATGCAGAACTTTTGGCCACATGTTTCTGCGATTATGACTTGAATGAAGAGTCGGAAGATAAAGCATCGATCGACACCCAACCCATACTATCGATCGACACGCTTGCAGTTCAGCAATCGGTCGACGCCCACCCTTTGTTATCGATCGACACTCACACTCCAGAACCGATCTACACCTACCACACAGATGGTGATTACAAAACAGCGTACCCCGAGTACGACGAAGACTACAAAGAAGAAGAGATGATCGAGTACCGTGGTATCGCTATGGAAGAGGCTGGTGTTTTTCATATTTTCTATCAATTTGGGGAATTCCACATCGATCGACGACAACTCTATGCCATCGATCAATACTGACCACGAAGCAGCAGCCGAAGTAGAGTCAGCTGCAGAACGCAAGAAGGAATATGGTTATTTACAACCAGACGAGTTCGGTATTATGAGAGATCCAGACAGTCACGCAAGAGCTATGGATGGCAGACTACTTAATGTCACGAGGGAAGATATGGCAGACATTCTTGCCATGACTAATGGAGCTGGAAATCTTTTCGAGCAACAGTCTAGTTATTGAGCATCGATCGACGGTCACCATACACCATCGATCGAGACACGTCCAGTAGGCGATTGATACAATGAAGATTACCGAGAGGAAGAGCAGATTGAATGTCGCGGCCTGGCATCAGAGGAAACTGGTTGGGTGATGAACACGAGAGTGGATAATCAAGCATCGATCACAGCCTACTCATGGCCTTCAAATGACATTAGACGTGAACGAGAACACCAACATTGAGCAGAAGAGACAGATATTTGTAACCTTAGACCAGATGAGTTTGGTATTTTCAGAGACCCAGAGGGACACGCACGTGCTATTGATGGTAGACTCCTACATTTGTCCAAGGATTATGTAGCAGATTCCTTTATTCTGGCTAATGGATTGGTTAATATAATTGGACGGAAGCAGAGACCATCCATCGACATATCCATCCGGACATCGATCGATATTGAGGAGCAGAGACACAAGCCGATCTGTACTAATCAAAACACTGTCAAGCCACCATCGATCAAGACAGCCATCCGGACATCGATCGATTGGCGTTATGAGCAAGTTTCAAGAACCTTTGATACTGAAAGCAACAGACTTTTCCACTGGGAAAAGAAAGATTAGTATGGCATCTACAAAGATGAGAATGGTAATGCACGAGCGACGGATGGAAGGGTCGTGAATTTGCAAGCTGAAGACATCATAGTAGTTCTAAAGAGAGCTAATTTGTTTGAGCATGGCTACATAAGTTTACCAGAACATGCAGCAATGATCGCTATGTCTAAGAAGGATCAACAAACATACATCAGAGAAGATATTGATGATATTGTGAATGAGATCTACAGAACTCAAGAAATGTCACTGGATGATTTTTACAAGAGGTTGGATGACATCTACTATCTTATAGACGCCTGCCTTACCGATTTGAGTGCACGCATGGATGAGATGAATCAAGAGCTGATACTATTCAGAGACATCATGCGATTGGGGCAAAAACCGAGCATCGATCGACCGCAACATCAACGCATCGATCGACACTGATGAACACACACAGAAGACAGCAGCAGAGGTGGAACTAAAATATCGGTTCGATGAGATTGCATTTTCTAAGAGGCTGATGAAAGAAGATATGTCTCAGCAATGAGGGGATTTATCAGAGACTACAGCTGCCAAACTTAGAATGTTACAGCACAATATTGAGAAACTAGAAACAGAAATGCATTCAATGCCATTTTTCAAAACAATTACAAGGAATGAGAAAACCAGAAAAGATGAGGCATTGAGGAACTTCTTCAGTACATGGTTTCAGAAGAGAAAATAAGATGTAGACACTTATTTTCCAAGAGTTGATCCAACTTCCTACTAGTCAGAGAGTTCACAACTTCGAGCTAAAGACTATAACCAAGCGATGAGTGGGAGCCAACTCACTGTTTAGTAAGCTTTTATTTCGTTTTTACTTATACTACTACTTATTTCGAGTTTTACTTTGTTTTATAAAGACTATTTAATTCACCATCGATCGACACCATTGAGGCACCATCAGTCGACACTGGATCGCGACCATCGATCGACCACACATGCCTACCACTGATCGATACTCTTTACAGAGTTTGGTATCGAGTTTCTCTACCTATCTATTTACTTATGATTAATTCTTTGCTAACCAATCCGAGGCGGATTATACTGGGAACAGTGTAATTTAAGTCTGGGGAAAGTTCACTAATGCTATTTAAGTTGTTTTGAGTTTTATTTGCTATATAAATATAAGTTTTTCAAAAAGTTTTATTGAGTCAAGAAGGGGGCTATGATCAAGATTTATTATTGACTAACAACACTTTAGCACCATTCTTAGAAGGTTGTTGCAGAGATTACTAGAGATACCAAAGTGGATCATCCTGCCTTTATATCACACTTGCTTAGAAAGTTTGAAGGAACCGAAGCTGATTTCCAAAACTAATCCTGACATTATCTGCTTGCTTTGGGATTTGGTATACACTGGATCGAATTCCTTGTGCAAGTCTGTAGGTACAAGTCATTGCACCTTTGGTTCCCTTTTCTCTTTCTCTTCGGCATATACCTAATAGCTTAACAGATTGATATGACTTTCCAGGATGTAGAAGGTTAGGTAAATTACCTATGACCCCATTATTCTCATTCAGAGGAACGATCACACATCTTTGGTAGCGAGGGGTAGGTACATTACTGATGACCCCACTATTCGCCTACAACTTTGCCCAAAAGTCAAAAGGAAAAAAAAGAGAAAAAGAAAAGAAAAAGAAGAAGAAAATCAAAAAGAGATGACAAGATGGATTGTATCACCATCATTGTCCATTTAGTTTGAGTTCTAGAAAGATTCAGAGAGAAAGGGGGAGAAATGAATCAGAAAAGACTTTGTGCCTAGTTGTTCAGATTCTTGCAGAGGTAGAGTCTATGTGTCATTTAATCGTTATTCCCAAGGTAAATCCTACACTTTATTTTATACAAAGAAATGAAATCAGTGGAGAGGTGAATCAGACTAGTATTTGCTAAGATGCTGGTAGACTGGATTTGGTTGCTATACTATGATAAAGTATATAAAGTTTCCTTATGATTGACTTGATAGCATGTGGTTGCAACAGAGTAAAGTGACAGTTATACTTAGACATTATGTGAGTCCCCGCTTTTCAAACCTCTTTCACAGGCTTAATTTCCTTGAGGACAAGCAAAATGTTAAGTCTGGCAGAGTTGATATAGCCTATTTAATACCAGGTTTAGGCCATGTTCTAGCTATTTAGGGTCTATTATGTGTATCTGAGATATGTTTTAGAGTATTTACAAGTCTAGGGACTTTTTGGAGATAAATGGAGATACTTGGAGTTTTTGGAGCATTTAGAGGAGAAGAATCCGTAGCTGACTATTGGAGGAGTCGAAGTACAAGACTGTCGTCGATTGAAGACATAACCTTGGAATCGACCGATGATGAAAGGCTAAGGTCGAACGATGCTGCACACTTGCCATCGATCGACGCCCAACTCGCAGACAACCTACTGAAAAGCCTATGTCCATAAGACAAAAGACAAGAATACCCTGGATCAGTTTTGACCTAGATTTTAGGGTTTTTATATCAATGTTCATGTATTGAGAGCATGCAGAGTGTGCTGAGTTTAGTGTGGTGCAAGTACAAGCTTAGGCAAGGCTTGAAACAACACACTTAGCTTTATAGTTTTAGGATTTTAGGGGAGTAGATTCATAACTCATTAGGGAGATTTGTATTGGAACCCCAATATTTTATCTATGCATTCTATTGAGATTATTATTCTTTCTTCGATTATGTATGAGTAGTTATCAACTAGGTTTAGGTTTGTATGATAACAATCATAGATTAGCCCAAAAGTAGGATTGCTAGCTACGTTAATATTCATCAATTGAGTTGTGCTTGATGCTTGCATTCTAGAGTAGCTAACTAGGATCTCGAAAGTAGAACATGGATGACTACGAGAGTAGGTTATGTGCAAGAACATACCACGTTGAACTAGGCTGTTAGGCCCATGCAAGAGCTGGTCTAACAAGTCTGGTTGACTTATCAAATCTCAATCACATTTCTTTCTGATTTCACCGTCGATCGACATCAGGCATTTGCCGTTGATCGATGGTTTTTCCTTTTGCTCACATACGAGAGTTGGAATTTAAAGGGTCAGAATAGTTAATATTTGAGTTCTAGTATGTTTACATATATATCCTTCATATCCTCTATAATCCATTAAGATTGAAACCTTAGATGTATCTTATTAGCATTTGCATCAAGTTAACTTATTAGCATATTTCCATATTTGCATAGCGGAAAGGATTAGGTTACACATCTATTTAGAACTTTAGGATTAAGCGTCCTATAACTGGAGTAGGGGAAGGATGGGTAACCTACCGGAAAGTGATCCGCGGTATCGTGTGAGTCAAGCCAAAACACGAAGAAAGATCAAGTGGTGGTTGCAGGGTCAGAAACAATAATTTTGAGCCTCCTAAAAGTTAATGAAACGCCTGTCACACGGAATGAGACACACGGGCTGAGTGAGCGGGAGGCCCATTAACCATGGGCGGTCAGGACGTTACAAGTGATATTATAGCCTAACCCAGTCGAGTGTGGAGTCATGTGAGGGTCACACTAACATGGGTGACGATCTTGGAGCAGAACGAGGACGTTGTGTTCCTTAAGAGGGGGGGGGGAACTGTAACATCCCGGTTTGTGAAATTTGTGGAAAGGCTTAATAGAATTAATTTAGCTACCTATGTCACCAAAACGCACTTATTTTTTCAGTCACACATGCATTCAAAATTCCAAGTTTAAGCGTGTTTTATTTGGAGTAATTGAAGAATGAGTGACATACCGGAAAATGATTTGTAGCATCGTGTGAGGGAAATCGAAACATGGAGACAAATCATGTAGTGATTGCATGGTCAGTAAACAATAATTTCGAGTTTCCTAAAATTTAATGCACCATTCATCGCACGGAATAGAGTATACTGACCGTGTGAACGCACGTGGGAGGTCCATTAGTTATGCTGGGTTAGAGCGTTACATTTCTTTTGAGTAGTTGGTTGTCTTCTACGGGTATTTCAATGAACTGTATCTAGAAAAATTTCGAGGAAGTTCAATATGTTATTAATTTAGTTTTTCCTCTACGATGGCTATTGCTTCCATTCGGTTGTTTTATGATTTATGTATTCACTGGTTTAAGTTTCCCATAATTTCATGGAGTCTCAATAATATGTGGATTGCGAAGATTTAAATATTCTTTCAAATTTACTTAGGCCACTATAAGAGTTTGCAGTCAATTGTTTTTTGGGAATTTGCTAAAATGGAACAAAAATTCAGTTTCCTTATCTTTTTGGTATAAAACTTTTTTTGTCTATTTCTTTTTCCCTTTTACCCTTTTCATTTTAAAAATTCAATGAAATAACTAATTTTATGAATAAAAAATGTAACAAAAATAGAAAAAATTGATGAAATCCCCCACAAACTGGTATTTTAGATTGAAAAAACTGTTGAATTATTATTTTTCTAAATTATATTCTACGAAAAATAGATTTAATTTTCTACAAAAAAAATAGCATAGTATAAATTGAATTCCACGTTTAACAAGTTAATCTAATTTATATAGAACCGATATTCTACTTTTAAATAAAATTCTAAATATAAAGAATGCAATGTCTACGCATTGTAAAGGTTGCCATATTTTATCTGAATACAACTTCTACTTTTATGAGCAATTCTAATTCTTTTTGGAATACGAAATCTACACACAATTCAAAAGGTTACATTTAGTAGAATATGCTTATGAAATTGTTGTCTGGTTTCTACGCAACATAGAAACTACATTCTACGGATAAGATAACCCGATTTCCAAAAATTTTGAAAATTCAGTTATGAAAATATTCCAAAATATATTTTTAATCTTCTAATTTTCTTAAAATGTGTATAATCCGATTTCCTTGTAAAAAAAATCATAAACAAATTGATTTAACCTTTTCTTCTTCATCACACCATGATTTCTCCATAGTTTTTCTTGTGATTTTGACAAACTCTTCTTCTATGATGCATATATAGACGACATATGGTGTATGGGAATTAGTTTTTTCGGGTGATGACAAAGGGGGTCGGTTACTGTAATTGGAATCGCGTTCTACCTTAGAGAATTTAAAGAGAATGATTTTGGAGGATTTTGGTATAGAAGAGATAGCTTAGAAGAAGATAGCTCAGTTACCTACTAAGTTGATCAATACATCAACATGTCCACCTGTGATCATTGCTAACGATCAACAACTTAAAAAAATCTCTCGACTCTATTGTGTGTAACATATAAACCCAAAGCTGAGAATCCTAATGAACCAGACTTTTATATTAACAAGTCATCAACATATTCTAGTACTGAAGAAGAGGATGGAAGCTCGTTTTAAAAAGCAGACAAATCAGCTGATGTTTTTGCTGAGATGCATAGCAAGAAGAAGAAAGAAAATATGAAACGTCAATTTTGATGGGGATACCTATGATGTTGATACCATGATCTATGAAAAATAGAAGAGAAAAATATGTCAAAGTTTTTTTTGCTCGAAGTTATTAAGAAGGGACAAGTTTTTAAGAACAAAACTTTGTTGAAGGCGACATTCGAGATATGTGAAATGAAGCATAACTTAACTACCAATTATCAAATCGGTTTGAGAAGTTTGGTATATTAGATGCATGGATAATGCATGCAATTAGAGTATTCAAGCAGATGTTTGAAAGAATCTGTATATTTTATTATCAAAAAGTATGTCGATGAACAAACATGTGCACCTTCAAGCAAAACCAAAGGGGGGTAAGACTGATTTGGCCAAAACTATAGGCAGTCTTATTATGCATAAGTATGAAGGCGTCAAGGAAGGGATGATATCATAAAAATTATGCGTATGGATAATGGATGTGAGATCACATATTCTTTAGCAAGGGACGCACATGAATATGCGGTCAATGCAGTTAGAGGTATTCTGGAGATAAGTTATGGGAAAATACTGAAATACTTGCACATGCTGAGAGAGGCTAATCCGACAACACATTCATCATATGAGATTGACAGCAGTGGGAGATTTTGGTGCATGTTTATTGCATTTGGGAAATCGATACGAGAATTAACAGAGTCATGGGGCACATTATTGAGGTTGATGAGACTTTTTTGAAGAATAAATACAAAGGAGTTCTATTAGTTGCAACTGCTGTAGACAGAAATCTTAGTTTTTATACTATTGCATTCAGAGTAGTCCACTCAGAGAATGATCGTTCTTGGGAATGGTTTATGAAGCAAATAGAGGTTGTCATTGCTGATGATCATCATTTGGCTTTTATTTCGGACAGAGATGGGTTCCTCGCTAGGGCGCTTGAGAATGTGTATCCAACAGCCAGACATGGTATTGTATTCATCATTTGTTGAATAGTGAAGTAACATATTTGCATGGGAAAGAACTTGATGGGTTTGTTTCAAAGGCGTCCAAGCCTTATAGAGTTGCTGATTTTGAAAAGATATTTGCTAATGTATGTTATAATAGTCCGAAATTTGGAAATTACATAAAAGAGGCTAATATGCAAAAATGGGGTAGATGTCAATTCCCTAGATACATATATGACATAAGGACAACCAACCCTGCTGAATCCAACAACTCTGCTTTGCGTTCACGAAGAGCGTATCCAGTCATTCCTTTGTTGGAAAATATCAAGGAAATGTTGACACCGTAGTTTTATATGTGTGAGAAACTGATTTCAAAGCATAAACATTCTTTGAACAAAGATGTGGAGAAATATATTGATTGAAGAGCCAGAAAAGGCAAAACATTTGCAATTTACCCTGTGAGTGAAGGTCGATTGGTTGTTAGAGGTGATAAAATCGACTGCTTAGTTGATTTGGATAGATAGACTTACTCATGTGGAAAGTATGAACTGATGATGATTCCTTGTAGGCATGCAACTAAAGTTGGTTTTCATGTTAGCAGTGAGCCACACACATTGACTGATTTCATGTCACAACATGACCTTGGAGTGAAAGCTTATCAGGAAAACATAAATCCTATTGATGATTCTGAAGATGCTTGTTCCATACCATAAGATGTTAGAAAGTCAAAGTCCTACCACCGGACACAAGAAGATCAGTTGGAAGGAAAAGAAAACACATATATGAAACCTTGAAGATAAAATTTGGTAAGAACATCACAAAAGAAGCAGCCTCACAAATGTAGTAGATATGGTAATAGTGGGTACAACATAGCAACTTGTAAATACCAATATAGTCAGTCGCAAATGGTATGGATCAGCTTATATAGCTAGTCGTTTTATTTATGTTTCATGCTCGATTTATATGTGTTCCAAGCATGGTTCTTTGTGTTACATAATTCAAGTTCAAGTGTGCAAGTGCTGGTAATGGACAGCTTATTTCAAAAGCAGGTAGTGCATTCATATCAGTGTTTCATATGGTTTTTGCTTCTAAAAGCTTCCAACTCTGTTTTCAGTTTCACTGTTATACATTGCTATCATTTTCTTTTTCTTTTTTGATTCTAAAATATTTGAAAGTTGTTTTCAGTTACATTGTTATACATTGCTATCATGTTTCGTATGTTCTTTGCATTGATGTTTTTAGTTTTGTAGACAACAGAGTATGAACAAAACTCTAAGAACCAAAAAATCGACTTATTCATAAAAAAAACACTAGGAAACAGAAAATCATCATACTCAGTATAAGAATAAAATGCTAGGAACGAGAAAACTGTCATATTCATTGTAAGAACAAAATACTAAGAAACAATAGACTGTTTTCATTCATTCTTGCCTTCTTAATTTTCCAAAAAGCCATAGAATGCTTCCTAAACAACCTACTTCAAGGAAATCTTTATGTTTCCTAACTTCTTCCTCCACTGTCTTTTGGAAACTCTTTTTTCAGATCTTTAATCTCGTCTGCAATTCTCCGTTGCTCAGCCTCTACACCTCGAATCTCATTAAGAAAAGCTTGAACAACCCACTTAAAAGATATCAAAAAGATATGAGATCTTAAAGGGAGCTTGAAACGCCACCACCGGAGCTCCAAACGCCGTGACGGTGAAGAAATGGATAGTAAACAGTTAGAATCATCAAATAAGTTTCAAATGATGTCGGGAAAAGTACATGCAAAAAATTACCGAAGTATTTGCTTCTTGTTGTCGGCGAAGGTCCTCTGCTCCAGATCGAAGCCAAAGGGAACAACAGAGGTAGGATCGGAGCTTGAATCGCTCTTGTCGGTGAAGAACTCATCAACAAGCTTCTTTTTCTTTGTCGGTGGGAGAGGTGATGCAGATCGAAGCTTGAAACGCCATCACCGGACCAGAAGAACCATCCTTGGAGCTTGAAAGCCATCACCGGAGCTCCAAACGCCGTGACGGTGAAGATCGTCCTCTGAATCGCCCTCTTCTTTTTGGTTCACGAAGAGAAGGTGATGTAGATCGAAGAGTCTCTCGCGGGTCTTCATTTGCCCGCAGGATCATTTGGGCTGAACCCGCACAAGGCCCGATCCCGCACAGACACCAGCCCGCAAGGCCCGCTAAAGTTTGGGCTTTGGCTTTTAATGCCCAATCCCGCCCCGCAGCAAATCTTTCCGGGCCAGGCCCGCGGGTAAGCCTTCATATTGCTATCTCTAGTTTGACCCATTGTTAATACCTTGTCCTCTTGTATCACTGATATTTAACTTATAAATCCTAATAAGCGTTAAAATTTCCTGATCGTATTTTCTTTTAGATTTCCGAGAATGAAAAAAGAACTTCTCAACCTTAGGTGAACCCTTGAAAAATCTACATTTCAAACAAAAAACCACGTTTTCCCGTTAATACCATAAATTGTGTTTTCCCACCAAAAACACAAATTACATTTTGAGAGGAAAACATGATTCTACAAATGTAATAGGAAAACATGATTTGTTTGGCAAAGAATGTGATTTTGCGGTTTAACGGAATAACTTAATTTTATGATTTGACGGAAAAACGTAATGTTTTGCCAAAAAATGGTTCATAATGAGAACTTATTTAGTTAAATGAGTTAGAATATATTTACATATTTGTGGTTAATGAGAGTTTTGTAATTTAGTTAAATATGTTAGACTATAATTTTATATTTTGGGTTGTTCACTATGATTAAGACTTAAGAGAGAGAGAGAGAGATTAGGATTGGAGAGAGAGATATGATCACCTTTACATAGAAGATCTTGAACTTATTTCTTTACTCTATCTTATTTTCATCTATGTATTTATTCAGACTTTCATCATGTTCCTAATTGTCATGTATGGGTAATTCTGTTGTTAGATTTAGGATTATTCAAAGGTACAAATGGGTTGCTGATCATATAATATTGTTAGGATAATCTAATTAGTTCTTCATCTGGTTGTTCTTATTGCTAAGTTTAAGACTGATCACCTTACCTTAGATAATAGGATTAATTAGCATAAGCGAGAGCTTTGCTATACTTGAACTGTAATTTAGATGAACTAAATTTCTAATTACATATGAGAGTTAAATTAGGAGTTTAGAGAACTTATCAAACTACATAACCGAATCTGTTTAGAAGTAGTGTCGATTGACACCGTGTAGTGGCCATCGGTAGACACTTCGTTAGGACACACGGGAGTTGTCTTTCTAAACCTCAAGTTTGAGTTCGATAACAATACTTCATTAAAACTCCTAATAATAATCTATTAATCTGCATTTCCTATCCTACCTGAAAGTTCCCCTAAGTCTAATTCTTTCCCATCAATCTTAGTAAACTAAACCTACATTCAAAATCACTATTTACTGCTTTATGACATCGTCTAGATGTAATTCGAAAATAATGAATATTATTGTGTGATCTTAGAGTCTCTTTGGATTTGATCCCTATGTACTACAGCTGAACCTCTTATTTGAGAAAGTAAGTTGTTCATTAACTTGAGAGCAAATCAAATTTGGCACCGTTTTACGGGGACTCTTTCTTACTGCCATTAGATTTAGTTTAGAATATAGTCTAGATTTTTACTTTTCTATTTACTAATTTATTTTTTCTCTTTTCCAGATGGCACATGTAACATTGGGAGAGAATTTGGATTCTGGACTACAAGAATTGATCGAGGACATGCATCCAACACCGATCAACGATCTCCCACACGTGTCGAGCGACACTCTTCCACCAGCCGCGATCGATACCAATCAGCCGGAAGCAGGTAAGTCTGTTTACTCTAATCTAGATAATGAGGAAGTAGTCTTAAAAGATTATGAGGGTCATGCATGCAACGAAGCAAGCCAACTCATTAATAAATAGGGGGCTGCAATCCCTGACAAAACTACAAATTTTTTAGAAAATGAGATGAAACGCAAATTGCCAATGCTTGATTACCTAAATACCTTGTAGGACCTATCCCAACAGGTCTGCAAACAGATTACTAGGCAACTATACGAGAATTTCTGAGCTTAATCTCGATTTCCTCGTCTTGGTGCGTAAATATCCGTTCTATGATTTCCCCACTCAACATCCAAACGATCACATCGAAATGCTAGAAGACTTGGTGTATGACGATCATAACCAGTGTAAGCCTTTTTCTTTTTCCCTTGAAGGGGACGCCAGGAGGTGGCTGGACCAGTTACCACAGGGATCCCTGACTTGGTTGGAAGATATCAGAAGCGCCTTCATTAACCACTTTTTGACGGAGAGAGATATTGGAAAGCGAGAAGAGAATTATCCACATTCGTTCAAGGTAGCTGTGAACCCTTTAAAAACTCTTGGGGGAGGTTAAAGAGCTACCAGTATGGATGTTGGCACCACGGCTTCTCAGAACCCCAACTCATCAACACCTACTATAGAGGCCTAAACTTAGACTATCAAACTACGCTTGACACAATCAGCAAGGGGAACTTTGGTACTCGAAACCAAGAGGACGCTAAAACGGTGATTAAAAACATAGCTTTAGGTACAACTTTCGAGAAGAGGGATGTTGAAAAGAAAGAACCAACATCGTCTGCAGAGGAAAAGCACTTGATCAGAGTTAAAAAGACTCAAGTATCAGTAGCAGCTCTTCTGGATGGACAAAGTCAACCTCAGCACGATGATGAGGACGAAGCTATTTCTCCCGAATATGAAGAACGGGTTTAGTTCACCAATGTGATGAGTTTAAGAGATCAGCGATTTAAGTTAAATAGTGGCAGTTTCACAAGCAACTACGACGCGACTGTGAAGGACCTAGGAAGAAGTACAAAAGCAAAAATGAATCAAGTCTCCACAGGGAGTCGTAGGGTGGCCGCGGACCACAACGAAAAATTAGATTTAATATACTCGGAACTAACGGAGGAAATCGGAGTTATGAGTGAACAAATAAAGAAGAACGATATCCAAGTTTCGCATAGTGTCTTGTCCATCGGGAGAGAAGAAAAATCCCTACCTTGAAGGACATACACCGACCGTACAACCCTTTCTCAAGTACAGTGTTGTTAACCAAGAAAAAGATGGTTCTTTCCGGTTTTGCATTGACTACATGGCTTTGAATCGTGCTAATGTACCCGACAAGTACCATATTCCGGTTATTGACCAGCTATTAGACAAGTTACATGGGGCTTGTGTGTTTTCCAAGTTGGATCTTCGTTCCGGAGATCACCAAATACATATGGTGGAGGATGATGTTAAGAAGACAGATTTCGAACGTTGGATGGTCATTATGAATTCTAAGTTATGTCATTTGTCTTGACTAATGCACCAACAATGTTTCAGGCTTTAATGAACACAATTTTCAAGCCGTGGAGGGATTTGTGTTAGTCTTCTTTGATGATATTCTAGCTTTCAGTAAGACTATCCAGGACCATGTTCAACATTTACATAAGGTATTGATGGTACTCCAAGAACATAAGTTGTTTGCAAATTAAAAAAATGTTCCTTGGCGTGGAACAAAGGAAGCAATGCATTCTTAGCCAGAAAATGTTCCATAGGGTCATATTATCTCCGAGAAGGGAGTTGCTACTGATGTTTCTAAGACGGAAGCACTGTATTCTTGGCCAGTTCCGAAAACGGCTAAACAGTTACATGATTTTTCGGGGTTGACTGGGTATTATCTCCGATTTATCAAAGGTTATGGGGCCTTAGCTTGTCCTTTAACTACTTTACTCAAGAAGGATCAGTTTTGTTCGTCTGATGAGGCTCAACATGCTTTTGTGTCTCTGAAGCCAGAAATGGTGGAAAGCACCTGTGTTAGCATTACCTCACTTTGATACAACTTTTTTTTTGGAATATAATGCTTCAGGAGTGGGTGTGGGTGCTGTGTCGATACAGAACAAGAGAAATATTGCTTAATTTAGTCATGCTTTGACTGATAGGAAGCAACTTAAATAGGCTTATGAACGAGAATTAATGAGAATAGTGATGGCTGTCTGGAAATGGAAACAATACTTGATGGGGGAGGAAGTTTGAGGCTCGCACAGATCATCAAAGTCTTAAATTCCTACTTGCGCAAAAGGTTGTTAACTTGCATTATCAGAAATGGTTGAAATGTCTCCTTGGGATTGATGAGATATTCTATTTCGGGTTGTTAAAACCGAGCAGCTGATGGCTTGTCACGTTGTATGTCTGTGTCTACGATGTTATCTCTGACTATACCATCGGAATTATAGTGACAAGAATTGAAAAAGGAGGTTGCAGCGGATACTGAGATTAACGAGAAGATTGTTAAATTGGAGACTGGTGTATTAGTTTCTGAAAAGTTAAGAGTGATTAAAGGTAGGTCGTGGTCTAAACATCAACTGTTATTTCTGATTCTTCTTGGTTTCTGCCTCTCATTTTGTCTGACTTCCATGACAGTAAAGAGGCAAGACACTCCAGATTTTTTAAAAATGCTCAAGCCCATTCAACAATCCTTTTATTGGAAAGGAATGTTTAAGGTGGTGCACGATTATGTGGATAATTGTTCAATCTGTCAGATGCATAAATATTCAACGTTGTCCCTAGCAGGTCTTTTGCAACCTTTACCAATTCTGAACCAGATATGGGAGGATATCATTTTAGATTCATCGAAGGGTGGCCTACTTTGCAAGGGATCAATGTGATTCTGGTTATGGTGGATAAGTTGAGAAAGTATTCTCACTTTGTGGGTTCACATCATCATTTCTTTGCGTTTGACATAGCTAAAGCTTTTGTATCCACAGTGGTGAAGTTACATGGGTTTCTAAAGAGTATCATATCAGAGATCACATTTTCTTAAGTTCCTTTTGGATTAAAGCATTCAAGTTGGATGGAAAAAGTTTGAAACATAGTACAGCGTTTCATCCAGAGACCGACGGCCAAATTGAGGTCCTTAACCGATGCTTGGAGACTTACCATAGGTGGTTTGCTTCTAATAATCCTCGGACTTGGTATTCTTATATGTTGTGGTATGAACTTTGGTACAACATCTCGTTTCACTAGTCTCTGCATACGAGTACTTTTAATGTTTTCTATGGTTGAGACCCACCTACTTTGAGTTGGAGCAATCTCTTATTGCTCGGGATCAATTGTTATTGTGGTTGAAGGAAGCATTGGCTCATGCTTAGAAGGTGGTGAAGAGTCAAGCTGATAAGCATCGTCGTGACGTTGAGTTTGTTGTGGGGGATATGGTTTATCTTATACTTCATCCTTATCAACAACAATCTGTGGTGAAACGCTTATGCCAAAAAGAGGGCAGCGAACATTTATGGTCTGTGCCGCGTGTTGGAGAGGATTGGTAATACAGCGTATAAGATAGATTTACCGGTTCCATCGTGTGTTTCACATATCTCAGTTGAAGTGTGCGTTGGGATCTAATATCCAAGTGCTGGATTTACCTGACCTATATACTGGTTTGGACTCTTTGGTGGTGGAAGCCGAAGATTTCATAGAAAAACCTTATGATTCTAATGGTGGTTGGAGCTTCGTTAAGTGGATTGGTAAACCAACACTGGAGAATTTGTGGGTGTCTTAGAAGAACCTCGAGGCACAGTTTCCTGCTTACAAGCTTGAGTCAAGCTTGGTTTCGTTGGGGGAATTATTGATAGATACAAGAATACCTTGGAAGCCAACAAAATGTACTGATGTGAAGAGGAATGTTGCGGATTTAAATCATGAGGAGTTAAGGGGATCTTTGGAGCGAGATGGAGGGTTTGTCGTTGGATCAGCTTAAGAAGTGAGGAGTTCAAAATAGAATAAATAGAGTGAGAGTAAAATACAATATTTTATACTTGTACGTTGATTGTGGTAGACACTATGAGTCTCTGCTTCTGGATTGCTATGAGATTGTTGATGAGTACACAATCATGAGGAGTTTGTGTTATTAATCATTCATTCAAGCTTTTTTCTATTAAAAGAGTATTTTTTCTTGCGCTTACAACTTATCGAGATCTAAAATATATCAGGAACATCCATGTAATTAGCCATATTTGGAGCTACTATCTTCATGTATACATGCAATTTATTTGCAGTAAACAATGGTACATCACCATAGAATGATATGGGTAACGACTCATGAAACTGGAAACGTCAATCTTTGTCGGTCTTAGATGATGCAGCCTTTCCAGAATACTTGTTGCTCCAAACTTGTTTATTCTTCTCGACAGTGTTTATAGTTTTGAGAAAATTCAGTAAGCCCTTGTCGAGTGCTCCAAGTGTAACCCCATCACCTACCAAGATGCTTGTTACTCCCATTTTGAAAACCTGTTTAAACACCAAAGAATTAAATATATTAAGCAAACGCGATGCAATACTCAAGAAACCACAAAAGGTAGTTTTTTAATTAACTTATTTAATGTTTCTGTCCTCATCATCGAAGAATAGCATGGCAGTAAAAGGTTACCTTGTCCTTGTGTGTATCTTTTGAAAATGCTCGGTCTTGTGTCTCCAACTCGAAAATATTTCCTGAAACAATCACTACAAGATTCAAAGTCCAAACAAACACCACTAGAAATAATTGATTTGACTTTGAATCTGGAGTTCACTATGCTAGCAAAAGATACACATCCTGGATGGAAAGTCTTAAGAGAATTGATTTGTGATATATGAAAAGGCTTAAGAGAATTGATTTGACTACCTATGTCTCCAAAGTTGACTTACCTTTTCCGGAGCACATCCTGAAAGAACTCCAGAGTTAAGCGTGCTTGAGCTGGAGTAGTGGAAGGATGGGTGACCTATCGAGAAGTGATTTGCGATTGCGTGTGAGTGAGGCCAAAACACAAGGAAAGGTCATGTGGTGATTGCATGGTCAGTAAACAATGATTTCGAGCCTTGGAAAAATTAACGCACAACCGTCAGATGAGATGGGGCCCACGGGCCGAGAGGGTGGGCGTGGGTGGCCCATTAGCCGTGGGCGGTCGGGGCGTTACAAGTGGTATCAGAGCTGGTTACCCATCTCGGTTCTGACACGAGAGGCGTCTTGAGACCTGTCGTGGGGCGCAACGAGGGCGTTGCGTTCTTTGAGAGGGGGTGAATTATAACATCCCGGGTTGTGATATATGGAAAGGCTTAAGAGAATTGATTTGGCTACCTATGTCACCAAATTTGACTTACCTTTTCCGTAGCACATCCTGAAAGAACTCCAGAGTTAAGCGTGCTTGAGCTGGAGTAGTGGAAGGATTGTTGACCTATTGGGAAGTGATTTGCGATTCCGTATGAGTGAGGCCAAAACACGAGGAACGGTCATGTGGTGATTGCAGGGTCAGTAAACAATGATTTCGAGCCTTGGAAAAATTAACGCACGACCGTCGGACGGGATGGGGTTCACGGGCCGAGAGAGCGGGCGTGGGTGGCCCATTAGCCGTAGGCGGTCGGGGCGTTACAGGATGATCCCAAAGTAAGCCAAGTTTGACGGGAAGACCTCTAGGTTGCCACAAGCACCACGAGATATGACCACCCTCAAAAACCTCATATACAATGAGTCTTACAACTTCTTCGAATTCTAATTGCCCATCATTTAAAGGGAAACCGAACACCTAGGCCTGGGCACATTTATCCAAAATCGAACGAAAAATAAGTATAGTTTGGCTTTCGATCCTACCAATTACCTGAATGGATTATATATCTCTAAACCCAAATAAGCGGAACCAGAACTAAACTGAACCATATTCAAACCAAACTAAGAACCGAATGGGTACCCAAATTTCTATAATATAATTTATGTACTTTATAAATATTAACTCTATTTAGTTTTAAGATAATCAAATAATTTAAAAATATTGTCTATTAACCAAATAACCTAACAACTGAATTACCATAATACTTTTTACAGAAATTACTAGAATAACATAGAAAATGTGTTAGATGATTAGAATAGCATACATCTTTTGAAAATTATTAGAATGTTTGTAGACCCCTATTAAATTACAACAAACACCCTTGGTTAGTTTTTTAATTGAGCTTATTTATAATAAATAAAAATTATTAACAAATCCACGTAAGCAATAACCATAATCCATGTCACTAATAATAATAGTCCACATCACTAATAATTGTGATTAAACTGTGGGAAGGCAATGAAACGACGTTTGACTTAAAATTCCCTTCGCGATTAAACTCCATCATTGTTTTTTGTCGGAAATCTTCTCCAAAATCGTCTTCTGCAAAATCATATTCTCTGAATTTGTTTTCTTCGAAATCGTCTTCTAACCAATCGTCTTCTCTGCAAGCGTCATCTCCGAAATCGTTTCTTTGATATGTTTCAATGCTTTTCTTTGGGTTTTTAGAGTTTGTGGCTGAGTTATGAGTTATTTGATGATTGAGTTATGATATATTTAATAGCTGAGTATGAGTTATTTGATGGCTGAGTTATGATATATTGGCTAAGTTATGAGTTATGAGTTATTTGATGGCTGAGGTATGATATATTTGATGACTGAGTTATGAGTTATTTGATGGCTAGGTTATAAGTTATTTGATGGTTGAGTTATGATATATTTGATGATTGAGTAATGAAATGGAAAATAAGAATTGATGACATGGAAAATTGGTAAGTCAGCCGTCAAAATAACACATAACCCAACCTAAATAAATCAGCCATCAAGTATGACGTAAGTCACCCGAAACGTGAATACTATTTCAGTTATTAAATTTTTGCTAATAAATCAGCCGTATCTAGGATGGAAAATCATAATTTAGCTGTATCGTCATATAAATCAGCCGTCAAATAGTTGACAGATAAAATTCAGCCGTCAAATGAATGTTATTCTAGTAATTGATCTTTCTTTAATAAGTTAGTCGTAACTAAGTTGAGTTTATTGTTAATCAAGACAATTACGACTGATTAAATATAACTCAGTCATAAGAATCTCCCATAAGTTAGCCGTAAATTTAACAACTCAGTCAGGCGATGATCATTAAATTAGTCGGCAAAACATAACTCAGCCGTGTCTTAACTATAACTCAACCGTGTCTTCATTATAACTCAGCCAAATTTTCGAGAAATCAGCCCGTTGATGTATAAGTCAGCCGTAACTTGTGCTCGTACGCCAGTCTTTATCCCATAAGTCAGCCAGATTTTTGTAAATCAGCTATCACTAAAGACTGAATTATGTTCGTAAGTTAGCCGATTTCTCATAAGTTAGCCGCATTATTTAACTCAGCCACAACATAACCATAACTCAGCCATAACGAAGTTTGTAGCGCTTTACGACTGAGTTCATTAATACATGTCAGCCCATTCCTACATGGCACTGGTTGTTTGCTTACGTAGCATTAAAAAGTAATGACATTCTTTTAAATACGTTTTTTCTCACAACGTAAAAAGGGAACGCTGGGTATTAGAAAAATGACAGTAACACAAAAAGTTTTATATGGTTCTAGTAATATGTTCTAAAATATATGCTGTTTGAGTAAACTTCTCTTTTTATCCAGAAAATTTAAAATCTTCTAAAATATCTAAAATATATCTCAAAACCCAAAAACTGATATTTAATCCAAAACCCCGAATTTTTGACTTTTAACCTGAATTAACAAAAACAAAAACGGAACCGAATGGGATCCAAAATTATATCGGATATTATCAGGTTCGTATGTTTGTTACCCAAACCAAAACAAAAACCGAAAAATGATATCGGAACCAAACCAATTTTTTTAATCACCCGAACGGATCCTAAACCTCTAGAACCAAAACCAGAAGAACCAAAGAACTGAATCGAAACCTTAACTGAGAACTAAATGGCCAGTGCTACGAACTCCCAATCGCACTTCTTCAGAGCAAAAACCAGCACCGACGACTCAAGGAAAAACTGCTAATGTCATCATTGGGTAATAGGATTCTGAGATTGCCACATATATAACTTCAAATCGTGACAGTTACACCATTTAACCAAGTAGCCCAAATAAAGAAACTGGACCAGCTCGAAGCTCTCTCTCCGGTTAAACCAAAGCCACAAATCATATTTGATGCAACCGAGATTAAAAGTAGATGAATTTGAACAGGATGAGCTGAACAAGCTTGAAGACCTGAGTAAAATTGAAGAGGAGAAAGATGATCTGAACCAGCTGAGTGACACTCAAGGCGTGTGGGACCAAGCTGGAGTTTATGGAATTTCGCCTAACCTTTCTAAAGGATCAAATACACCTTTCTCATCCCAAACTAATGAAGACGATGGCCCATTCTCCTTTGCCAAAGGCCCAGTCACAATATCACAAACCAGAATACGGAAGAATACATTTTTTTGTCTGGTTTACTCTGAACCAGACCCAACCCAAGTCGAAAATCAAGTCAAAGATTCAACTAAACTCTTCTATTATTCAATCTCTAGTCTTGCCTAGATCTTCTAAGTTTCTTTCGCGATTTCTACAAGTTTTTAGAGTGTTTCATATTCTTCTTCTTTCTACATAATCTTTTGTCAAGTTTCTGAGTTTTTCATTCACTTTTTCAATGAAAATCTTCTTTTGATTTGTGAATCCTTTGTTCATCATCTGAACATCGATTGCCTAGGAGTTGATTCTCTGCAAGGCTCTTTGCCATGGATCATTGTTTTGTGGGAACACCTCTCATGATCTCTGGCACATCTACACAAGTGATTGATCTTCCCATCGATCAGTCTCTGAAGAACCATCATCATCTCGACCTTCTATCCACAAACTACCATTCCATCTATCAAAACATTCTCTGTTTGTTCTCTTCAGCTTCTATGTCTATCTATTTATTCAAGAGAGCCAACAAGATTAAAAGAACCAAGGAGATCAAAGTGTCTAAGAAAGTCGAGGAGAAAGCCGAGTGGATGAAGAGAAATCCAGCCCTGATTTGTTTAATCTCTTGCAACCAAAAATCTTGCAATCTGTCTATCTTTTTTTTTGGGATGGGGGATTGCTATGTTAAGACTTGATCTTTGTTTGTTGCTGATCTACTAGATTCACAGAAAAATAATTGAGACACACACAAGGGATAAGAGAGGCTTTGGCTATATGTTATTGTACTAACTTTTCTTGTTGAGAATCTTAACATGAAACCATGTCTGATGAAAGCAAAGAACCGGAGGAAGAAACAACTTTTAACTTTACCAAATTGCAGATGGAAGCCATGGTGTCTGAAATCATGAAAAGGATGAAAGCAACTGATACTTTACAAAGAGATTGTACTGATGATTTTTTGGTAATACTTCTCAGGCTAGAACAGATGCAAGGAATAAGAGGAGAGGAAAGAGGATTGCTACAGGAGAGACTGAAAACAACGAGTCCTCTTTTGGTAGAAGTACTGATGAGGTTAGATCAGTAAGAGCAGCCTCTCAAACAAGAACCAATACTCACCGAGCACCAAGAGATAGAACTGATGATAATATTTGCAATCTCAACCTAGGTATACCAGATTTCAGTGGCAAGAACGATCCTGATGCTTACCTGGAGTGAGAGAAAAGAATGGATCTTGTCTTTGATTATGAAAACTACTCTGAACCAAAGACGATAAGACTTGCTGCTGCTTCATTTGATGGGTGTGCGCTTCATTGGTGTGATCTGTTTGTTAGAACCAGACAAAAGAAAAGAGAACCACAAGTAGCTTCCTGGTTTGAACTCAAAACAGTCATGAAGAAACAGTTTGTTTTTGGGCACTACAACTGGGAGATTCTTCAGAAGCTAAGAAGTTTGACTCAAGCAAACAGAATTGTTGAGGATATTACCAGTAGATGGAGATTCTAATTAAAAAAACTGCAGTAGATGAAGTTCATGATGCAACAATGGCACGGTTCCAGGATGGACCCAACCGAGACATTCAAGACCAATTGGAGTTGAAGGACTATGAGGACATCCATGAGCTTCTTAACAAAACTATCGTCATTGAGCAGCAGCTAAAAAAAAGTCTAACCCTAGGGGAGCTTTTGGAAACGCATTCAGGACATCTAATACCAAGGAAGACAAGGTCTTTGTCAAACCAAAAGAAGGAAAAATATCCTATCAACGTGAAGACAGTGGAAAGACACAAGCTGCAAGGTCCAGAGATGCAAAGTGTTTCAAGTGTCATGGCTTTGGAAACTATGCCAATGAATGTACCAACAAGAGAGTCATGATCATCCTAGAGAATGGATAATTGGTGTCTGAAGAAGAGAAGGCCGAGGTGTGGACTTCCCAGTCCGTGAGGAGTTGCTAGTTACAAGAATATCTTTGAAGGTTCAATATAAACCAGAAGAACATGATCAAAGGGAGAACATCTGTCACACTCATTGCACTGTTTATGATTAAGTGTGTAGCTTGATTATAGATGATGGGAGCTTTACTAATGTGGCTAGTGAATGTCTTGTAGGAAAGCTTGAATTAAAGACTGGAAAGCATTCTAGACCTTACCTGCTTCAATGGCAAAATGAGAATGGCGAGTTGAAGATCACATAACAAGTAATGGTTCTTATAACCATTGGAAGATACCAATATGAGATTGTGTGTGATTTTATGCCTATGGACTCAAGCCATATTTTTATAGCTCCCTTTTCACCTCAGGACGTTCATCAGGACCAAGTTCAACTCAAGCTCAGGAGACAAGAAGCTAATGACAAAGAGAAATCAGTTGATGGAAAGGCAAACAAGGAGATTCACCTCATGGCCAAAAACTGTGAGGTTAAGAAAGCTATGTATCTCCAACTATACAGTTGGTTTACTATTTTTCGAAGTCACTGTCATGAAATCGTACAAGGGACGATTTTTCCGAAAACAAATCGTAAAAATTGCTTAAATCGCAAAATGACCCGAAAGGGTCTAAAATGCGATAAAAGCCCAGTTACGGTTTTAGACGAGAATGAGGCCAATTATAATGATGGTATACCGAATATCAGCAGAAGATAAATGGAAAACAAGATAATTGTCATGTTTCGAGATAATTATGAATAATCGCAAACTCTCCGTTCAATATACCCATGACTGAAGAAGAAGAAAACTTCTTTTGGGTAGAGAATGAAAATTTAGCTGAAGAGCAGGCTTGAATCACTCGAAGAAAAATGCCAACAAACTCGGAAAACTGCTGTCAGCGACCCCAGTGAGATGTGCGATTATATTGTAAAAACGGCTGCAGAGGTAAAAGCAGTGAAGTCCCAAATTCACAATGCCACCAGTGCCGCACCTGATATCGACAGACTCCTCGAAGAAGCTCGAAGAACTTCATTCACTACTTTTATCACTGAAACAAGAGTTTTTGATCCCAGAAAGATCAAAATCTCTATTTACGATGGAAAAAGCGACCCAATAGCGAATCTGCAGACCTTCCAGATAGTGATGGGTAGGGCCAAACTCAGGGACAGCGAAAAAGACACAGGCTATTGTTGCCTCTTCTTCGAACATCTCTAGGGAGCAGCACTGGAATGGTTCTCTCGCTTAAAGCGGAAATCCATCAGAAGCTTCCGCCAACTCGCTTTGGAATTCCTCAAGCAATACTCAATGTTCATGAATATGGAAATCTCCGACGTCAATCTTTGGAGCTTGTCCCCAAAGGAAGACGAACCTCTCCATGACTACATGAAACAATTAAAAATTGTCAGGTCTAGCGTTAATGGAATCAGCGATAAAGTCGCTATTGATTGGCTCAGAAAACTTTCTGGTACAAGTCAAAATTCAGGAAGTGGATAACGCTCGAAAATCCGCGTACGATCCAGGATGCTCTTCATAAAACAACAGGCTGTATCATCATCTAAGAAGATATGAAAGTCCTTTCGAAGAAACATCAAATAACAAGAACATCCTCGAAAGACACAACATCAGAGCAGAAACAAGAATTTGGTATCCCCTTTAAGGACAATTCTAAACTAGAATGACCTTAATGCTAGCAACGAATTGACGTGGTCTAATCCTTCACCTACAACTTCCCTGGCTGTGCGGCTGAACACAGCCTTCACGCCATGCCAAAACCTTTGAGCGACCACCACTCCATCCAATCACTCAACGGCCACATGACAATCCGCAATTCGTCTAAAATGCCAAGTAACAACTACAAAAATAAATAGTTTAACCCAAAAACGGAAATCATACGATAAAGTCTTCATAACAAGACTCAGTCCTAAAAACCAAACAGTTAAATATGAACTTATTTTCAGGGGACCAAGTTCTACACGTTTCACAACTCACTTTAAGACTGCAACGTTTTACGCATAAAATGCAGCGTATGAGGAAGCACTCATACCTAAGATCCTAAAGCTATGCCTACCTAAACATACACGAAATAAATCTTGAAACGCCAATTCTTCATAAATCGCAGTAAAGGAAAACGTTTCTTCTAGGGATAAATTTACACTATCCCTTGGTCCTACTTCCTTGATCATGAAATCCAACAATTTAATATCGAAACAAAACAATAGTTTTGACAGCGAAGAGTCTGCAAACAAACGTTTCTTTCCCACAAGGTTAAAACCAAGCCTTTGCGCCACCGCGAAACGTTTCTAAGCCCGAAAATGTTTCACACAAGAAACGCGGCATACTGAAAGAAAACTTCTAAACGAAAAAAACTTTTGATTAATTTGCTACACAAAAACTTTGGCTGCGAAACTTCCACAAGCAAACCAAAGTAGTTCTTGGCCCCAAGGTCAAACGAGACCTTCACGCCAAATGCAAAAAAACTTCTCCAACACGTTCTCATAACGTAAAATTTTCCTCGAAAGAAAAATCTAGCCTTTAGTGCTGCGAGACGTCACAGACTCTCGAAGAACCAGATTTCGACGTAAAATATCTTCCTAGATGAAAGTTCACACTAACATCTTTTTCAAACACATATCCTTCGCGAAGGCTCAAACTCAATCAGCAACACTTACCATTCTGTTTGTTTTTGATCACAACAAACAAACTCCAACGTCCTAAACAGATTTAGCCATCTCCTGCAATAGAGATATGCTCTTAGACATTTGACACAAGGTTTATAAAGGAAATCCAAAATTTTGGTAAGCATTTCCAGACAACTTCAAAATTTTCTTTGGATAGATGCTTGGTTCCGGATCGATGCAAGTCACATAAGCCGAGAATATACTTCAATATTGAGACGAAATCAGGTCGAAACCACAATAGGTGATTTAAGCTGAAACTGTTATCGCAAACCCTAAACCGATAGTAAACCTAGGTCTTTCCCTAAACCCATCACACTGGTCTTACACTTCTCAAGGCATAGTATCAACAGACCAATACAGTATTGCAAAATCCTGTTCGTGTATCACTACCTTGCAAGAAATTACACGAAAATCTTACGAGCTGGGGGACTAACTATTGGGGTCAAAATTGGCTAGGGAAAAATCAACAGCCAAAATCCTCCAAGAAATGCCTAAAGCGAATATGAGCTAGAAATGTCAAACAAACTATACAAGAACAAAATTCATACACTTTATTCCAGATAAAGAATAAAAGAATTTCTATCCAAGTGTGAAAAGATCGGAAAAACGTTCATATAAAAGGTTTTCGCGAAAAAATGACGAATTTTACAAGAAAATCTTCTGTCAAACGAAATTTGGAAAGTTTCCACGGAAAATCTATTTGCTCTCTTTTCTATTTGTACTTTGCTTTTCGATATTTACTTTGTATTCTGACTGATTGGCGTGTGGTTTAGCAGATATTCGGGACCTCTGGGAAACTAGGGTTTACCATGGGTTCCTAGTTCAACGGAAATCGACATGGTTTGACTGAGGATTGATGGCTAAGAGTTAGATTGATCCGTACCCCCTCTTTCTAGCTCTAATATTTGGGAACCGAAATTTGCACTGTCGATTTCCGTTGAATTAGGAACGCAGGGTAAACCCTAGTTTCCATACGTCCTGGATATCTACTAAACCAAACGTCAATCAGTCAGATTACAAAGTAAATATTGAAAAAGCGAAGTACGAATCGAAAAGAGAGCAAATAGATGTCTTATTCTGAATTTGCGTATGAGCATTTACAACAGGATATGACGTTGGCTATGAGAGCTGTCGGCGAGATCCTTAGTTCTAACAACGAAGACTGCAATACCCTAGTTAGGTGGCAGCTCGAATAACAAAAACGGGAAATTGCCTCAATGCTCTAAGTGCTAATCTATGTTTGCTCTGAGTGAAGATTTTTGTGTGTCCTCTGCATCATCACCTTTGAAGTATTTATATACTCATCTAGAGGCGGTTTTCTCTTTCCCCTTCTGCCCTTGGTCGAATTTATCGCTTCGCAAAAATATTCCTTTTTTTTCTCGATCTTCAAGATTATCTTTGGAAACTTAACATTTGTCCTCCAATCTTGGCATTTAATCTTCCGAACTTAACATTTATCCCTTCTTGCAAAATAAAAGATAAACTGTCACATAGTTTGGGTTTGAATTTGGATAAAATCGCGAGTGGACCTTTTTCCGAGCTTTAGACCTCATCGGGCCGTTTTCTGTCTATAGGCTTTTCTACGATTTTATCAAAATAGTAATGCTAAAACGACGTCGGCCGAGAGTTAGGTTCTTTCGTATGGAGCGTGTGACTCTAGGTGTTTAGTTAACCGTTACCGTCTCATACGATTTACCCGATCCTTTCTCGAGAAAATGAGTTCTTTTGGTAAAGTTCCAATGTCAACCCTGATCGAGACAGAACAAAGATAAGTTTGATCAGGTATCGAGAGAGGTACTTAATGGGCACAAGGTGAAAATTATTGATTGATCCGACTTGCCGAAGGAGCGAATTGGATTGCTCATGCCACCCAACTCGCCATACAGGCGAGTTGGTTGGTCTGTGCCGTCCAACTCGCCATACGGATGAGTTGGTCAGTCCTTGTCGTCCAACTCGCAATACGGGCAAGTTGGTCCGTCCTTGCCATCCAACTCGCCATACGGGCGAGTTGGTCGGTCAGAGCCGTCCAACTTGCCCTTATGGCGAGTTGGTCGGCCCATGTGGTTTGATTTGCCCGTTCGACAAGCTAGACGTCTTGCTCAGCCATCTTTCTCCGTCTGGGGGGCTAGATGACCGAGTCTCCTAGTCGTTTTGTCATATTGCCGTTTGGGGATATGTTTTCTCTTTTTCGAGGCATTATCTCTTTCTTACACAAAGAGCGTATTCTCTCGGTAGGTTTCGGACGTTGATTCCGTCGTAACCGATTTTGACCCCAACACCCACTCAACGCTTGGTTATAGTCTTAAGCTCGACGTTTTGACTTATGGACTAGGAAGGTGGTTCATCAAACCAATGTGGAAAGCAAGTATCCACATACTCTCTGCTTGTCTCAAACCATGCACTGATAAAGCCTCTTACAGTCTCATCTGCTCTGGTTTATGATTTTCCATCTTCCTTTGAGCAAACGCCAATCTGATCATCCTTTCTTCGAGTGCTTCAATGCATCCCGTCAGCATGTTAAGTCTGGCATATGTGGGCTCTGAAATATCGTCCAAATTCTGTTTGATACTATCCCTCATCAAGTCCTGAGAAACGTAAACTCCATCAAGCTTATCTTGTAAGAAATCCTCTGTTACCAGCCTATGCCCAGATGCTACGTGGTGATTGTCTATCGATTGCCAACTGTTTTCGTCGATTGACGCTGAACTGACTGCCCCATCGATATTTGTTTTCTGAAGATATTCCTTGATCCGTTGGACATAGCCAGTATGTCCACCAAATTATCGTTGGACACATTGAGAATCTTTCCATCCATTGCCCGTGCATATCCATCTGGGTCTCTCATGATTCCAAACTCATCTGGTCTGAGGTAGCCATAATCGTCAACGCATCCTGTCCGGTTGTCGTCGATTGATGTTATTGTGCCACCGTCGATCGATGTTGCATTCCAGCTTCCATAGGATCCCTTGAAATTTCCAGTTTCTTCGAGTGAAAAAGCATGGTACTCGACTGCATCTTCTTTAAAGTAAGAATCATCGTACTCTGAGTTGTTGGTTTTTGGCATCCTCTCATTGTATTGCTGCCCAATGTAAACTATGTCTTCTTGATTGTCATCGTCGTTCTGATCCGTGACATAACCGTCGACCGATGGTGGAGAATGAGTATCAATCGACGCCGAAGGGTGACTTTCGTGCTTGTTCTAGTTGAAGTGACCGTTGACCGATGCCAAGGGTTGGGTGTCGATTGATGATATGTCCACAAGCTCATCGTCGAGGTCGTATTTGCAGAAGCATGTATCAATCAAACCTGGATCATTGCCCAATTCTTTCTGAGTAGCCTTGTTCTTTACTTTAACAGGTTCATAAATGTTGTAAGGATCAATCAAGGATAGATACAACCTGTTTGTCTTCATGTCATAGATAGCTCCCACTGTTGCCATGAATGCTCTTCCAAGGAGTAAGGAAGAGTTCCAATTAATCTTTATATCAATCACGTGGAAGTCTACTGGAACTAAGGCGTTGCAAATCTGCATTGGGACATTTCTGGCCATCCCTCCTAAATTCACTTTAGAGCAATCCACAATGGTGAATGACTAACTAGAAGGCTCCACTGTCAGGTTAGCTTCTCTGTCATCACTCTAGGCATGATGCTAACTGCTGATCTAGTATCGCAGAGGGCATTCAGATACTCGTAATCTTTGACAAAACATGGAATCACAAATTTCCCAGGGTCACCTTTCCTCTTGAGAGTAGTACTCTGCTTCATCTTCTCTCATGGGTCATTGAACATGCACTCTATGAACTTTTTTGTTTCCTTGGATTCCCTAAAAAACATACACTATCTATGAGTATAATATGCTTCATCAAATTGAGCATCTAAATGAATATAAAAACTCTTTTGGCAAAGTCATCCATCTCTTTGTCAGTTGCTTCTCTGCGAAGATGTTTGGGAATCTTATGCTTCCTTCTGGAGTGCCTTTCTGTTTTCATGGGATCAGGTGCATCGGCGTTCTTTTCCTGAGTCACCATCCTCGAAGGTCTGACAAATAGGCTGGCACTTAGACTTTGTAACCAAATCGGTTATGTTGTTAGGGACTGTCAATCGACGCCAGCTTCTTGACGTCAATCGACGTTGGAATATACACACGAGGCAAATGATTCTGCAGGTTTCGTTGATCGACGTTCCGGTTCGGGTGTTGATCGACACCAATGCCAACTGCCAAAGGAAATGGCACTTTCTACACGGAAATCTCCTTCCTGCAGTTGTTCTCTCTTCACTTCTTGCCAAAAGTCTTCACCTATTAATGCAATGACGTGGTGCTTCTGACTAGCTTCCCCTTTCTCCTTAATCAAAGCCTCGTGTCTCTGAATGGCCTCACTGGTTTGGATCACTTGGTTCTCCAACTTCTTGACTTGAGTGTTGAGGTTCCTAAACTTTGTGTTGAGGTTGATATATAGGGAATCTATCTTCCCATTGAAGTTCACAGTCATCTGCTGCTGCTGCTCCAGTATTTTATCAACCATAGCTTCCAACTTGCTCTCCTGAGGCCTCTGCTGCAAATTCTGATTGTAGTTATTCATGTTCCCACCATAGGAGTTTCTGTTGTAGCCTAGATTTTCTTGTCTCTTGTAACCGTTTCCACCAACAAAATTCACATCCTCTTCCTCATCTTCTTCTTCCAGGGCTTTCACTTCTTGCTTCTTGAGAAATTTCTGAACATTGTCCAACTTTGCCTTGACTTCATCTATCTAGTCTTAGTCATTGTTCTTGGTGTTATTCCTAGATGAAAAATTCTCAATAGGCCTTGTTGCTTCTTCTGGACTCCTAGTGCTGAAGTTCCCTTCACTAGCTGTGTCTAAAGCCATCTGGTATTGCAGATCAATACCTCTAAAAAAGTGATAAGTAGCTGCACTTCATTAAAACCGTGATGTGGACAGTCTCTCTGGTAGGACTTGAATTTGAACCATGAGCTTCTGAATGATTCTCCAGCCTCCTGTGTGAATGTAGCAATCTTGTTCCTCAAGTCTTCTGCTCGTGCATCAAAAGAAATTGCGCAGGAATGTATTATTGATGTATGTTCAAGATGTCAAAGATCCTGGTGGTAGTTGCTTAAGGCAATGTGAAGCATCTCCATAAGGTGATTAATTGAAGAGCTTGCAGAATAGATAGTACTCATGGACTTCATTGGCCTTAATAGTAGATACTAGATCCTCAAATCACTAAAGGTGATCCATCGGGTGCTCATGTCGCAATCCATGGTAGGATGTCTGCGCAACAAGTGCGAAGAAGGACAGTTTGGTCTGAAAATCATTCCTCTGGAAAACTGGAGGATGAATAGCAGTTCTGGTAGCGTAAAATTGGCCTGGACAATTGTAGTATGCCAGTCTCCGTTGAGCAGCTTGGGCGGCAGATTCAGGTCGAGCTACTGCGGCGTCTAATTCTGGTTCAGGGATTACAGCCCCTGATTGTCAATTCTCTGACATGTTGCATTACACAGATGACCCTCAAGGTTATACATCTCTCCTCTCTCATCTTGAACCACAACCAATGTCGCAACCATCTTTTGCGAGATACCATCGATCGATTCCTTGTGGGTGCTATCAATCGATGTTGGTACGTGAGTGTCGATCGGCGGTTGAGTGCTACTGTCGAAGATATGAGAAGAGGAATTCCTTGTTCTTTTTGCTTCTGGTACTGCTGGGTATGCACCTTAAAGACAAGAAAAAGAAATTGTGAGTAATTTGTAATAAAAGAAAAATCGTAGACTAACCCTAGAAAATAAATCTAATGGCTATCCTTGCTCCCCGAGAACGGCGCCAAATTTGACAACATGATGGTTAAGGTTTATTTTAAAGCAGGCAATCTATAAAATTAACCCTATGAACTACTCTTGCCAAGAGAGGTCTAATTGTAGTACTTAGGGATCAAATCCACAGAGAGCGAGAGAATACAATAGATTTATAAATTATAAAGTTTAAGCTAGGCAAGCTATAAATAAGAATTTATATAACGTTTTATTCCGAAAGGAAATTGTCTGAATAAGTTAACCTGATTCAAATATAGAAAAGACAAATCTAGGGATCAGGAAAGTGAATTATAGTGGATAGGATGTAGAGAATTATGAATATGCAAGGACCTTAATCACAAATTCGACCCCCTCTCGTATGCGAACATAGGAGCCGATCGTCGATCGACGGCTAAGGCCGAGTGTCGATTGACGGTAATCAGATAGGAAGTTCGTGCGCTGGTTGATTAAACCAGTTCTCTCATGTATCTAACAACCTAGTTCAATGGAATTAATTCAGGCACAGAACCTACTCCTGTAGTTGTCCATGTCCTAAGTTCAGGTTTCTAGTTAGCTACTCTTGAACACAAGTATTAAACACAATTCCAAAGATTGATATCTCTTCATCCTAGCAATCCTATTTTTGGGCTAATTCACCAATACCATAATAAACCCTAAATCTAACAAGAGAATTACTCTAACATAATTATAGAAAGAATGATAAACAAAATAATATATGGCACAAAATAAATAACGGGGTTCCAATACAAAGCTCTGAAGGAGTTCAGATCCTCTCCCCTATACTACTAAGAAAACTAAAAAGCTGTAAATAATACTTTGTGTAATATGAGATCTGTGTCACCCTGCCTAAACAAGTAGGCTCCGTCGATCGAAGGTCATGCTTGACTTTGACTCTGACTTAGCTGATAGTGAGCAGCTACTAGATATCTTCTCTGAATGCTTTAACAAGCTCTATTATCTCCATAATGCTCCAAAACTTACCTTGGACTGAAAAGACTCCAAAACACAGTCTAGACATGCATAGTAACTCTAAATAGGGTCCAAATGATAGTCTTAAACTGGTAAATAACAAGGTATATCAACAAGCATAGACGTGAATCTTTTATATGCTAATGGGCACTCGAAAACCACCTTACCCAAACCCTGATAGACAGATGAACCCGTCCCTACGGTAATTGAGGAAGCTATGGATATACATTCTAAAAGCAAGAAAAAGGTCTCAAAGCATCTTAGAAGGGAAGATAATGAGAAAGAGATTGATAACTTTGCCAAGAGAGTCCTCACAATCCCTTTAGAAACCCCACTCGAGGAAGCTTATTACACTCACATACTGTGGATGTTTTTCAGAGAATCCAGGGAGACTGATGAGGACCTTAAAAGAATGTTTAATCATCTGAGGGAGAAGATATAGTAGAAAGTTCAAGTTGGAGAAGAGAAGCGACCGTGGGAAGTTTGTGGTTCCCTGCAACATCAAAGGTCATGACTACCCTCATGCACTCTTCGACACTGTTTCATCAGTAAGCATTATGCCAAGAACCATGGAAAAGGTCCTAAGCTTAAAGGTGGAGCCTTCTAGTGATTCATTCACTTTTGTAGATTGCTCTAAAGTGAATTCAGGAGGCATAGTCAAAGCCTACAAGTAAAAATTGGTGATGCCTTATTCATGTAGACTTTCATGTCCTGGACATCCAAGTGGAGCAGAATTCATCTCTGCTACTTGGAAGAGCTTTCATGGCTACTTGGAAGAGCTTTCATCGCCTGATGGTGAGCTGGATGATCTCTGTCCAACTCGCCTGAAGGCGAGTTGGACTGTCCCCGTCCAGCTCGCCCTCATGCGAGTTGGACCAGCTTTCCAACTTGCTTGATGGAGATTTGGATTACCCGCATCTAACTTGCCATTAGGTGAGTTGGACCAGCACATCCAAGTCGCTTGATGGTGAGTTGGATCAGCACCATCCGTCTGTGTTCCGATCAATGTCTCGATCATATTTTCTCTTATTTTGTCACGATCGGTGTTACTGTTGGAACTTGACATGCGTGTTTTTATTGTTCTATCAGGGTATGAATATCCTAAACAATTAACTATCAAATTAACCTTAGTCTTAACACACAAATATTACTCTTGCCAAAAGAGATCAGGTATAGTACTTAGGGATCGAATCCACAGAGAGCAATGACACACAATAGATTTTTCATCTCTAAGGATTAAGCTATGTGAATATATATATATTGGTGGCAAACAATCAGTTAAGGAAATATTCCTTATCAAGAAGTAGAGATGAAATATGGTAATATGCTAATAATGCAAATATGTAAATATTCTAATAAGCTAACTTGATGCAAATATAATATGCTAGATATAGGGTTTCAAGCCTAATGGATTATAGTGAGTAGTAAGTATGGATATGTAAATATTCTAGAACTCAAATATTAGTTATTCTGACCCTCTTACCTCCAACTCTCGTATGCAAGAAAAAGGTTAGACCATCAATTGACGGCTAAGGCCTGATGTCAATCGATGGCGAGATTTGATAAGTCCACCATACTTATTAGACCAGCTCTCACATGCACCTAACAGCCTAGTTCAATGGAGTCTATTCTGACACAAAATCTACTCTCGTAGTTGTCCATGTCCTACTTTCGAGATCCTAGTAAGCTACTCTGGAATGCAAGCATTAAGCACAACTCAATTGATAAATATTAACTAAACTCAGACATAACTAAAGTAAGAACAATTGTCTATGCATAGATAAAATACTGGGGATCCAATACAAATCTCCCTAAGGAGTTATGAATATTCTCCTCTAAAAACATAGAACTATAATAAAGCTTTGTTTTGTCTACCATGCACACCTTGCATGCTCTCAATACATAAGCATAAATATAAAAACCCTAAAACTTAAGTCAAAACTTGTACATGGCATTCTTGTAATTTGTGTTCCAACTTGGGCTTTTAAATCGGCTGTATGCGAATTGGATGTCGATAGATGGCAAGTGCGCAGCATCGATCAACCTTGGTCTTTTAACATAGCTCGACTCAAAGGTTGTGTCGTCGATCGACGACAGGCTTGTAATTAGCCTCCTCAAATGGTCAGCTACGGATTCCTCTCCTCTAAATGCTCCAAAACCTCCAAGTATCTCCATATATCTCCAAAAGGTTCTTGGACCTGTATATACTCCAAAACATATCCTAGACACAAATAATAGACCCTAAATAGAGCCTAGAACATGGCCGAAAACTAGTAATAATAGGCTATATCAACTACCCCAAACTTAACCTTTTGCTTGTCCTCAAGCAAACTAAGCAAGTAAAAGAGGTTTTGAAAAGCGGAGACACATACAATGTCTAAGTATAACTGTCACCTCACTTTGTATGCAACCACATCCTATCAAGTCAATCACAGAGAAACTTTATATACCCTATCCTAGTATAGCAACCAAATCCATTCTACCAACAACTTAGCAAATACTATTCTGACTCACCCCTCTACTGATTTCATTTCTTTGCATAAAATAAAAGTGTAGGCTTTACCTTGAGAGTATCGATCAAAGAACACATGGACTCTTATCTATGCAAGTATCTGAAAAACTAGGCACAAATTCTTCTTTGATTCCCTTCTTAGCCCTTTTCTCTCTGAATCTTTCGAGATCTCAAACTTAATGGACAATGATGCTGATATAGTCCATCTTGCCACACCATTTTCGATTTTCTTCTTCTTTTTCTTTTCTTTTCTTTTTTTTCTTTCTTTTTTTTTTTTTTGCTTTTGGGCAAAGTTGTAGGTGAATAGTGGGGTCATCGGTAATGTACCTACCCCTCGCTTCCAACGATGTGTGATCATTCCTCTGAATTAGAATAGTGGGGTCATCGGTAATGTACCTACCCCTCTGTATCTCAGGAAGTCATCTCAATCTTTTAAGCTATTAGGTAGATGCTAAGAGAAAGAGAGAAGGGAACCAAATGTGCAATGACTTGTACGTACAGACTTTCAGAACGAATCCGATCTAGTGTATACCAAGCCCCAAACCAAGCAGATAATGTAAGGATTAGTGTTGGAAATCAGCTTCAGTTCCTTCAAACTTTCTAAGCAAGTGTGATATAGTGGCAAGATGATCCACTTTGGTATCTCTATGTCGATCGAGGCACGATGGTTGCTGTTGAACGATGGATGCTTGGGAGTGTATGGAAAATTACAGATTATCTCGTTTTTCTGCCACTCATTGTCGATCGATGTTGGATGATCCGCGTCGATCGATGGCTGCTCCTATTGTCCAAATATATTACTCGATCCATTAGCCATAATAAGGGCATTTACTATATCCTCCTTATGTAAATGTAGGATTCTCCCATGAAGAGCCCATGCATGTCCCTCTAGGTCTCCGAAAATTTTGAACTCATCCAGTCTAAAATTACCAATATATGTATCTTCTGCTCTAAGTTTGTGTTCTGGTTCACGTCTGATGTCGTTCGATGACCAGGAGTATCCGGTGATCGATGCTTGATTACCCACTTTCGCTTTGATTACCCAGCCAACGTCTTCTGATGCTAGGCCACAATATTTAATATGCTCTTCCTCTCTGTAATTTTCATCGTATCTTTTGTAGGCTGGATGTGTGTCGGTCGATGGTGTATGGTGACAGTCGAACGATGCTAGATAACCAGATTGTTGAACGAAAAGGTTTCCAGCTCCATTAGCCATGGCAAGTATATCTGCTATATCTTCCTTGTCACAATTAGTAGTCTGCCATCCAAGCTCTTGCGTGACCGTCTTGATGTCCAATGATACAGAACTCATCTGGTTGTAGATAAACATATTCCTTCTCGCGTTCTGCAGCTGAATCTAGTTTGGATGCTGCTTTTTAGCCAGTATCGATCGATAGCATAGGTTTACCGTCGATCGATGTCGATTTCCCGGGTCGATGGGAAATATGAAAAACACCAGCCTCTTTCATAGCAATATCACGATACTCGATTATCTCTTCTTCTTGGTAGTCGCCGTTGTACTCGGGGTAGGCTGTATTGTAACCACCATCTGCGTGGCAGTTGTTGATCGGTTCTGGAGTATGATTGTCGATCGATAACAAAGGGTGGGTGTCGACCGATTGCTGAACTGCAAGCGCGTCGATCGATTATCTGGGCTGGGTGTCGATCGATTCTCAATCTTCAGACTCCTCATTGAAGTCATCATCGCAGAAGCATGTGGCCACAAGTTCTGCATCATTACACATTTTCGTGAGGGCAGGGTTTATTCTTATAAATTTAATAATAAACATTACTATCAATCAAGGAAAAGCACAACTTGTTCGTCTTTATGTCGCAGATAGCTCCCCCGGTGACCATAAAAGCTCTTCCAAGTAACAAAGAAGAATCCAATTGATCTGGATAGTCATCACATGGAAGTCTAGCGGGACTAAGACATCCTAAATTTGCAGTGGGACATCTCTTTAAATACCTCCTGAATCTACTCTTGAGAAATCCACAAAGGTGAAAGAATCGCTGGAAGGCTCCACTCTTAGGTTAAACTTTTTTGCCATAGCTCTGGGTATGAAAATCACCGATGATCCAGTATTACAGAGGGAATTGGGAAACTCATGGCTTCTGATCAGGCATGGCACCACAAACTTTCCAGGATAACTTTTCTTCTTCAAAATGATTCTCTATTTTTTCAGGATGACCCTTGGCAGTTTTATCAACCATCATAGGCTATGATGTACCCATCTTCTGCTCTAGAGTTGTCATATTCGTGATATTTGGCAATTGAACCCGTTTTGCTTTTGGGAACCGTCGATCGATTCTACGATCGTCGAACGATGCTCAAAATTTTTCCCGATTCTGCTAACTCCACAAGGACTGTCGGTCGATTCTCAGTAACTAGTGTTGATTGATGTCTGTGCGAACGGAATCCTCCCTCTTGTAGCCATTCTCTCTTCACTTCTACCCAAAAATCATCATCAATCAATGCCTTGCGCTGGTGGTTATGTCCAGCTTCTATTTTCTCCTAATCTTTTGACCTGTTGCATTATGCAGATGACCGTCGAGGTCATGCAGGTTCCCATTCTTATCCCGAGTTAGTATTAATGCCGCAACCATCTGAAATCGTCTGCTTCTGTCGATTAATGTGGGTAAGCTGCTGTCGATCGTTGCTATGTGATCAGTCTTGGTCGATGCTTGAGTTCTGATTTCGGTCGATGTTGTCCGTAAAGATGTGTCGGTCGACGTGGTGTTGGTGTTGTGGATCGATGCTTGTCGTCTTTCTTTGCGGATCATACATTTGAGTTTATTGGGGTCAGAGAATAGTAGTTTTTGTCCTTTATTGCTCTTGGTGTGTCTTTGCATGCACCTTAAAGACAAAGGAAAAGAAAAATTTAGTAACTTTAAAGTAGTAACAAACTTAGACTAAATCCTAGAAATCAAATCTAATGGCGACCAATGCTCCCCGGCAACGGCACCAAATTTGGCATGCTTGTTTTTATTGTTCTAGCAGGGTAACACACTCCTAGGATGCTTCTTTGAAACGTATGGATAGATCCTTTCACAAGCAAGCCAAAGACTCAAGTTTACCAAGGTTTGTGGGTCGAATGGTGACACAAAGAGGTGCGGATGGACTCCTTGATACTCCTAGGCACTATATCGGATATGACAACCAAACTAGAAGCCTTAGTCACCGGATATGACTCACCAGCAATCTCTCACACTAGACAAAGAGAAGAGAGAAAAGAGAAGACAAAAAGCTTTTGATAAAAGACTGCTTGATTTAGAATGCGGGTTGCAAGAATTTAAATAGAGAAACCAAGTAACACGCTCCTTAGGTCTCGAAAATAACATAACATAAAAACTTTAGTTTAAAACATAACATAAGGTAAATAGATACAGTAGTCTTCTTAGGCTTGGACTGACATTAGCACCTAGGAGATGTGTAAATCAGCTTGTGGCCTTGTTAAAAACCTTCCTCCGTAAAACCTCTTTGGGACAAAACCGAGAGAAAGGAAGAGAGCACACACAAGTACTTTTCCTAAGTACTATTCAGCTAGATGAGGAGATAACTTGAATGGTGATCAAGGTACCTCAGATCATCAAGCTTTGTCCAAGACCTTCTTCTTGTTTCCATACGAATCTAAGTAATCCTCCAATGGCTCCATTTAGTTTCTTGGTTCAAGAACGAGTCATGGGACCTTATGGAATGGCTAAGGCATCTTCATCAGCTGGTTGGTCCATTAGTGTATTCCTGGATACATCATCTTCCTTGTTGAGCTGGTCCATGATCACAACATCCTCTCCCACTTGAAAAAGATTTGTCCTCAAATCTGGTTCATCTGCCACAAAAGGAAACAAATCAGTAACATTGAAGCTATTAGATACATCGTACTTACCTTGGAGGTCAGCCTTGTAGGCATTGTTGGTGATTTTCCTAATGATCTCAAATGGATCATCAATCCCTGACATTAGTTTGGACTTCCTTTCATTTGGAAATATCTCCTTTCTAAGGTGAACCCACACTTTGTCACCTACTTCAAAGACCATCTCACGCCTTCCTTTGTTTGCTTGTTTAACATATTGATTGGTCTTATCTTCAATATTGCGCCTTGCTTGTTCATGGATCTGTTGCACCATCTCTGCTTTCTTCTTGCCATCAACACTAACTCTTTCACACTCAGGTAAAGGCACTAGATCCAAAGGAGAGGTGGGATTGAACCCAGAAACAATCTCAAAAGGTGAAAACTAGAAGCAGAATGCATAGCATGATTGTATGCAAATTCACAATGTGGCAAGTAGTCCTCCCAAGATTTCAAGTTCTTTTTTGATGAATGCACGTAAGAGAGTTTCTAGTGTCCTATTAACTACCTCAATCTGTCCATCAGTTTGTGGATGGCAAGTAGTAGAAAACAACAACTTAGTGCCTAGCTTAGACCAAAGGGTCTTCCAGAAACAACTCAGAAATTTAGCATCTCTATATGACACTATAGTTCTAGGCATGCCATGCAAACAAACTATCTCCCTAAAGAACAGGTTGGGTACATGCAATGCATCATCAGTCTTATGGCAAGCTATGAAATGTGCCATTTGAGAAAACCTATCTACCACCACAAAGATAGAATCATTTCCAGTCCTAGTTCTAGGAAGTCCTACAATGAATTCCATAGAGATATCATTCCACAGATGATAAGGAATGTGTAATGGAGTGTACAAACGATGGGATTGGACCTTAGACTTAGCTTGTTTGCAAGTTTCACATCTTCCACAGACTCGTTCAACATCTCTCTTCATGTGTGGCCAAAAGAAATGATCCTGCAAGACCTTAAGAGTTTTGGCTATTCCAAAATGCCCCATTAGACTGCATCCATGGGATTCCCTGACAAATAGATCTCTCAAAGAACAATTAGGTACACACAGGCGATTGTCATAGAATAGGTACCCATCATGCCTAAAATAGTGACCCGTAGCAACCTTTTCACAAGATTTATAGGCTTCTTTGAAGTCAAGATCATTTTCATACATGTCTTTAAGTTGTTCAAAGCATAATAACTTAGCATCTAAAGTAGTCAAGAGAACATACCTTCGAGATAGTGCATCAACAACTATATTCTCTTCACCTTGTTTGTATTTGATGACATGGGGAAATGTCTCAATAAACTCAACCCATATTGCGTGTCTTTTGTTAAGCTTACTTTATCCTTTTAGGTACTTGAGGGACTCGTGGTCGGTGTGGATGACAAACTCTTTAAGCCATAGATAGTGTTGCCATGTCTGCAAGGCTCTCACCAATGTGCATAGCTCCTTATCATATGTAGCATAGCTTAGAGTGGCTCCTCCAAAATTCTCACTGAAATATTCTATAGGTTTCCTATCATGCTTCAACACAGCACCAATACCAATTCTTGAGGCATCATATTCAATTTCAAATGTTTTAGAGAAGTCATGAAGTATAAGGAGAGGAGATTGAGTAGGCTTCTCTTTAAGTATTTGAAAGGCAGTTTCTTGGGCTTCTCCCCACTTGAATCCAACATCTTTCTTGATCACTTCAGTCAGAGGGGCTGCTATGGTGCTAAAATCCATCACAAAGCGTCTATAGAAGCTAAAAGCCTATGAAAACTCCTTACTTCTCCTACTGTTGTTGGACTTGGCCAGTCTTTGATAGCTTTAATTTCCTCCTCGTCCACCTTACCTCCATCTGCACTCACCACAAATCCTAGAAATACCAAGTTATCCGTGCAGAAAGTGCACTTCTTTAGATTGGCATAAAGCTTTTCATTTCTTAAAACATCAAGAACGGCCCTAAGATGACCTAAATGATCCTCAAAGCTTTTGCTATAAACTAAGATGTCATCAAAGTAAACCACAAAAAAAAAATGCCAATGAAAGATCTAAGGACATGGTTCATTACTCTCATGAATGTACTAGGTGCATTTGTTAATCCGAATAGCATAACTAACAATTCGTATAGACCATGTTTAGTTTTGAATACAGTTTTCCATTCATCACCCTCTATCATTCTAATTTGATGATGTCCACTTTTTAAATATATCTTATAAAAAGATGCTAGAACCATGCAATTCATCAAGAATATAATCTAATCTAGGAATAGGGTGGCAATACTTCTCTTTTATGTTGTTGATTTCTCTTTAATAAACACACATGCGCCAGCTACCATCTTTCTTAGGTACAAGAAGAACTGGAGCCGCACATGGGCTCAAGCACTCTCGGATGTGGCCCTTCTTCATTAGTTCTTCTACTTGCCTTTTGCAACTCCTTAGTGTCCATTGGATTGGTTCTATAATCTGGTCGGTTGGAAGTGTGGAACCAGGGACGAAGTCTATCTGATTTTCTATCCCTTTCACTGGTGGAAGACCTATAGGATTAACTTCTGGAAAGAATCATCAAACTCCTGTAAGAGAGACACACCTTCACTAGGATACACCGGTGCAATTTCAGTAACATTCAAGAGTGTTTCTTTAAAACCAAGTAAGAGAACGGGTTGTTTAAAGTATAGAGTTCTTTTGATATCACCCGATTTGACATAGAAGCTTTGTTGCTTATTTTGAATGGGTGGGAGGTCGATCTCCTTCATCTTCTGAAGTTGTAGTTGGTTGAGGTGAACTTCCTTAGGAGTTAGAGGCACAAGGACTGTCTTTCTTCCCTTAAATTCAAAGGAATGCTTGTTAGTGTATCCATCATGTACCACCCGCCTATCAGATTGCCATGACCGTCCAAGGAGTATATGGCCAGCTTCCATGGGTAGGAGATCACATAGAACTTCATATTCGTACCGACCAATAGCAAGAGGTACCATGACCTGATTAGATACCTTCATTTCACCCTCCTCATTGAGGCATTGCAATCAGTATGGCTTAGGGTGTTTCTAAATCTCCAACCCAAATTTTCTCACCATTGTCTCACTAGCCACATTGACACAACTCCCTCCGTCTACAATTAGGCTACATACCTTCCCTTGGACCAAACATCTTGTGTAGAACAACTTGCCCCGGACAGGCTCTTCTTCATACTCTTCTTCAGAGTCGTTCTTTCTTTCTATCTCGGCCTCATCCTCAGATTCAAACTCACCATTGTCAAGAAGTATCATCACTCTCTTTTTGTTACACTCATTAGCATAGTGTCTTCTTCCTTGGCACTTTAAACATTTAACATCCCTAGCCCTTGAATGGTTGCCTCGGCCTTTCTAAAGATGCTACTTGGCTTTGATTCTTCCTTCTGATATGGCTTGCTTTCTTTTGGAAAAATTGATTTCTCTTCTTTAGAACTTTGAAACCATGTGGTTCCATAATTGGATCAAGAGTGATTCTTCCTCTTAAGTTGTTCCTCCACAAGAGTAGCTTTATGAATCATTTCTTCTATCTCCACATAGTGTTGCATCTCCACACTATCTTGTATATCTCGGTTAAGTCCTCCCAAGAACCATGCCATTGTAGCCTCCCTATCTTCAGATATACAATCTCTCAACATTAACAGCTCCATTTCTTGGTAGTACTCTTCTACACTCTGTGAACCTAGTGTGAGCTTCCTTAGTTTTTGGTGGAGGTCACGGTGGTAGTGGCTTGGTACAAACCTCTTGCGCATGATAGACTTCCTCTCTTGCCAAGAGTCAACCGGATACTCCTGATTACACCTCCTATTGGTAACCAATTTATCCCACCAACTTAGAGCATAGTCATAGAACTCAGTGGCAAGAATCTGAATCTTGTTTGCTTGAGTGTATTGCTGACAACTGAAGACGAGTTCAATCTCCTTCTCCCACTCGTGGTAGGCATCAAGATCAGCCTTTCCATGGAAAGGAGGGATCTTTAGCTTTAGACCAGCTAGCTCATCTCTCTGGTTGACTCTACCTTCCTGTTCACGCCTTTGCCTCCTTTGGATTCGTCTAGAAAAAGAGCTATAGTGCTCATATTGTCAGTCTCATCAGTCCCAGCATGTTCTTGTCGAGTTTGGTTTGGCCTTTCCTTTCTTGGTTCGTTGCTATTGCCTTGACCAGTAGCTTGTCTGATCTCTTGCGTAAGCTTATCTCGTAACTCCTTCATGTTAGCCTTCATCAACTCACTCATGGTTGATATCATGCTCTGATTGAGTTGGTTGGTCATGGCTTCCATCAACAGCTTGTTTCTCCTCATAAGTGCGGCTTATTCATCTGATTCATTCCCCATTGTTACCTGAAACAAATCAAACAATCAACCAGTAAATGATTCAAGGAAAGTAACACTACTCGACACAAGATATCCAAGGAAACTTGATCAGCAAATAACATGATTCAAATCGATCACACCAAAAGGATTGTTCAAATGAAGATCAGAAACAATCAGAGACAAAAGATGATGGTGAGTCTAACACGGAATGATGATCTATGAATTAAACGAGTGGATCAATCACAAACAAACTTTTCAAATTTCTGGATCAACCAAAACTTGTAACATAAACAACATGTATTCGAAAAGTTCACAATGATCTGAGATTAAAACTTGTAAATCAATCAACTTTCAACAATATAATCAGAGAACTATCAATTTAGGAAAATTTTTAGTAGATCAAACGATACTTTAACATAAACAATGATCGATCACAACAAAGGGTATGAACCGAACAAATATCAAATCGATGAACAAACGTTTATATCAATCAGTTTTGACACTCAAACGATCAGATTTATCAATAGAACTCATAAGAATGAATAGATCAATCGACAAACACAAGGAAACTCAGATCGATCAACATATTATGAGAAAATATGAAAAGATCAATCAAAAACTACAAAGGAAAACGACAAATCCCCTTCCAGACTAGCTCTGATACTAGTTAACACACTCCTAGGATGCTTCTCCGGAACGTATGGATAGATCCTTGCAAAAATGAGCCAAAGAATCAAGTTTACAAAGGTTTGTGGGTCGAATGGTGAAACAAAGAGGTGCAGATGGACTCCTTGATACTCCTAGGCACACGCCGGATATGACTCACCAGAAATCTCTCACACTCGACAAAGAGAAGAGAGAAAAGAGAAGACAAAAGGTTTTGATAAAAGACTGCTTGGTTCAGAATGAGGGTTGCAAGAGTTTAAATATAGAAACCAAGGAACACACTCCTTAGGTTTCGAAAATAACATAACATAAAAACTATAGTTTAAAACATAACATAAGATAAATAGATAGAGTTGTCTTCTTAGGCTTGGACCGACATTAGCACCTAGGAGATGTGTAAAGCAGCCTGTGGCTTCGTTAAAAACCTTCCTCCGTAAAACTTCTTTGGGACAAAACCGAGAGCAAGGAAAAGAGCACACACAAGTAATTTTCCTAATTACTAATTAAGCTAGATGAGGAGACAGCTTGAATGGTGATCAAGGTATCTCGGATCATCAAGCTTTGTCGAAGTCTTTCTTTTTGTTTCCATACGAGTCTTAAGTAATCCTCCAATGGCTCCATTTAGTTTCTTGGTTCTAGAACGAGTCATGGGACCTTCTAGAATGGCTAAGGCATCTTCATCAGCTGGTTGGTCCATGGGTGCATTCCTGGATACATCATCTTCCTTGTTGAGCTGGTCCTTGATCACAACACAGGGTTTTTCGTTTGTAATTTCTAATCCGACCCGGATCCTTTGACACGTTCTTCGTTGGCTTGCATTTTTTAGGGCAAGGGCTTTGTCTCCTCTTTGACGATGATGTAATCCGTGGCTTTGTGAAGCGCGTCCTGGATTGTGCGCGGCTTTTCTAAAGTTATCCACTTCCTGAACTTTGACTTGAACCAAAGCGTTTTTCGATGTGCGTCTATCGCAACTTAGTCGCTTAACCCACAGACTATAGGAGTTACGGTTTTTAACTGTTTTATGAAGTCGCAAAGAGTTTTTTCCTCTCCCTGGTACAAGCTCTAGAGGTCCACGTCGGAGGTTTCTCGATCTATGAACAACGAGTATTGTTTGAGGAATTCTGAGGCACAGCTGGCGGAAGCTTCTGACAGAGTTTTGCCTGGGGCGAGAGAACCATTCTTACGCCGCTCCGCTGAGGTTTTCTACGAAGAGGCGGCATTCGCCGGCGTCTCTCTCATTTTCTCTAAACCTGTCTCTACCCATCACGACCTGAAAAGCCTATAGGTGCACCTTTGGATCAGCAGTTTGGTAGTATGGCATCACTTTGACCTTCCCAGGATCCGAAACCCTGGTTTCGGTGATAAGAGTAGTGAAGTGTGTTTTACGAGCCTCCTCGAGCAGCAGATCGATCCCCGGTGCGGTGCTAGTAGTGTGGTGGATTTTGGACTTCACCGCCCTAACTTCGGCCACCATTTTCATGAGTTCATCACGGAGATCGCGAATTTCAGAACTCTTTCTAGCAGATTTCCGAATTTGTCGGCGTTTGCTGTGAGTGTTCCGAGTTTGCTCTTCGGCCAAATCTTCATGTTCTTTCCAGAAGATAGCTTATTCCTCTTCGTTCATAGGGTTGTCGAACTGGGATTCGTCTCGAACGCTCGACCTCTTGTGCGGCGTGGATGTATGTTTGTGTCTTCGTCCGTGGGTTCGGACTGGCTGCTAGATTCCACGTTGACGCGTTTGATGCGTTCATGATATTATCCTGTTTTGCCGACTTCTTCTCAAAAGTCAAGAACATCTTCTTCACCTCCACGAATGCTGCGGTGTTTGCGTCGGCGTTGAGCACAGTGACGTTCGTCGCTGGAGTGTTTTCAATGTTTTCGTCGACGATGTTGTCGTCACGAGGCTGTTGGTTGTTGAGATTTGAGATGGTTTGATTGAGCGTTGATGGCTGAGAGTTAGATTGATTTGTTCCACCCCTTCCTTCTAGCGCCAAACTGGGAACCGAAATTCGCACTGTCGATTTCTGTTGAATTAGGAACGTAGGGCAAACCCTAGTTTCCCAGAGTTCCTGGATATCTGCTAAACCACACGCCAATCAATCAAAATACGAAGTAAGAAAAGAACAAAAGTAAGAATCGAAAAGAGAGAAAATAGATGTCTTAATCCGAATTCACGTGTAGCGTTTACAACAGGATAGGAGCCTTGGCTATGAGTTCTCTCGGCGAGATTCCTAGTTCTAACAACCTAAGACTGTAAAACTTTAGTTGAGTCGCAGCTCGAATAACAAAAACCGAAAATTGCCTAAATGCTCTAAGTGCTATGTTTGCTCTGAGTAGAGATTTTTGTGTCTTTTGCATCATCACCCTCAAAGTCTTTATATACTCCTCTAGAGGCGATTTACTCTTTTCCCTTCTGCCCTTGGTCGAATTTATCAATTCGCAAAAATATTCCGTTTTTTCCTCGATCTTCATGATTATCTACGGAAAATTAACATTTATCCTCTGATCTTGACATTTATCTTCCAGACTTTAAATTTAACCTTTCCTGAAAAAAATAAAAGATAATCCGTCACAAAGTTTGGGTTCAATTTCGGGTAAAATCGTGAGTGGGCCTTTAGCCAAGTTTTTGACCCTCTTGGGCCATTTTTTTACTTAGGTGTTTTTACATTTTTATCGAAAGATCATTCTTAAGACAACATTGTTCGTCCGAGAGTTGGGATCTTTCGTATGGGGCTTGTGACTCCAGGTGCGTAGTTAACCATTATCATCTTATACGATCGACCCGATCCTTTCACGAGAAAACGAGTTTCTTTCAGTAAAAGTCCAATGTCAATCACGATTGAGACAAAACAAAGAAAAGTTCGGTCAAGTTTCTAAACAAGGAGTTATGAGGACGAGATGAAAATGGATTGGGTTATCCGACTAGCCAAACGTGCGAGCCAGATTGCTTCTTCTACCAATCTCGCCCGTTTTGTGAGCTGGACTGGTCCAACTCGCCAAACGGGCTAGTTTGTCGGCCCACGCTGTCCAACTTGTCGTTCCAACTCGCCAAAAGGGCGAGTTGGTCGGCCTGCATTGGCCAACTCGCCCGTTTGGCGATTTGGACGGGTCCAACTCGCCGAACGGGCGAGTTGGTCGGTTCTTGTGGTTCGATTTGCCCGTTGGACGTCTTGCTCGGCCAACTTCTCCGTCCAGGGAGTTGGATGATCGAGTCTTCTAGTCATTTTGTCGTATTTCCATTCGGGGATACATTTAACCGAGGTCATAAGACAAACTCTTCTTGATGGCTCATTTGCGCAGACCGTTCCTTCCTGGCCAGCTGAGATTTGACCTCAATTTTTTTCCGAGATATTATCTCTATTTTCACAAAGGGCGCATTTCCTCGTAGATTTCTGACGTTGATTATGTCGTACCGATTTTAACCCCAACAGACCACACGAGCCGACCAACTTGCTTGTTCGGTGAGTTGTACTATTCCAATTTGCCGGAAGGGTGAGTTTAATCGAGCAACACGCCCAACTCACCCATTCGACGAGTTGGATCAACTAATCCATCTTCATCTCGTCCTCGTAGCTCCGTCCTTTGAAATAGGATCAAACTCGCTCTTGTTTCGTCTTGATCGGAGTTGCCGTTGGAACTTTACTGCAAGAACTCGTTTCCTCGTGTAATGTTCGAATTAATCGTATAAAACGGCGACTGTTAACTAAACACCTAAAGTTGCCTCCACTATACGAGAAATTCTAACTATCTTCGGTAATGCTCTTTCGATAAATCGTAAAAACACTTAAGTCGAAAAAAGGCCCGAGAAGGTCAAAAACGTGGCTAAAAGGCCACTCGCGGTTTTGTAAGAAATAGAGCAATAGCTATGACGGTCTATCTATTATTTTGCAGGAAAAGATAAATGTTAAGCTTAAAAGATAAATGTGAAGTTTTCAAAGATAACCAAGAAGATCAAATGAAAATGAAAGATTTCCATGAAATGATAAACTTGACCAAGGGCAGAAGGAGAAAGAGCAAACCACCTCTGGGAGGAGTATATAAAGACTTCGACGCTGAAGATGCAGAGGAAACGTAAATTTTACTCATAGCAAACATAGCACTTAGAGCAATTAGGCATGTTTTCTATTTTATATTATCGAGCTGCGACTCAACTAGGTTAATCAAGTCTTACAAAGTTAGAACTAGGAACTCGTTGACGGCTCTTACCGCCAAGGTTTTACCTGGTTTAACGCTCAAATCACAAATTCAGGATAAGATCTTTTTGCCCCCTTTTCGTTTAAATAATTGATTATTATATCCTTTGTTCTCGTTGTTTGGTCGCTTGACGTTTTGGCTTTCCTAAATCAACGGAAATCGACAGTGCTAATTTCCGTTCCCATAGATAATAGAATATTTCCAATTTTCTTGGAGATAACCATGTATATTAGAATACTTCCATTGCCGAAAAATCATCCTACTTCGTCACATTGCTAAGGAATCGCCAAGATTAACAGATCCTGCCAACCACTAAAACTCCTTAACAAACATATCTCAGTTGAATCATCGATTCCGACTCTCGACCAGAGAACGAGACCCAAGTCCCAGATACTTAAAACATTACTGACACAAAGTATGTTTTCGAAAAAAATAAGCGAGATATCGCCTAGGTTTCGGAGAACACGCTCCTAGTCCATTTACGACTATAAATCACAAACGCTCGTCGATTGGCCACATCGAGCACTTTAGCCGTCTTAAACGAATGCATCCAGATCCTTCCTAAGAGATAGATCCTCCATATCCGACTAGGATAAATAGCGCGCTATAAAAGAAATCTAAAATTTCGGTCAGCACTTCCGGAAGACTTAAAAATTTCGTTGGAGAGATGATCGACTCTGCCCAGACAAGTCGTATACGCCAAGAACCAATCGTCGACTTTAAATCGGAATGGAGTTAGGTTAAAATCGTAACAGGAAAAACGAAAGCCGATTAGTCATCGCAAAGCCTCAAATCAAAAGTAAACGTAGGTCTTACCCTAAACCAAGCACATTGGTCTCTAACGTCTCAAGGCATGATATCAAAAAGATACGAGATACTGAAAGCATGTCTCTTCGTCCGCATCTAAACGCTCTCAAAACTTTGAGAACTTCTCGAACATCTCGGACGAGCATCGAATAGGACGATCCACAAATAGGGGTAAAAGGCGAGATGAAAACTCCAATTTTTCCTCTACATTTAACAAAAATACGATTCAAATAAAGCCGATTGACGACATGGATTCAAAGCCACACATGGCCAGCCCCACTACATGGTACATGACCACACTTGGCCGGAGATGAACGAATAACAGAAACATATTATAACACAAGGGGACACATTCCCAAATTAGTTGTGGCCAACCTTACAATCAATCGTCGAGACCAAAGCACCCAGTCATCGACCTCCCGAGCGAGTAATCGTTGACGTCCAGGGGGAGCCGTCGGCTGGTTCACTTTGCCTGTCTCATCGGCGGCTACTGTCTTGGCTACCACCGTATCAGGAAAAACGGGAATCTGGTGGGTTACATTGCTCTCAAATCCTCTCCTCGATTTGAGGAATCGCGAAGTCCCTGCTTCTCTCATTCATACGCCCAGTTTGCCTTGCATACTCGACGTCAAACTAATAGTTAGGGTCATGTGTTAGGAATAGTCCGCCCATGGTGCCATGACACTCGCGATAATCCCCGAGATCCTTATAACCCCACCAAATCTCCCTAAACTCGTACAAGAACCTTTCATGACGGTTCTTCATGACTTCAGCCACCTCTCTCTTTCCTCACCTATAGGCACGATGAACCTCTGTCGCGACCGACTCACTCTCACGGCGACGAGAACTCTCCAATTCTTCTCTCAGACGGGCGATCTCATTATCAGCCGTCTCAGCCCTAAATTGAGCAATGCGATACTCTTGGCTGCTTGTATGAAAAGCACAGTTCATCATGAGAAGACCCTGCGAAAGATCTCAAAGTCGAGAAAAGCTTGGCCAGAAAAATAAGTAATAATGCTGAAGGACCAAACCTTACCCCATTGACCATCCTCGATGCCTTGGTAAACTCTGGCACCCCGCTGGACCCATCTACGGCCGGACGAAAGTCAAAATTGAGCAACTCGTCAAGATTTATCTGTTCACCACGACTCCCGCCTACTTAACTGTTGAGATAGTCTTTAAGTATGTTGTACGGAAAGCACTGCCCATCGGCATGTCATCATCGACGATAACGTGTTTGTCCTTGCAGGACTTTGACCTTTCCCTCCTCGCTCGAATCTCACACGGAACAAACCCATCCATGCTTGACTCCAACCCTTCCTTGACCGGAAAGTCTGGCTTAAACCGAGAGCAGTGGAGAGCAACAGCGCGGTGAACCTGCTTGGGAGTAAACGTGCCCAAAAGGATGGACGTCCACGGAGAAAGTCGCGGACGGTATTTAAGCCCTCTAGACTACTAGGAATATGATTAGTCTCAGCAAAACAAAAAACAAGCACGTAAGATTGAACTTCATCAAAACCGAAACTAGAGGAACCTCGATCGGGAATACCTCTCTGACCCCAACTAGTACTAAAGATGGGAATTCCGTTCGCTTCCACGGATGCGTCATTGACACGAAAAAACAAGAAGTGCTCTCTCCAGTTATGATTGTTTGACACAAACTCCCTTACGATCGTCATGCGCGGCCGAGGCCTCAGATGAACTATGGACGAATTCTTCCAGGGCTTTAGTATGGCTTCAAGGTGGTCGTCGTCAAGGGTCATACCCAGTTTGTAACTCAGCACCAAAATCATGACGGTGTTCTTCAAACCGCACGGGTTTATCTGACGGGTCTTCTATGATCCCTTTCTTCCCTCTTTCTCTCTTCTCTGAATCCTTATAGTTTCAATTTCGATGAACGCTGATGCTAATATAGTCATCTTGTTCATGTTATTGACTTGTCTACTTTTGAAGCTCTAGTTTTGACAAAGTGTAGCGGACAATGGGGTCACAGGAGACACTCCTACCCTTTCTTTCAACAATGTGTGATCACTCCTTTCTAAATTAGAATAATGAGGTCAGAGGAGACACTCCTACCCCTCTGCATCTTCTAGGAAATCATCTCAATATTTTATTTTTAAAGATGTCGAAGAGAGAGGGAGAAGGGAACTATAAACACACAAAATTTTACATTCCAGACTTGCAGGATGAATCGTGTATGTTGTATTCCAAACCCGAAGACAAGCAAGCTAAGTCAAATTAGGTTAAGGGTCAGCTTTTATTCCTTCAAACATTCTCAGCAAGTGTGGTCATAGTTGACAGGTGATCCACTTTGGTATCTCTAGTACACTCTTCAGTCAATAAGTCTAATAATGGTGCTAGAGAGTGGTCATATAACAAGTAAAAATAGAAAAAGTTCATCATCCCCTTCTTGACTCAATAAAAACTTTTTTGAAAACTTTTAATAAGACTCAAAAATAAACTAAATATCAATAAACCTCCCCCCAGACTTGAATTACATTGTCCCCAATGTATATCCAATCAAAGTTTGGTGAGAACATAAATCATAAGGACACAATTTAACAAGGAAAATGATATACCTTCTGGTTTATGTCAATACCGATCGAGACAATAAAATGGCAAACGATCGTTTATGGTGTCGTACTGTCGATCGATATTGACCTGGTCTCATCGGTCAATGCTTAGAGCAATCGTCTCCTCGGATCTCTTTTTTTAAAGACTCAAAATAAATCACAATGTTAGTAGAACCTTCCCTAGACTTAAGCAACATTGTCCCCAGTGTTATGCAGTTCAAGATTAGTGGGAAAATAAACCAAAAGTACTAAAGTTAACAAGGTTTCGCGAGTATACCTGCCATTGATGTGAGTGTTGATCAACATAGTTAAGTGGCGGTCGATACTTTTGATGATCTGTCGATCGTGTTGGTCAAATATCACGTTTTGTTTTGGTGGTAGGTTGGTGGTTGGCAACAGATGGTGAAAATCCAAAGTCCAAAAAAGAAGCTTAAGTTTGTCAACATTGGAAGCTTGTTGTCAACAAAGGAAGCTTGTGTTTGTCAATATTGTTGGCTCACCAACCCCCTCATGATCTCCTATAAATACCATGCTTATGGTGAGGAGAAGAACCATCCCAAAACAAAAGAGAGAGCAAGAGAAGAAGAAAGAAGCTTGTGAGAGAGAGAAAAAAAAAAACTTTTTTTTCTTTAAGAAATTAAGAGTAATTTCTTGAGTGTATTTGGGATCGGGGTGTGTTGAGAGCCTTGTAAAAATTTCCCGGAGATAATAAAAAGATCGGTAGCAGGTCCCGGAGACGTAGGCACGATTGGCCGAACTCCGTTAACAATTTTGGTGTGTCTCTTCCCGCTCCCGAAAATTCTGGTTTCCCGCAAAAATTTGACCAGTATTTCCTAATAACTGGTATCAGAGCTTGAGTTACGGTGATCGGTCAAAAATTTGTCGGGTTACTATTCACGTGAATAGTAATTTCGTGAATAGTGAATTTTGTCGGTAACATCGGTTCATCGACGGAGGTGTTTTAAACACGGTGGTTTCAGAAACGATGGGAGGCGAAGACGGTTCGGCACACGGTATCGGGAAATTTGACGGTACAGACTATGCATTTTGGAGAATGCAAATTGAAGATTATCTGTACGGAAAGAAGCTCCATCAACCGCTGAGCAAGAAGCCTGAGAAGATGGATCAGGCTGAGTGGGAGCTCCTTGACAGACAAGTTCTGGGTGTTATAAGGCTAACACTGTCGAAGAACGTTGCTCACAACGTTGCGAAGGAGAAGACCACGGAAGGGCTCATGAAAGTTCTCTCGGATATGTATGAGAAACCTTCAGCAAATAATAAGGTGTTTCTCATGAAGAAGCTCTTTCATTTGAAGATGGAAGAAGGTGGCCTGGTTGCCGCACATGTGAACGAGTTCAACACGATTGTCAACCAACTGTCATCCGTCGAAATCGAATTTGATGATGAAGTGCGAGCATTGATCCTGTTGGCATCTCTACCAAATAGTTGGGAGCCGATGAGAGCAGCGGTTAGTAATTCTGTGGGTACTCAAAAGCTCAAATTCAATGATGTTAGAGATCGTATCCTTGCCGAGGAAGTTCGAAGGATAGACTCTGGGGAAGCATCAACGAGCTCTGCTTTCAACGTGGAAAACAGAGGGAGAAACCCAGATAGAAATAACCGGAGTAATGGCAGATCAAAGTCAAGGAGTGGACGGGGTCAGTCCAAATTCAGATAGCCTGCAGAGTGCTGGAATTGTGGAAAGACAGGCCATATTAAGAAGAATTGTCGGGCACCACCGAAGAAGGAAGACAACACTAGAGGCGGAGCCAATGCAGTGACACGTGAAATCGCTGATGCATTGGTAGTGTCTGTTGATTCCCCGAGGAAAAGTGAAGCTCGTGATGCAGCTGGAAATAACACCAAAGCGTCAATCTCCTATGTCGATAGCCCAATAGATTCATGGGTGCTTGACTCAGGAGCGTCATTTCACACCACAGCGCACCACAACATTATGGAGAATTATGTTGCTGGAAATTACGGAAAGGTATATCTCGCTGATGGATTACCTTTGGACATAGTTGGTATTGGAGATATCAATTTGAAGATGTCAGATGGACGGGTGTGGAAGATTACGAAGGTCAGACACGTGCCAAAGTTGATGAGAAATCTAATCTCGGTTGGTCAGCTTGATGACACGGGGCACGATGTCAACTTTGGTGGTGGAGCCTGGAGAGTCAAGAAAGGTTCCATGGTGGTTGCTAGAGGTCATAAAAGAGGCACTCTCTATATGACGACGAGCTATCAAGACACTGTTTCTGTTGTCGAGGATGCCAAACAAACCAAGTTGTGGCATTGCAGATTAGGGCACATGAGTGAGAAGGGGAAGAAACTCATGGTGGCAAATGGTGCTCTTCAAGATCTGAAGACGGTGGATCATCAGATGTGCGAAAGTTGTGTCCTTGGAAAGCAGAAACGAGTTAGTTTCTTGAAAGGAGGAAGAGAGCCAAAGTCTGAGAAGTTAGAGTTGGTGCACACTGACGTGTGGGGACCCGCTCCTATTGCATCGCTGGGAGGTTCGTACTACTATGTGACCTTTATTGATGACTCCACAAGGAAGGTGTGGGTTTACTTCATGAAGAACAAGTCTGAAGTGTTCTCGGTTTTCAAGAGATGGAAAGCCATGGTTGAGATTGAGACGAATCTCAAGTTGAAGTGTCTAAGGTCTGATAATGGTGGTGAATATATCAGCGACGAGTTCAAGAGATATTGCGCTGATAATGGAATCAAGATGGAGAAGACTATTCCGGGAACGCCTCAACAGAATGGAATAGCTGAAAGGATGAACCGAACCTTGAATGAGCGTGCAAGGAGCATGAGATTGCACTGTGGATTGCCAAAGACGTTTTGGGCAGATGCAATCAATACTGCAGCCTACTTAATCAACAGAGGACCGTCTGTGCCATTGGGATTTAAGATCCCTGAAGAAGTTTGGAGTGGAAAGAAAGTAAACCTTTCTTATCTAAAGGTGTTTGGATGCTTAGCTTATGTTCACATTGACGATGCTGCAAAAAGTAAACTTGACTCAAAGTCTAAGAAGTGTTACTTCATCGGTTATGGTGACACGGAGTTTGGTTACCGGTTTTGGGATGATGAAAATGGGAAGATCATCCGCAGCAAGAATGTTGTGTTCAACGAAGAAGCGTTGTACAAGGATAAGCTAAGAGAAGGCTCGGAGAGGAAAGAGCCTGGAGCTGTTGACTTAGATGATATCCTGACACCAGGGTTGCCACAGGATACCCCAACAGCAGAAGAAGAAATCTCTCAAGACGAGAGTGGTGAGGCTGAAGAGAGTGATGATTCTGAAGTGGTCCCATATACACCTATCACGGAGTTACGACGGTCAAGTAGAGTCATTAGAAAGCCTGTAAGATTTTCTCCATCGCTCAACTACATTCTGCTCACAGACAGAGGAGAGCCTGAATGTTATGAAGAGGCTATGCAAGTGGATGAGTCGATCAAGTGGGAGCTTGCAATGAACGACGAGATGGACTCATTGTTATCCAATAACACGTGGGAGTTAGCAGTTTTGCCTAAGGGGAAAAAGGCACTGCATAACAAGTGGGTCTACCGAATAAAAGAAGAACCTGATGGGAGTAAGTGCTATAAAGCGAGGCTTGTTGTGAAGGGATTCCAACAAAAAGAAGGCGTTGACTACACTGAAATCTTCTCCCCTGTAGTCAAGATGGTGACCATCAGAACGGTTCTTGGGCTGGTAGCACAAGAAGATCTGCATCTTCAGCAGATGGATGTGAAGACGGCATTTCTTCACGGTGATTTGGATGAGGAAATTTATATGAAGCAACCCGAAGGCTTTGAAGTTAAAGGGAAAGAAAGCCTTGTTTGCAAGCTGAAAAGGAGTTTGTACGGCTTGAAACAAGCTCCAAGACAGTGGTATAAGCGGTTTGACAGCTTTATTAAAGGCGTTGGTTTCTTGAGGTGTGAAGCTGACCACTGTTGTTACTTCAAGAAGGTTCAAGAGTCCTACTTGATATTGCTCCTATATGTGGATGACATGCTGATAGTAGGAGCAGACTTGCATGAGATCAATAGCTTGAAGACGAAACTCTCGGAAGAGTTTGCGATGAAAGACCTTGGAGAAGCAAGGCAGATTCTAGGAATGAGAATCACTAGAAGCAAAGAGGGTCTCAAGCTATCACAAGAGGAGTATGTGAAGAAAGTCCTCAAGAGGTTTAATATGGATGACGCGAAGCCAGTCAGTACTCCTCTGGCGAATCATTTTCGGTTATCCAGAGAACAGTATCCAAAGACGGAAGACGAGATGGAATATATGGATAAGGTTCCATATGCTTCTGCTATAGGCAGCCTAATGTACGCGATGATATGTACAAGGCCAGACATTGCACATGCCCGGAGACGTAGGCACGATTGGCCGAACTCCGTTAACAATTTTGGTGTGTCTCTTCCCGCTCCCGAAAATTCTGGTTTCCCGCAAAAATTTGACCCGTATTTCCTAACAGATCGATGCTAGCTAGGCATCGTTGATTCTTGGGCAAACTCATCTTCCTCGGATCCAAAAAATAAAAACGAAAATTAACAATAGATGAAACTAGAACCAAATTTAAAACAAACATAAGAGTGGGTTGCCTCCCACTCAGCACTTATTTTCAGTCATTAGCTTGACTTTTGGAGATCTTATTCTGTCCGGATCATAATGAGAACTTGCTCCAAAGCTTTATCATGATTTAGTAAAATCCTCCTCCATAGACTCTTCTAATTTGTCTATTCAGTAATAAGGAGTGATCGAACCTTTAAAAATGGTTGTGATAAGCATCTGCTGCGCACTCTGGATTTTCAGACACCATCTGAAAAGTGAGGAATCAATGACAATTGAGGACCACCCTTGATCCTTTTTTCTCTTCTTCCAATTCTTCCTCTTCATTCCCCAAAACTTTTCTGATTGCGTGGTGGTGTCTCCGTCAAAAATATTTTGACACACTTCAAACTCATTCTCCTCTGATACGCGATGGGTGTCGATCAATGGTTAAGTGGTAGTGTCGATCGATGCCGGCTTTTTGATATCGTTTGATATTGCTTCTGTGCATCCTTTTCGACTTTTCTTGTAAATCTCAACCCTCGCTGAGATCACAGCTTGATAAATCGGTGCTCTTCAGTGTCGAGTCTGCAATGTCTTGAGGACAACTCGATCTTTCAGGGGTTTCGACAGATGTTAATCGACAATAGGATTTTGTGTTGTTCGATGTTGAGGTAGTGGTGTCGATCGATGATAAGGTCAGATCCCTAATATCAGCTTCATTTGCTCTTCTTGGCTCTCCAAATCCATGTTGTCCATCATACTCTACCATATATCTCATCACAGATTCCATCTCAATCTCTAGATCTGCTGCAGCATCATAGAGAAATTTGTTGAGGAAGGCGTTTTTGATGTCATTCTAGGTAGTAAGGAATCCTGGTGATAGCTTCTTGAACTAATGAGTTGCATCTCCAGCAAGGGTGTATGGGAAGAGTTCGCAGAAGTAGTGGTCTTCAGAGACTCCATTAAAGATAAATGATACGAATTCCACAAACATGTTGATATGAGCCATTGGTTGCTCGTGAGAAAAGGCATGAAAGGGACGATGTTCTGTAAGAGTGATATAGATAGGTTTCAGATCAAAGTCATCCCTCTCAGCAACAGTTATAACATTAGGGACTACAGCCCTTTGTGTATAAGTCAACTGTCCTGCACTGTTGCGAAGCTCGATCTTCTTTGTCTCCTAAGACCCCATTCTTATCAGCCTCAAGTATAAGGCCTTCGATTTCCTCTGTCTTCTTGAAAATGGCGTCAATCGATGCCAAGGAGCCGGTGTCGATCGATGCTTGGTTCACGCTGTCGCTCGCTGCTGCTTGGATACTTCCCTCGTAAACTTACGGATCGTGCATGAATCAGCAAGATTCTTCTTTGAAGAACCCAAAAAACCTCTTCTCATTTATTCCTGGTATTAAGATGTATGTACCTGAAAGACAAGAAAAAATATTATTAGTAAATTGTAGTATTGAAAATGCCTAGACTAAACTTAGAAATAAATCTAATGGTGATCCTTCCTCCCCAGCAACGGCGCCAAATTTGAAAACGTGCGGGTTAATGTTTATGTTCTTAATAATGCAATCTATCAAATTAACCCTACGAACTACACTTGCCAAGAGAGGTGTAATTTCAGTACTTAGGGATCGAATCCACAGAGAGCGAGGGCACATAATATAGATTTCTATAACTATAATGGTTAAGCTAGGTAAAACTATAAATAATGGTTAAGCTAGGTAAACTATAAATAATGGTTTTGATTTTAAGTCAGTCAGGAATAGGAAATTATCTTAAGAACTAAAGTGAATGCAAATATGGAAAAGTGGTAGATCTAGGGTTCCAGGCAAGTGAATTATAATGGATAGTATGCAGAGAATTATTAATATACGAGAACAATAATGTCAATTAGTCCGACCCCCTCTTGTCCCAACTCTCATATGCGGACATAAAAGTTCACTGTCGTTCAACGGCGAGGCCTTATGTCAATCGACGCTAATCAAACATGAAGTTCGTCCACTATGCTAATTAGACGAGCTCTTGCATGCCTCTAACAACCTAGCACAATGAAATCAATTCTGGCACAGAACCTACTTTCGTAGTCGCCCATGCCCTAAGTCCAGATTCCTAGTTAGCTACTCTAGAACACACGCATTAAACACAATTCCAAGGATTGATACTACTTCATCCTAGTAATCCTATTTTGGGGCTCATTCATCAGTACAATTATGAACCCTAAATATAACAGGTGAATCTATTTAAGCATGATAGTTGTCATAGATAACCATAGATGAATAGATCAAATTGCAATAGAATAAATATAAAAACAAAAGGAGTTCCAAGAGGACTCTGAAGGAATTCCTCTATTCTATCCTAACTAAGAACAATGAATAGAATAAAGCTTATGTCGTCAACAATGGCTTAGAAAACACATAAATAAGGTTTTAGGCCGTCCATGGGTATTCTGGTCATTTGTGGTAGCTTCTGGGCTTAACTCAGTCTTGAAATATAGTCGTCCCGCGTCCAAAGCTGTGTCGTCGATCGACGTTCCTTCATCTCCTCGACAGCTTCCTCTCACGAAGCAGACTGACCAATCTTCAGTAAAACAGGCATAACGTCTGCTACAGGATGCAGATTAACCGCAAACCAGTCACACTAGAAAGATAACCCAAAGCTCTATATTGTGTCAAAATTGGTTCAATTTAACGGTGGTAAGATCTCCATCCATAGCTAAACATCGGACGCGTCTTTGCAGTTATGCACCTCAAAATGCTCCAGAAGACTCCAAAATTACCATATTCTCCAAAACGTACCTGAACCTGTAAATACACTAAAACGACTCCAAATTGCAGTAAATATATCCTAAAACACTCATATACCATGGCTAAAAGTGGGTAAAATCCATGGTATATCAACCTCGGAGGTTTGTCGGTCTATGTACATAGAGAACTGATTGAGAAACTCCACGGAAAGTTGGTGGAAACTTCCAGTGGAGTTTCGCCTAAGTCGGGAGAACCATTCGAGCGCTTCTCCTTGGAATTTCTTGACAAAGAGGCGGCAATGGCCGACGTCTCTTTCGTTCCCTCTGACTTTTTCCCTTCCAATCGTGATCTTGAAGGCTTATAGGTGCGCCTTGGGATCAGTCATACTGTTGTAGGTGGGAACCTTGATCTTTCAAGGATCCGATACATAGGTATCGGTGATACGAGCTGTGAAGGATGTTTTCCGATCTTCCTTGAGAAGTCGATCGATTTTGGGCGCGGCGCTAGTAGCGTGGTGAATTTGAGATTTCGCCCCTCTTACTCTGAAGTCGTTTCGTGTAGTCGCAGAGATCGGGAATCTTGAGATCATCTCCAACGGTTTTCCGACCTCGTAGGCGTTTTCTGTGAGTGATCTGAGCCTTATCTTTGGCTAGTTTCTCATGTTTTACCTAGAAGATGTTTTCTTCTTCTTCGGTCATGGGTTTGTCGAACAAGGAGTCTTGCTGAGCCGCGCGGCTTCTTGTCCTTATCGGATGCACGTTAGTGTCTTCTTCCGAATTATCGGGCTGATCCCTGGGACCCAAGCCGACACGTTTGACCTTGTGTTCCTCTGTTCCATGCTCTAGTTGTCGAGGGTTTTCAGAGTTTTTCTAAGAAGGGATGTCTCGCTGGGATTTTATCCTGATGGATTTTCCCGCGAGTTTTCAGGTATGTCCAGCGGAGTTGCGAAGTCGATTCTTCTCCCACGAACCCTAGTGGTTCCACGACGACGAACTACTTGGGCCCTCGCTGTTAGGGGTTCGACCTGTTTAGATCTTCTTCCGACTATTTTTCAAAGGCGAAGAACATCTTTTTCACCTCCTCGAACGCCACGGTGTTGGCATCAGCGTTAACCGCGGTAACATTCGTAAGAAGACATGTTCGATCGAGTGCTTGTGGCTGAGAGTTAGATTGATCCGTACCCCCTCCCTCTCCTTTTAGCGCCAGAGGTCCGCGGAACCAAAATTCTCACTGTCGATTTCCATAAGATAAGGAAAGTTAAGAAACCCTAACTTTCCCAGAGGTCCTGGATTTCAGCTAAGCCAAACGTCAAGCAATCAGATAATGAAAACGAATGAAATAAATAATCAATAAAAATGAAAGAGAGCAAACAATATCTTTTTCCGAATTCGTAAATGATCGTTACAAGAGGTAAAGCCTCGGCCACAAGAGCTGTTGGCGAATTCCCTAGTTCTAACCACCTAAGACTTGTTAACCTAGTTGAGCCGCAGCTCGAGGAATAGAAAACGGAAAATTGCCTAAAGCACTCTAAGTGCTAAAGTTGTTGTGTGTTTCATGGTAACATTGGTGCTCCTTATATACTCCTCTTTAAGGCGGTTTCTCTTTCCTTTTCTGCCCCCGATTCGTGTTTATCGCTTTGCGGAAATATTCCATTTTACTTTGATCTTCATGATTATCCCTCAAAACTTAACATTTATCTTCCGGACTTGACATTTATATTCTTCTGCGAACAATAGATAAACCGTCATAGTATCCTTGGGCTTAATCCCATCTTAAATTGTAATTGGGGTTTTAGCTGCGATTCAGACCTATTCAGCCGTTTTTTGACTTAAACGTTTTCACGATTTCTATGAGAGAAAACCGTTGGTACGACGTTAATTTTATAAATAGTTCAAATTACTCTTGTAGTTAAGGCAACTTCATTGTTAAGTGAACCGTTGCCATTTTATACAAATAATCTGAATTCATATGAGAAAACAATTCTTTACGGTTTTTATCTTAAAGTTCCAACAGTAACTCAATTCGAGATGAAACAAGAGAAAATTTGATCGAGGTTCAAAAGAGGCACTGATCGGAACCAAGACGGATCGTTCTGATTCAACTCGCCTGATGTCAAGCTGGATGTGGTCGATCCAATTCGCCTTATGGCGATTTGGACGTGGTCGATCCGATTCGCCATCAGGTGAGTTGGATGAGCTGATCCAACTCGCCATCAGACGATTTTGACGAGCTGGTCCAACTCGACTGATGGCGAGTTCGACGAGCTGGTCCAACTCGCTATCACGCGAGTTGGATGGGATGACCAACTCGCTTGATGGCGAGTTGGACAGGGACAGTCCAACTCAACATCAGGAATGTTGGTCGAGCAATCCCAACTCGCCTGATGGCGAGTTGGACGAAGACCATTCAACTCGCTATCAGGCTAGTGGGGCGAGCTGCTCCAACTCACCTGATGGCGATTTGGGCTTGGTCCGTTCAACTTTCCATTGGGCGGGTTGGACCAGCTGTTTTGGTCGTTCCGTTGCTCGATTGGCTTTTTCGATAACTTGTCGTCCAATTTTTTTTGAATTTGTACAATGTTCTAGTTGTGTTTTCCCGCACTTTTTGTTTTCTTTTTCAGAAAAAATGTTTTCGGGAATTTTCAGATATTTATTCTGTCGTGATCAATTTTGACCCCAACAACCTCAGCACCATTGCAGCTCCTCTTACTGAAGTTCTCAAGAAGAATGTTGGATTCAAATGGGAAAACGAGTAAGAAGAAGCATTGCAAAACCTGAAAGGGAATTTGACTAACACTCCTTTACTTGTTCTTCCTGATTTCTCTAAGTCTTGAGATTAAATGTGATGCTTGTGGTGTAGAAATTGAGGTGGTGCTGATGTAGGAGAAGAGGTCAATTGCTTACTTCAGTGAAAAACTTGGTGGAGCCTTGTTGAACTATCCCACTTATGATAACGAGCTTTATGCCTTGATCAAAGCATTCGAAACTTGGCAACACTATCTCCAGCCAAAAGAGTTTGTAATCCACACTGTTCATGAATCACTCTAGAACCTAATGGGCCAACACAAGCTAAACAAGATACATGCCAAATCGGTCGAGTTTCTCTAAACCATTCCTTTTGTTATCCATTACAAACAAGGTAAATAAAATGTGGTAGCTGATGATCTGTCTAGAAGGTATACCTTGTTGTCTTCAATGGAAACTAAGTTGTTAGGCGTTGATCAAGTGAAAACTTATTGCGCTGATGATCCTGATTTCAAAGAGCATTTTAACAATAGTGAAAATCATACCAGTAGAAAGTTCTATCAAGCTGATGGATTCTTATTCTTTGAAAATCGTTTGTGTTTGCCTATCTTCTATTTGAGATAATTGTATGCCAGAAGTCGCATGGAGGAGGCCTAATGGGACCCTTTGGTGTAGCCAAGCATCTCATCATATTGAAAGAGCACTTCTACTGGCTAGGCATCAGGAAAGGTGTTGAAAGAGTATGCAGTAGATGTGTTGTTTGAACTCAAGCCAAAGCTAAGGCTCGCCCACAATGTTTGTACACTCCACTTCCTATTCCTAGTGTATCTTGGGATAACATTTCAATGGATTTTATGCTTGAAATTTGGGAACCGAAATTCGCACTATCGATTTCCGCAAAATAAGGAAAGTTAAGAAACCCTAACTTTTCCTAGAGATCCCAGATTTCCACTAAGCCAAACGTCAAGCAATCAGACAATGAAAACAAACGAAGTAAATAATCGATAAAAACAAAGGAGAGAAAAGAAGGTCTTATTCCGGATCTGCGTATGAGCGTTTACAAAAGGTAAAAGCCTTGGCTGCAAGAGCTATTGGCAAATTCCCTAGTTCGAACAAGCTAAAACTTGAAAACCTAATTGAGTCGAAGCTCAATAACAAAAACCGAAAAGTTGCATAATCTCGATAAGTGATAAATTTTCTGAGAATTTCATGTCCCTTCATCTCTAACCTTGGTGTTCCTTATATACTCCTCTTAAGTCGGTTTGCTCTTCCCTTTTCTGCCCTTGTGTCGTTTATGCGGAAATATTCCTTGAACTTAATATTTAGCTTACAGACTTGACATTTATCTTCTCCTACAAAAAAATAGATAAACTGTCAAAGTATCCTTGGGCTCAATCCCGTCTAAAATTGTAAGTGGGCTTTTAGCCGCACTTTAGACCTCTTCGTGCCGTTTTTCGATATAATTGTTTTTATGGTTTGTCTGAGAGAAAACCTTTGATACGACATTGGTTTTATAATTTGTTCAAATTATTCGTATAGTTGAGGGAAATTTGGGATTAGGTCAACCATTGCTGTTTTATACGAACAATTTGGATTCAGATGAGAAAACAAGTCTTTTTGGTTTTTATCATAAAGTTCCAAGGGTAACTCCAATCAAGACGAAACAAGAGACAGTGTGATCGAGGCATTGATCGGAACTGAGATGGATGGAGGCAATCCAACTTGCCATCAGGAAAGTTGGACGAGCTGGTCCAACTCGCCGTTACGCAAGTTGGTCGAGCTGGTCCAACTCGCTAGATGGCGAGCTGGACGGGGACAGTTCAACTCGCCATCAGGTGAGTTGCCCGAGCAGGTCTAACTGGCCTGATGGCGAGCTGGACAGGGACATTCCAACTCGCAATCAAGTGAGTTGGTCAAGCAGTCCCAACTCGGCTGATGGCGAGTTGGACGGAGATCATCCAACTAGCCATCTGGCGAGTTGAGTGAGTTGGGCTTAGTCCGTTCAACTTTTCGTCAGGCGAGTTGGACATGGTTGCTTTGGTCGTCCCTTGCTCGACCTTACTTTCTGATAACTTGTTGTGCAATCCTTTTGAATTTGTACAAAGTTCTAATCTTGGTTTCCCACGCTTTTTGCTTCTTTCTAGAAGGAAAATGTTTCTTCGAGAATTTTTGGACATTGATTCTGTTGTGACCAATTTTTACCCCAACAGTTAACCCCCAGCTTGTTAGAATCATGACGTTCTTGCGAACAGTTTAGACAGGTTGGATGAGTCAAGCGGCATTAATGGCCGAAAGTACAAAGGTGGACATTGATTTTTCTTGACTATAAGTAGGTGGACTACGTTTTCAAATTATTTACTTGCTCCATTCCACAAGAAGTTCTCCTAAGATAAAAAAATCTCTCTTTTCATTTCTTTCTTTTATCGTTCTTGATAATGTCTTCATTTCAGGAAGCTTCAGCCAAGGTTTTGGCTTCCTCTTTCGACCCCGATAGCTTTCGTATCCAGGATAGCGGAATTTCCATGAAAGTTGAGTTTGTGGCACACTTCGTTGATCATACAGAAGCCGCTACGTATTGGAAGGCTACGTGCGGCCTAAAGGCTCTTCCACCCAAGTCGTGGTATCCTCCCCTAGTTCATACTAAATGAATATGTGGCTCAGTTCTCCTTCGTACCTCGAGATCTTCCGAAGTTTCTGCCATGTCCCCGACTCGGTAGAATTTCGACTTTCAAGGGCTGGGGAACATGCAGATGCTCCTCCGGACGGTTACTTTACTTGTTACAACGCTTTCCTGCGGCATTTCCGTTTGTCGTTCCCCATTTCAGAGGTAATCGTTCAAGCCATGAATCGATTCGGACTGTCGATCACCCAGATCTTTCCTACCAGCTTGCAACATCTTTACGGGATTTTGGTTCTAAGCTACGAGCGTGGCATGACTTTTGATGCTGATTACTTTGAGGAATTTCTGAAGTCGGTGGAGTCGAAAACTTTGCTCAGATGTTGTTTGAGCATGAGGAACGATATAGCGATAATGAATGTTCATGAGTATCTAACGAGCTATTTGTTCGTGCACATAGATAGCACATCCATCGAGGAGAGCTGCATTACCGCTTTTAGGAGTAGATGGGGTCAAAAGGGTATCTTGATTGGATATCCGTTAATGTTTTTGTTTTGAAGATATCGGACCACGCGCTCACTTTCTTTGTTTTGCAGTTACTAATCCTTTGCCTCCGTTTCCTGGGGACTTGTTTGACGTTTGGCATATTTTCTGGGGCAGTCCGTATTTTTGGGGCCATTTCTCTCCGAGACGAATTGGTCTCGCGGGGCGTATCATCATTCTCGACTCCAGCCCAAATTATCGGTTGAAGAAGAATCAGATCCAAATATGGACGAGTTTGTTCCTTTCAATATTCCATGGGATAGGTCAAGCTCTCCTAAGGACAAGCAATCTTGGCCCTGACTATAACAACTTCTTCGACTTTGGAATGCCCTCGACCGTGAGCGACCCTGTTTAGCCGCCACTGTTTGCGAAAGCATCGAGGATGTTTAACGGGGTTATCTTTGTTTTTCAGACGTATTTCTGTTTTGCCAAAAACATTTTGCTAACTCTAAAGTTTTGCAGGGTCTCCATATGAACAAGACTCTCAACGCGAGTCGCTTGGACCCTCACACAGCTCGGTTCAAGGCTGATACGGCCGAGAGAGAGATCGCTCGCTTGAAGGCTGAGATGGCAACGAACTCTCTTTGCGAGAGAGATCTGGCCGCGAAGGAAGCACGTTGGGCGTACCGGAGAGGGAAGAGGGTGGTCGCCGGAATCGTGGAGAACTGTCGCGTCCAGTTCATGAATGAGTTCGTTGAGCTGAAGAAGACGTTCAAGTTCGTTTGTGACTAACGTGAGTGCCTCGGTGCCGTTGGTGGATTCTATCTCACGCAGGCTCCTGATTATTCTTACGAAGAGGAGATGGCCAAGCAGTCGAGTCGCATGTGTAGGAATGCGAACAGAGACTCCATGATTCCCCGGATTGAAGACAGGATTTGGGATTAGTGGGCTCCGATTCCCGTGTCTCCCAACTCGGAGGAAGTCGGAATGGAAATTCCTGACGACACTTGTGAGGTGGACCAACCATTGGCTCTCGTAAATGACTGCTTGTTCGGGAAGTCAATGTCCGGAAACTATGATCCTGATCCATTGGATGTCGTTGGACTTGATGTGAAGGTGTTCCCTTTCATAATTATGTTTCTAGTTTATGCTTGGCTGAGTGTGGCCGTTTTATGTTTGCTTACACCAAGTTTGGTCGTGTTGGATCATTGGGACTGGCCACCTGTGGCTTCGAATCCCTTGCCGCTTTGCGGCTTTATTTGGATGAACTCAATTTATTTTCAAAGAACATTAGAGTGTTTTCATTGGGTATTAGAGAAGAATATGAGTTGTCGTCTCATGTCTAACTCTGGGTTAGTCGTTCTATTCGTTGCTTGTTCAAGACGGGAATGTCTGAAAACAATTTCTAAAATTTATGCAAAGGTTTGTGAGCGTTTAGATATGAACAAGACATGTTTTAAGATCTCGTATCGGTTTGATATCATGCCTTGAGATGTCATAGACCAGTGTGATGGGTTTAGAGAAAGACCTAGGTTTACTCTCTATCTAAGGTTTTGCGATGCCTAATTGGCTGTTGGATTACCTAGTGCGATTTTAACCTGATTCGTACTGATTTAAAGTCCGCGATAGGTTCTCGGCTTATACGACTTGTATGGTAAAATTCGAGCATCTCTCCAAAGACAATTTTCAAGTCGTTTGGAAGTGTTCACCAAAAAATTGGTTTTCTTTTATATCGAGCTATTATCGTTGTCGGATGTAAGAGGACCAAGGGAATGTCTATTTATCTTCCTTTTAGAGAGCGGTGGGTGTATTCGCCTTGGCCAGTCGACGAATATGATGTGAGAGCTAGTGCTTGTTTATAGTCGCAGTCAGACTGTTTTTGCGTTTCAAGACTAGATATATATTTTCAAGGATATTACGCAACGTCTAGCGTTGTTTCCCGGAAATATACCTTGCGTGAAAGATGGTTTAGCCTATTCGAGAGCAGAGTCTTCTCGTGTTTTGGTCAGATGTCGGGTTCAACCGTCTGACTGAGAAATGTTTGTGAAGTATTGACGAAAACGTTTTTCGTTTGGAAGTTTGAATAGTTTTCAAATGACTGATTTTATCGTAAAATTTCTGATTCCGGATTGTACGATAGATGTTTTGTTCGTATTTAGGTATTCCCGAACGCGTCTTGTGAATTTTATGCAAATAAAAGAGATTTGCGAGACTTTCTGAAAATCCTTATCGCGTTTTTCTTATTATCGAAAACATTTAAAATGTTGAGTTCAAACGTGAATACTGAAAATTGTGGGAGTATACGAGTTTATGTAAACGTACCCATTCCCCCGCCCCTTTTAGAGAAGGGGATAGCTGCCTACTTACCCCTTTCGGGGATCAAGCCATCTCGTATTTTAGTTGGTTCACGAGTGTGTTTACTCGGTTGTTGCGCCTGCATCGGTCGCCTTAGCTGTATCAACGTCTTCTTCCGGGTTTATCTCCTTCGGTTGGGTCAGGGCACTGGGCTCGGAAACCTCCTGGCTTTTGGTGTCCGAAACCGTTGCTTGGGTACACGATGTTGAATCTTCTTTCTTCGAAGTGTTTTCAGTCGATGGCTGAGTTATCTTCGCGCGTTTTGGTTTTACCGTCGCGGTAGTCCTGACTTGGCTCAGCTTATGTTCGCTCAGTAGCAAAGTCGCGATTTCTTCTGGCATCCTCCGAATTCAAAAATTTTGTTAGGAGTTGGGAAATTTGATGCCTATATAATATGTCGATGGGACTGCCTTCATGGCGTTTATCCAAGGCATTCCCGTGATAACATTGTAGATGGCTGGGTGGTCGACGACCGCGAAGTCGACAATTTTCGTGACTTCCTTTGCCATCACTGGGAGTTTGATCGATCTGAGGGTCATCGACGTTATGCCCGAAAAAACCGGTTAACGGTATTGGCGTTGGTGTGACTTCTCCCAGCTCGACGTTCGTTTTTTTAGGGTGTCGCGGAAGATGACGTTCACCGTGCTTCCAGTGTCTATGGGGATTATGGTGACTTCAAAATCTCTGATTACGAGATCAATAATGAGTGGGTCGCTGCGGGGCTGGTCGATTCCATGAGCTTCATCTTCTTCGAAGGTGACAGACCAGTTTGGAGCGTTGCGGGATGGAGACCAGCTTGGCCAGCTTGCGATTGTTTCAGCTTTCCGTTGATAGGACTTTATCGACAAGACCGTATCGCTGCAGTACTGTGATCCTCTGATGATCATGTTCACTCTGCAATGATTGTTGTTGTTTCCTTTTTCATCTTGTCTCCTTCCACGCTTTTCACCCGTCTGAATCCTCCGAGATGATTTTTCCAATTGCGGATTCTTATCAGTCTTTGGGCGATCGGAACCGCGGATGAGATCATTTACACTCATTATATCGGAGAGCTCTTCTGCGAGTAGTTGATGGTCGTGTGACCTCGGGTTTGGTGTAATTTGCAGAAAATGTTCTCGTCATAATTTGAATTTCGGGTCCACGTGTTTCTCGTAGTCCACCCTTGTTTCGAGCCGGAATTGATGCCATAGTTATGTGGTCCCTGTAGGTCTTCCCCCTCGTGATGGACATACTTGTCGTTACGAGGATTTTTCTTTTTCACCTTCTGGTCTGATGCCGAATCTTTCAAGGACGTCTTCATCGGCTTATGATTTTGCGACAAGACCTTTGTCTCTTCCTCAATGATGATGTAGCCCGTGGCTTTGTGGAGCGCATACTGGATTGTGCGCGGCTTGTCGATGGTTATCCATTTTCTGAATTTCAACTTATACCAGAGCATTTTGCGGAGTGCATCTATGGCCACCTTGTCGCTTATTCCACTGACCCTGGACATGACGATTTTGAATATGTTCATGAAGTCGCGGAGAGGTTTTTCTTCCTTTTGAGCCAGGCTCCAAATGTCGACGCCGGAGGTTTCTCGGTCTATGAACATAGAGTACTGCTTGAGCAATTCCGAAGCGAGCTGGCGACAACTTCCGATGGAGTTTTTCCTAAGTCTCGAGAACCATTCGAGCACTGCTCCTTGGAGGTTCTCGGCAAAGACTCGGCATTGGCCGGCGTCTCTTTCATTTTCCCTGAATTTTTCCCTTCCCATCGTTATCTGAAAGGCTTGTAGGTGCGCCTTGGGGTCAGTCTTACCGTTTTAGGTGGGTACCTTAATCTTTCCAGAATTCGATAGCATGGTATCAGTGATGCAAGCTGTGAAGGGCGTCCTCCAAGCTTCTTTGAACAGACGATCTATTTCGTGTGCGGCAGTAGTAGCATGGTGAATTTGGGATTTCACTGCTCTTACTTACACGGCCGATTTTGTGATGTAGTCACAGGGATCGCAAATCTCAAGATTATCTCCAACGTTTTACGACCTGTTCGGCATTTTTTACGAGAGATCTGAGCCTATTCTTTGGCTAATTTCTCATGTTATACCCAGAAGATGTTTTCTTCTTCTGTGGTCATGGGTTTGTCAAACAAGAACTCTTCCTGAGCCATGCGGCTTCTCGTTCGTCTTGGATGCACGTCGGCGTCATTCTTCCGAATTATTGGACTGATCGCTGGGGTCCAAGTTGACACGTTCCACCTCGTTTTCCTCTATTCCATGCTCTAGTGGCCGAGGGTTTTCAGAGTTTTTCGGGGCTGGGTTTGTTTTGCTGGGATTTTGTCCTGATGGATTTTCCTGCGAGTTTCCAGGCCTGTCCAGTGGAGTTGCGAAGTGAATCTTCTCCTGCAAATCCTAGTGGTTCCACGAGGATGAACTACTCGGGCCCTAGCTGTTAGGGTTTCGGCCTGTTTAGCAAGAGATCCATTAGTTTTTCTTGTTCTTCTGACTTCTTTTCAAAAAAGAGAACATCTTTTTCACTTCCTCGAGCGCCGCGGTGTTGGCATCAGCATTAACCGCGGTAACGTTTGCTGCTGGAGTGTTGACGTCGTTGCAGATGCCTCCATTGTCACGAGCTTGTCGGTTGGTTTGATCGTCTGTAGACATGTCTGATCAAGTGTTTGTGGCTGAGAGTTATATTGATCTATACCCCCCCTCCTTCTAGCGCCAAATTGTGGGAACCGAAATTTGCACTGTTGATTTCCGGAAAATAAAGAAAGTTAAGAAATCCTAACTTTTCCCAAAGGTTCCAGATTTCTGCTAAGCTAAACGTCAAGCAATCAGACAATGAAAACAGACGAAGTATATAATCGATAAAAACAAAGGAGAGCAAAGAAGGTCTTATTCCGAATCTGCATATGAGCGTTTATAACAAGTAAAAGCCTTGGCCACAAGAGCTATCGGCGAATTCCCTAGTTCAAACAACCTAAAACTTGAGAACCTAATTTAGTTGCAGCTCAATAACAAAAGACGAAAAGTTTCCTAGTTTGATTTTCATGATTATCCCTCAAAACTATACATTTATCTTCCAGACTTGACATTTATCTTTTCCTGCGAACAATAGATAAACCGTCATAGTATCCTTGGGCTCAATCCCGTCTAAAATTTTAAGTGGACTTTTAGCCGGTTTTAAAACCTCTTGGGCCGTTTTCGACTTAATCGTTTTTATGGTTTCTCCAAGAGAAAACCTTTGATACGACACTGGTTTAATAATTTTTTTCAAATTGTTCGTATAGTTGAGGCAACTTTGGTGTTAAGTCAACCGTTGTCGTTTTATATGAACAAATTGGATTCATACGAGAAAACAACTCTTTACGGTTTTTATCGTAAAGTTCCAACGGTAACTCCAATCGAGATGAAACAAGAGAATGTTGGATCGAGGCATTGATCGGACCTGAGACGGATGGTACCGATCCAACTCGCCTGGTGGCGGGCTGGACATGGTCGATCCAACACACCATCAAGCGGGTTGGATGAGCTGGGCCAACTAGCCTGATGGCGAGTTGGATGGAGGCAATCCAACTCGCCATCAGGCGAGTTGGACAAGCTGAACGGGGACAAACCAACTCGCCATCAGGCTAGTTGGTCGAGCAGGTTCAACTCGTCTGATAGCGAGCTGGACGAGGACAGTCGAACTCACCATCAGGCGACTTTGACGAGATGCTCCAATTCGCCTGATGGCGAGTTGGGCTTTGTCCGTTTAACTTGCCGTCGGGCGGGTTGGACAAGGTTGCTTTGGTCGTTCGTTGCTCGATCGTCCTTTTCGATAACTTGTTGTCTAATCCTTTTTAATTTGTACAAAATTCTAATCGTGATTTTCTTCGCTTTTTGCTTCTTTTTAGAAGGCAAATGTTTCTTCGAGAATTTTTGGACATTGATTCCACTGTGACCGATTTTGACCCCAACAGGAATGCCTAGAAGTAGGAAAGTTAGAGATATAATAAATATGGTAGTTGACAGGTTTTTTAAAATGGCTCACTACGTTGCTTGTCACAAAACTGATAATGCCCTCATCATTCATTTGTTCTTTAGACGTGGTTTGATTGCATGGTTTGCCTAGGCCTATTGTTTCTGACATTTATACCAAGTTCTTGAGTCATTTTTTGGAAAACACTTTGGTCTAGACTAGGAACTAGGTTGTTATTATCTACTATTTGTCACCCAAAAATGATGGGCAAACTGAAGTAGTTAATAGAACTCTAGATACTTTTTTGCGCGCTGTGATTAAAAAGAACATTAAGACTTAGGAAGATTGTCTTCCACATGTTGAGTTTGCATATAATCATTCTGTAAAATGTGCTACTAAGTTCTCTCATTTCCATATCTTGTATGGGTTTTGTCTCTCAATGAAAAGACTAACCTTGATGGTGAGGCTAAGGCCGAGTATGTTTTGTCTTTGCATGAACAAGTAAGAAGAACACTGAAGAGAAGATTAAAGAGTATGCAAAGTATGCAAACAAAGACAGGCATAAACTGATACTGGAACCGAGAGACTTGGTGACAATGTACTTGAGAAAAGAAATGTTTCCTGAGTAGATGATGTGGTCATCAAACCAGCAGCGGAACCAGAGTTTAACCAAACTGTCCATACCAACCAGTTTAGAGGTTCCAGCAACAAAGACTCAGTAAAAAGAGTATATCGTAAGAAACAGAAGGGCTTTCGATGTGAAACAACTTTTCACGGATCATACACTCATCTGGGAAGCACTGAGGCTTAGAATTACCAGAAAAAATTGACGGACCGAGAAGGTATAGATTTTACAATTCAGGCCATCTACTAAACATCCAATGAGCCAGATCATCCATATTTTTGTCCATACAAGTCTAATCATGAAGTGAGAAAAACCAAAGCCATTTGTTATTTTAATTAGGGGCTTTCAGGAGTCCATATCAAGAGGAACCAATCCCGAAATCTAATCCAACCAGAAGATCTACTTGGTTTACTCAAATTGGCCAAACCGACATTAATTGGAGAAAGCCATCAACCAATTCAATTTGGTCCGTCCCAAACCTATTTGTGGAAGCCAGGAGATACTTTAAACCATCCAGAAGGTTTCCTAGGCGTCCTACAATGCTCCAGCATCCAGAGGATTAGGAGAATCCTCATTAACCCAAACTTTCCTTATTTGGAACTTCTCGCATTCAAACTCCAACAGCTACTTCCTAATCATTTTATGCACGAAATCAGAACTTCCCAAGCCGTCCAGAAGTTCTAAAGGAATTTATATTATCCCCTTAAACCTTCCAGATTCAAAGAAACTCAAGGCAAGAAAAAATCCCAAAGATATTTCCCCAACGGCTACATTTCGATCATGATCAGCACCATTTAAGTCTTTTGTTTATTTTTGTTTACTTTAGCTTCATATGAATGTTTGGTCTTGTCTCCAGGTCGTTCCCTATATAGTCAGACCCATTTGTACATTTTAGAATCACCTTTCGATCAATAAAAAGCATACATAAGTATTTTCAGTCAAATAGTGTTCTTAAGAGTTATTCTTTAGTTTCTAAGTGTGAGATACATTAGGAGACTATAGAGGTCGTGGTTCATACGTTCATTGAGAGATTCAGAAGCCTTGAGACACATATTGAGAGAATCAATGAACACCCACGGATTGAGAGAGTCAATCATTATCTATCCAACATCATCATACATCATCCATCTTCAATCATCTATCCATCAAACATTTTCATTCTTTATCTCTTTTAGTTTCTGGTGCTATTTTGACCATTCATAAGCACACCTTTCTTCCTTTGTGTCAGGTTAGCTTGGACGTGAAGAGACAGTATTTCATCCATCAAGCCATTTCCATCTCTACTGGTTTCTCGACCATCACCATTTCATCATCTTTGCTTATGGCCTTGTATCAGTTGGTATCGGAGCTTTAAAAGCTCCTGACCCAGGTTATATCAAACCATTCTAGAATTTTAAATTTTAATTCTTGCTTACTTTGCATTTTATAAAACCAAAAACCCATAAAAGCTGTCATTGTTTTTTAGTTCTCATTTTTGCCATTTTTGTGTTCCTAATAAAAAGAAAACCAAAGAAGAAGAAGTTGAGTTGTTTCATCCACGAAATTAATTAGAATTTTCAGTCTAGTTGTTTGCATTCATTTCCCCATCTCCCATTTCCATATTTGATTTTTTTGCATTTAGTTTATTTCCTTGTTTCTATTTTAGGCTGTTTGCATTTCCTACCAAGAAAAGCCAAAAAAAAAAAAAATCAGTGTTATTTCTTGCTTCCATATTTTTTTCTCATGAAATATTTTTATTACCACTCTATATTTTATTTGTCACGAGCCTTCATTGAGAAAAAAATTATTTTGACTTATTTGCATTAGATTTATAGAATTATTTCCATTTTTTGGTTTTGCATCCCATTCTAAGAAAAGTAAAACAAAGTATATTGTCATTAAATACTTGTTCATTTTTATTTGAATATTTACATATCGTTATAATATATTTTTTCATACCATTATTGCATTCAAAATAAAATAAGAAACACATTTAGCATTTTTTCGGTTCAAGTTATTGCATATCATTGCATTTTTCATCTTTCATAGAATTCGACCAGTGCCCTTAAAATATCTTGACTACGTGTTTGTATTCCTTTTCAGGTACACATGAAGGAAGAATATTCATGGCAAGAAGATCAGTCCATGCTTGATGAAGAAGGTAGCTATGGAGATGATCAATGGTCTGAAGTTGCTCCAACATTGATTCTGAAGAGGATCTTTATGATGGAGATCCTGAGCCAGTACCACCAGACCCATACCACAGTGACAACCACTACACTGACTGGTATGGAAGAGAAGCTGACCTAGAAGGAGGTTATGAAAGTGGTTCATGGAAGGAAGAGGCTAGAAATGAAAACAGTCTCGAAAACTCAGAAAGATTGGAACATGAAGCGGATGAAGATATTCAGTTCGAACTGGATGTCAATGAGGATTCATGGGAGGATAAAACCCATCTTGATACTGTCCAAGAAATCAGGCCATGGCGTGAAGACACCAACTCTCCTATCAGTTTAGGAGAAACTGATGTAGATGATGAAGAGACCTTGAACCAAGAACCAGAAGATGCCTTTGGTCATAACTCAGGGCATGAGGAGACAAACCATATACCTGATTCTGATCAAGAAATGGAAGTAAATTCATGGTGTAGTGAGCCTTTATCTGTTCATGAGGAAATACAAATATTGTCTATGAAGCCTTACCGAGATTTTGGATCATAGTATGAGGAAGCTGATTCTCAAATCAGTGATAATGAATCAAGACAGTCCACCCATGGGGCTGATAGCCATTGAGATGATTTAGGCGTGCCTGAAGAAGAGGAAGCCATAGTTGAGGCTGGAAGAAATGTTAATGAATCCCAACTTGTCTTAGCTGAAGAGGAAGAAGTTGAAAGTGAGGCCGGAAGAAGTGTTATAGAGCTTGAGCTACACTGCATACAATTTTCATTTTATGGCCAAAAACAAAAATCCTATCTAAAGTGGGAAGACGACTTGGAAACCTTGTTCCAGAAGCACCGCGTTCCAGAAGAGGAGAAGGTATCATATGCCACTAAGAGACTCACTGGACCAGCCTATGCATGGTGGGCAAGAAAGCAGTATGTTCAATGGTACTACAATGAATCAGATCATACTTGGGAGAGTTTCAAACTTGATATCCTTGAGGAATTGTGAAGAAAAATCCAGATCACATACTTATGCACGTACTTATTTTATTTCATTTGCTATGGGTGTATCTAAAACTAATTTATTATTACTATTATTATTATGCTGTTAGGATGTTTTGACGTGTGCTTGAGTGTCTAACAGTGCTAGCAAGTAAGAGAGGTGATCAGAATCTGGAGTTTAGGCACATGACACGCTAACTCGCTGACAGTTTCACGCTGTCTGTCAAGTATTGATTGACGGCCCATGGGTAGCGTCGATCTATACTGTTTGTAACAGAGAGTTACGAGTTTCGGGTCACAAGTAGCAGACTAATTTCCATACCAGTTTATTTAATTCGCCAATCTCAGAATGATTTAACACTGAGACAATGTTATTTAAGTCTGGAGGAGGTAATTACTAACAACATATTTTATTTCTTTTGGTATTTGGTTTTTATCGACTAATGATTTTCAAAAAAAAAGTTTTATTGAGTCAAAATAGAGTTTGTTAGGGATTAACCTTTTTGGAACTATTTTTTACCACTTTCTAGCATCATTCTGAAGAACTGAATGGAGCAGCTAGGTAAACTAATTTTCTTGTAATACCCACACTTGCTAAGAACATCTAAACAAACTAAATCTAGCCTCCAACCTAATCAACTATATTTGCTTGTTCTGGGGCTTTTCATACATTGAATCGAGTTACTCTTGCTAGGTAAAAGTCTTGTACTTCCGATCCTTCTCTCACCTTTCTTCAGCATTAAAAAAAGATTGAGATGATTTCCTGAGATGAACAGATGTAATTACATTACGGATGGCCCTACTATTCTCCTACACTTTTTCAAATAATAAAAAAAGAAAACTGAAAAGAAGACGGCAATATGACGGTCTGCATCAGCATCATTGTTCATTGTATTTGAGATACAAAAAGATACTGATAAGAAAGAAGAGGGAGGAAAATGATTGGAAAAGACTACATGCGGTTCAGACATTCGTTGGGGTAAAAGTTCATGCGTCCTCTGATCGATATTCCCAGGATAAATCATGCACTTTATATTATGTAAAAAAATGAGGATTGTAGAAGGGTACATCAGATTGCTTCTGTAAAGTTGTGGTAAGGAAAATTGATTAGCTAAGAAAAATACATGGAAATATTTTGGATGTGATTCCAACAAAAATTGAGGTGATGACAGTGTTTTAGGAGTTGGTAAATCCCTTGTGTTTTCAAACCTCTCAGTCATTTATTATGTGTTTTGTTTAAGGGCAAGCAAAGGATAAGTCTGGAATAGTTAGTATGTCATTGTTTTTACATGTTTTCACATATATATATATATATATATATATGTGTGTGTGTGTGTGTGTGTGTGTGTGTGTGTGTATGTTTGTGTGTGTGTTCTTAGAGTCTTCTGTATGTATTTGGTATAGTTTTAGAGTATTTTCAGGTCTAGGTATTCATTGGAAGCAATTGGAGCTTTTGGATTATTTTGAAGTATTGAAGAATGTTCTGCTGAAAACCCGAAGTTGGAGTCAGATTCTACATTGAGCATCGATCAACACTACACCCGGAGTGTTGATCGACGGTCCAAATTTCCGCAAGTTTAATGATGATTTGAGAAAATTACAAGTTTTACCCATAAGTTCCCTATATTGCATGACATGTCCCTTGCCAAATATTAGACTACTTATTAGGTTTCTTAACAGTTTTGTAACCTAAGTTGGAACATCTTGTTGCATCTATTAAGCCACTTTCATACCATTAGAGAGAGAGGGGGCTTAGGATTGGAGAGAGAGATCAAATCACCTTTAAAGAGAAGATCTTGAACTCCTTATTTCTTTACTCTATCTTATTTTCATCTATGCAATTTATTCAGACTTTCATCGTGTTCTTTATTGTCATGTCTGAGTAATTATATTGTTAGATTTAGGGTTCTTCAAAGGTAAAATGGTTTGTTGATCATATAATATTGTTAGGGTAATCTAGTTAGTTGGTTGTTCTTATTGCTAAGTTGAAGGCTAATCACCTTAACCTTAGATCCTAGGATTAATCAGCATAAATGAGAGCTTGGCTATACCTGAATTGTAACTTAGATGAACTAAATTACTAATTACGTACGAGAGTTGAATTAGGAGTTTAGAGAACTTATCAACCTATAACATGTTTATGATATATTTTTGTTGTGAAGCATATAATGGTATGATTCCTTCATACTATTGGGCCTCCTCAGATTGTATAGCATGTTTGAGCACTATTTTATTTTGTGTAGCCGTAACCATGGACTTCCATCAACTATTATTGAGGAGTGATCTTTGAGGTTCCAACACTCGAGGAGTAGTTCTGTGATAGTCATTGATCCCCCTGACGTTTTTGACTTACATGGGGTCATACAAAAATTAGTTTTGGGCAAGGCAAATACACGGTGATAGAGTAGCTATTGTCGACAATGTGGCTGCATGACGATGCATCCTGGTTATGCCTCTTCAATCGGCCTTTTGAGACGTTGTTACTAGGGTTGATGTGGGTGGTTATGCCTCTTCATTTGGCTTTTTGATACTTTATGTCTAGAGACAATGTGGGTGGGACGGTGGATTACCAATGGCTAACGGAAACCTCAAAGATCGATGATGATCTAACCACTTGTGAAGAGTGGATAATTGTGTTACTTGATTGCGTTATTTTCGCATTGCATATTACTTGGTATAATTTATCTTTGATGCTTGATAATTGGTTCATATTGTAGGGACTATTTAATTGTTAGAGAACCCTTACTCACAGAGAAAATTAGTTGCTCATTAGAGTCTTTGTTTTGCAGGAAATCATAGGAGTATATCGGTTACATATGAGCAGTGATGTTGGCATAGTGTTTGTGCCTTTTGTAAATGAGTATGTATTGTATTATGTAAGAAATTTGAAAGTGGTGCACCTTATATATGTTTGATGTTGTTTGAACCTAAGTATTAACAGAATAATAAAGGTTTCCAAAAATGCTTGAGTTCCATATCCTTTTTAGTCCTAGTCTGGGACGAACTAACTAACGCTTTCAAACTCGGGTTGCAAAGACTTACTTGGAACCGCTATGAAACCTTTTATTAGATATTGTACCATGGGATTTTGGATTTGATTTGGGTATCTCAGGTCGACCGTTTGGGAACGGTTAGTAGCATCTTTTATCTGGTTAAAATTCTTTAGTTCGTCGCACATTATCTTGTTTGATTTGTGTATAAGAAACTAATCAACTTTGACTTACTCCGGATCAGGAGTGTTCCAACCACCGAACAGTCTACGGTGCACGCTTTTATCGACAACATTAACTCATGCAGCCGTAGTTGTTGTTCTTTCAACGTTTTTACGGATGTATAAGTTTGAGCAACATTGAGTGGATTTTGATCATCATTGGTGGTGTTGATGGTATCGCTAGTCATCAGTTTACAGCTGAATAAACCATACTACTACACTGCTAAGAAGCAACAAATTATTTATAGATATAATCGTATAAATCTAGTATACCATTCCTTTGCTATTTTCTTGAGATCACTAAAGAGCGTTTTTAATCACCAGATAAGATAATAAGGCAATAAATGTTTAGCAAGCTCTCGTAAGTGTTCACAAAAACCGTTTTTGTTAGCATTTTGATTGTTTCAAAAACTCATTTAAGAATCGTTTGTGGAAATGAATCATTTATAGAATGTTTAAATAATAATGTACCGGAAAATTTTTGCGGATAATCAGAAAGCAATTCGTAAAATATGGTAACAAAAGATACAAAAAAAATTCAGATGTGTAGAAAGTAAATCGCAAAAACCATTTTAATAGAAAACTACAACGCATTCATATATCCTGTAAAAAAATCATTTTATAAAAAAATTTAAAATTTCAATCCATTTAAGTGTTAGTATTGAAGCGGTTAAGATTTAAGTCTGTAGGAGCCGAAAAACGAATTGGAATAAACGATTAGATAAAAGTGATAGTAAGGAAAGACATGAAATAAGATGCAATATAAATAGTTTTTGAAAATATGACCATGGAGTCGAGATATGAAATATTTTTCCTTAACTCTTAATATTATCTCTGTAAGTGCAAAGGATCATAGCAAATAGGGGCCAAAGATAAAAACCATGATTACAAAACTAAAAATCTTTCCCAATACTTACTTTGAGATATTGCTAGTATTTTTTGTAACAAACGTAAGAAATGAAGAAGACGATTGCTCTGTTTATAAAGAGAGGCAAGAGCTCTGTTTGTTCCGCAAAGTAAGGCACATGCGCAGATGGAGTAAGACTCGGGAACGTTGCTCGACATGCAGAGAGAGGGAGAGATCGTTGGACGAAATTATAATAACATTTTGTTTGATTTTTAGTATAAAGAAAAGGAAAAATGATAACCAGATACCGAAGTATCAACTAACACATGGCTAGCCATGAAAAGTAAAGAAATTCACAGGCAACTACACGAAATATATGTGTTGTATGTAACATCCCCAACTTTATGTTGTTATGTAACTAACATCATTAGCTTAATTAAATTAGTCAGAATCACCACGTGGAGTCGAAGATGGTAACGCCGTGTGATTAGCCGTTTAATCACTTTAAATCTGACCCACCCAAACCAAGTTAAAGAAAAACTTACCCAGCCTAGTTTAGAAGATGAGTGCTATTTGGCCACAAATAATCCCTTTTTGCCTGACAAAAGTTAAATAAAAACCTGAGCCGACCCAATCAAATATAAATCTGATCCGACCCGGTTCCTTCATCCCTCATTCTCAACCTCGAGGAAACACAAAGACCCAAATCAAAACAAATCGAATTCAAGGGACACCATTTCACAGAGCAAAACAGGTAAGATTCACTTAACTCAGTAGAGAGATGTGAAGGTTTTTTCGATTGTGAGACTAGATGTGAGTGATTGACCGATTTTTCGATTGATTAAGCTAAGATCAGGTTCATCAAGAAACAGTGGGAACAGAGGTTATGGTGGTCGCAATTGTGTGCTTGTCAGTGGGAAGCATAGGTTTTAACGGCTTGGACAGACAAGAATCCCAGCCGAAGGTTCTTTGGGTGTGAATTGTACAAGGTGTAGATCAAACAAATCATTTTTTGAGGTTTTCACCTTAACCCAAACCCAATTCAAGCTTCAACATGTGAATGAACCATTCCCAGTTATCATTGTTCTCAGCCGAAACCACTGCCAAAGCCTTGGGGTATTTTTGATTATTCGGATCCCTTCTTATTGCTGTGAGAATCATCCATCTGTATAGAATGTTTTAAGAACGTACCATCTAAACCGATGATGGGTTTGCAGTTTTGTTTCCATGACCTCGTTAGAGCTTCAAAAGATATATTTGGGAGAATATATCCTCTCCATCCTCTCTTTGATAGTGTTAATATACAAGGTGGTGTTTTTATTTGTCCTGAAATATAGACAATAAATATCAACATAAGAAAAATGTTATGAACATTCAAAGTAAAAGAAACACGAGTTTACCTCTTAATTTCATACTTGTAATCTTTTAACCGTGCAAATTTCTCATTAGTTTCAGCTTGGAGTTTATTAAATATCATGCTCCTAGCAACTTGTGATTGTGGAGGTGGGATGATGATGTTGTACCTCCTCTTCATTTCATCTTTGATTTCTAGAGCACTCATTTCCGGATCTCGTCTGATGTCTTCTAGAAATAAATTAGCTATCACCGAACTCTGAATCTGCTTACACCTCTCAACAGTATGACATTGATGATCTGTTAACTTGAAGAAAGAAATGGACTCAAAGGATGAGTTTGGTTGAGTTTGGGTCTTGTGCATCATTAGGGCAAGACCTCCAGGAAAGTTCTGAAAAGTCTTCAGGAGGGTTTAAAGGTGTCCAAAAGATTCCTGAATCTTGTGCAAAGTTAGGGACAATTCCAAGAGGGACTTAGACACTATTTGGATGCATTTGGGAGATGGTGCAAAAATAAGGCGACCAAGAGTACGGACGGTACGAACCGCACGGACCGAGGTCGACCCAAACATGGTCTGGCTCGACTATTTCAGTAGCTTTGTTGAGTTTTGCGAAAATAGTGTGAGGTACGGACATGAGGTCCTTACCATCAACCGTACGAACAAAAGGCCATACCACTTTACCCGGATCGACCAGATTTGAAGATGTGCAAACATAGAGCACAAGATACCTTACCTGAGAAGTCTTGTCATCATTTATGGATAAGGAATGAGAGATAGTCTGTGGTCAATGACAGGCTGTCTCTGACTGGAAAGGAAGAGCATCCTTGACCATGTATCTAGCCACCTTTGTGTCCAGATTAAGAGGAGCCTATGCTTAGCCACTCATGCGCCAGTCTCCTCCTTGACCAGAACCTCTCACCAATCAACTTCAGTCACCAAGATCAACCTAAGCACAATCCTAGACATCCATCTTTCAAGCATTTATCAGCCATTAGATTTAGGTTCTGAATTTTAAAGTTTTAAAAGCTAATAAATACTCTTTTATGTTTTTGGTTAATGTTAGGCAAGCAAGGGGGGTTCCCTTCTTCTTCTTCAATAATATTTAGTCTCTCAGTCTCCCTAGTCTCTTTAATCTCTCAATCTCCTTAGTCTAAACCACAAAGTCTCTTCCATTTAATCTCTCTCTCAAATTGCCATCAAGCTCTCACATTGCTTCATTGGAGCTCCTTCACACACACAACCAGAGATCCTTGAAAACATTTTATTGTATTAGAGCCAGGTTCATCTTAACTTGGTTCAATTTTCCGCTAATCTCAAGGCTCACTCTATGTCACTTGAAGCCAAGAAGAAGCTCCATGGTCTAGCCGGCTGTTCAACCTGTACATGAATAAAGTGTGTTCACCCCTGGTGTCAAGAAGCTGTTCTTGGTCAATCAACACTCTCTCACTCTCTTATGTTTGTCCTTGAAGAAAGAAGGTCAATGGAAGCAAAGGCAATGAAGCGGCCTAGCTAACCTCTCCATCAAATCCATGTCATTGTGATTCTCATTCATGTCCAAGAAGAAAGGTGAAACCTTTCAACTAATAACTGGTGTGGCGATTGAAACATGAAGAAAGGTGGGGTCTTTGACATGTAAGGAAATCTCTTTCTTTTGTATAAAGCTTGAGTATATTAACTGAATAATATATTGAATTGATTGTGATGTGTTGTTGTGACTGAAAACCTGAGGATGTGTTTAAAGATTCCTAGATATGAATTGTCTAGAATCTCTCCTAGGAAGCTTAAAAATTCTTGTTTGGTGCTTGAGAATTATAAATACTTAACCCCGGTTCTAAATGAAATATCTTGTTAGGATGATAGATGGTATTGTCTAATCTAGCTTGGTTTGATGAGTTAGAAACTGATTAAGGTTAATGCATGGTGTATTGTTGTTGCCTTAAGGTTGAGACATCTAGACTCAAGTCTAAGATGAGATTAAGGTAGCAAGCTATTGCCTAAATACTTTGTCTTGAATCCTGTTTGGATCTTGCTTAGTGTTTAGAGAGGTTGATTGCATAGATAAAAACTTGATAATGACATGTTTAATCTGTTTCAATGCTTGTGACATTAGTGATCAAACTTGACGATGAGTCAAGGTTTGATCCCAATGCTATTGTGTTTTATCTTTGCTTGAGTTTGAGTGATGTTTCAGGTTCACAAGAAGTGTGCTCAGTTAATCATCAATCCGAGTAGAAGAGGAAGACTTTACCCATTGTTAAAGCAATGGAGAATTATTGCTTGTGTGTATGGCCGGTTGCTGTAAGAGCAGATGTAGGTGTGATGCGCTCCTGGTTCCTGGAGACACATTAGGCAAGGTCATCACCAAAGCTTCGAGGAGGCCGGTGACCTGAAGGTTTTGAAGCTGAAGATAAGAGGGTGGGTCAGTTGGTTTAAGCTGTTAAGGTGATGCGCTCCTGGTCTTGAAGTTCATTGATGCTCACTTTAAGCTTGAACCTAGACTCAATTTAAGCTTAGGTGGGGATTCAAGTGAGCTACCTGAAGATTCTAAGCTCAAGACCTGTTTCCTCCTTACCATTAAAGCAAATGAAGATGAAGTCATCTAGGTTTAGGCTGTGGCAAGTCTAAACAAGAGAGTGTTTAGAGTACTCTTGGCTATGTGAAGAAGAAGGCTACTTTATCAATGCGGATTCTAGTGGGAGGTGGTTGAAGAAGTAGCTGGGGCATTCACCAGCATTCCATCAAGATGGCGAGTTCAGAAGAGGCTGCAATGGTTTGATGTGGGTTAGTGTTGCTGATCAAGAAGCTGTCCATCCTAGCTTGTTCCTTTCAGTCTCAAGCTTGATGGGAGTGTTGAGAAGCTTCTATGATCCGAAAGAAATTGGTGGTTATTCAAGAAGAGGAGTCAACCGGTTATGGAAGTGGGGTGAAGAATGAAGCAATCTCCAAGTCGGCTTCTGGTGTTGAGGTTATTAGAGAGAGGCCCCGACATCTTCATATAGTTCCAGGAAGGTGGCTACTCATGAAGAAGAAGCGGCCAAAACTCATGATATACCTTTTTATTTACCAGTTTAAGACTATCAACTAGACCATATTTGGAGTTCACTATGTATGTCTAGACTGTATTTTCGAGTCTTTTCATGTAAAGGTACGTTTTGGAGCATTGTGGAGATAATGAAGTTTGTTATAGCATTCCGAGAAGATATCTAGTAGCTGTTCACGATCAGTTAAGTCAGAGTCGAAAGCATGACCATCGATCAACGAAGCATCATTGATGTCGATCGAAGGCCTACTCGCAGAAGTATTGGCCAAATTCAACCCCAAGTCAAGACAAAGTACGAGAATGCCCCAGAACGAGTTTTGACCTAGTTTATAAAGGTCATGCCATTGTTTAGACAGAGAGAGGCAGATTTCATATTACACAAAGTACTATTTACAGCTTTTGAGTTTTTCTTAGCAGTTTAGAGGAGAAGATCTGAACTCCTTCAGAGCTTTGTATTGAAACCCCATTACTTATTCTATGCATTATATTATTCAATTTATCATGATTTCTATGATTATGTCTGAGTAATTCTCTTGTTAGATATAGGGTTTATTATGGTATTGATGAACTAGCCCAATATAGGATTGCTAGGATGAAGAGATATCAAACTTTGGAATTGTGTTTAATGTTTGTGTTCTAGAGTTGCTAAAGAGAAACATGAACATAGGACATGGACAACTACGAGAGTAGGTTCTGTGCGATAATTAATTCCATTGAGCTAGGTTATTAGATACATGCGAGAGCTGGTTTAATTAACCTAGCGGACAGACTTCAGGTCCAATAACCGTCGATGGACACTCGCCTTAGCCGTCGATCGATGGTCGACTCCTCTGTTCGCATACAAGAGGGAGTCAGATTTGCTGATTAAAGTCCTAGCATATTAATTATTCCATGCTTCATATTCACTATAATTCACTTGCATGAAACCCTAAATCTATCTTTTCCATATTTGAATCAACTTAACTTATTTAGACAATTTCCTTTTTGGAATAAAACCTACATAAACCTCCTATTTATAGCTTGCCTAGCTTAACTATTAGAATATAGAAATCTATTTTGTGCCCTTGCTCTCTGTGGATTACAATTAGACCTCTCTTGCCAAGAGTCATTTGTAGGGTTAATTTGATAGATTTTCTGCTTTAAAATAAACCTTAACTCGCACGCTGTCATGTTTGGCACCAACGCCGGGGAGCAAGGATCGCCATTAGATTTATTTTCTAGGGTTTAGTTAAGGCTTTTTGTTTTATTGCAAGTTACTGAAATTTTTTTCTTTTCTTTCAACTGCATGCCCAGCATGTACCATAAGCCAAAAGAACAAGGAAATACTCTTCTCAGCCCGTTGCAATCAAACATTCCATCCGCAAACGGATGCGACAAGTATCGATCGATAGTAGCACTCAACCGCTGATCGACGCTCATTCACCAAGATCGATCAATAGTACCCACACGGCATCGATCGACAGTAGTACTCAACCGCCGATCAATGCTCTTTCACCAATATCGATCGATAGTACCCACACGGCATCGATCGATGGTAGTTCGGGAGAGATGGTTGCGACTTTAGTTGTGATTCAAGATGAGAGAGGAGACCTGTATGACCTTGAGGGTCATCTGCGTAATGAAACAGGTCAGAGAATTGACGATCAGGGGGCTGTAATCCCTGAACTAGAAGCAGATGCTGCTGTAGCTGGACCTGAGGCTGCCACCATACCTGCTCATCGGACACTGGCAGACTACAATCATCCATACCAGTTCTATGCTAACAGATCTGCTATTCGTCCTCCATCTTTCCAGAAGAATGATTTTGAGATCAAACTGTCCTTCTTCAAACTTGTTTCGCAGACACCCTACCATGGATTGCGACATGAGCACCTGATGGATCACCTAGAGCGATTTGAGGATCTAGTATATGCTATTAAAGCCAATGGAGTCCATGAGGACTATCTATTCTGTAAGCTCTTTAAGTACTCACTTGTTTGAGATGCTTCGCATTGGCTTAAGCAGCTACCACTAGGATCTCTGACATCCTGAAAGACATCAAGAATGCATTCATGCGGAATTTCTTTGATGATGCACGAGCTAGAGACTTGAGGAGAAGAATCGCGACATTCACATGAGCCTAGAGAATCATTCAGAGGCTCTTGGTTCAGATTCAAGCCGCACCAAAGAGACTTTCCACATCATGGTTTCAATGAAGTGCATGTACTTAGAACGTTCTTCAAAGGTATTGATCTTCAATACCAAATGATTTTAGACACAGCTAGTGAAGGAAACTTCAGCACTAGGAGTCAAGAAGAAGCGACAAGGCTTATTGAGAACTTGGCATCTAGCAATAGCACCAAGAACACTGACTACGAGTGGAATATATCAGCTCCATCTTTGAGCAAAAAGAAAATAGATGAAGTCAAGGCAAAGTTGGATAGTGTTCATAAATTTCTCAAGAAGCAAAAAGTGTAAGCCCTGGAAGAAAAAGATGAGGAAGCGGATATGAATTTTGTTGGTGGAACTAGTTACCAGAGACCGGGAAATCAAGGCTACAAAAGAAACTCCTATGGTGGCAACAAGAGTAAGTATATTCAGAATTCACAAAAGCAGAAACCTCATGAAAGCAAGTTAAAAGCTATGGTTTATAAAAAACTGGAGCAGCAGCAGCAGATGACTGTGAACTGCAATGGGAAGATAAATTCCATGTACATCAACCTCAACACAAAATTTGAGACTCTCAACTCTCATCTCAAGAATTTGGAGAATCAAGTGGTCCAAACAAGCGACGCCATTCAGAGACATAAGACCTTGATTAAGGAGAAAGGAGAAGCTAGTTAGAAGCACCACGTCAGTTGAAACAGCCTATTTATTACCAGTTTTAGGCCATGTTATCGGCTTTATTTAAGGACTATTATGTGTATCTAAGATATGTTTTAGAGTATTTACCGGTCTAGGAACATTTTGGAGATATATGGAGATACTTGGAGCTGTTGGACCATTTAGAGGAGAAGAACCTGTAGCTGACTATTTGTGGAGTCAAATTACAAGACTATAGTCGAAGTACGACACAACCTTGGAGTCGACCGATGATAAAAGACCAAGGACGATCTATGCTGCAAACTTGCCATCGTTCGACATCCAACTCGCAGACAGCCGATTCAAAAGCCCAAGTTTAGAAGACAAATGACAAGAATGCCATGGACGAGTTTTGACATAAGTTTTAGGGTTTTTATATTTATGCTTATGTATTGAGAGCAAAAAGGGTGTGCAAGTGCAGGCAAGTCTTGACACAACTTACAAAGTTATATAGTTTTAGGTTTTTCGGGGACAATATTCATAACTCCTTAGGGAGATTTGTATTGGAAACCTAGTATTTTATCTATGCATTATATTCAGACTATTGTTCTTTCTTTGATTATGTCTGAGTAGTCATCAACTAGATATAGGGTTGAATGATAGCACACATGGATTAGCCCAACAGTAGGATTGCCAGTTAGGTTAATATCCATCAATTTAGTTGTGCTTAATGCTTGTATTCTAGAGTAGCTAACTAGGATCTCGAAAGTAGGACATTGACGACTAGGTTTTGTGCCAGAATAGACACCATTGAACTAGGCTGTTAGGCGTATGCGAGAGCTGGTCTAATAAGTCTGGTGAACTTATCAAATCTCGTTCACACTTCCTTCTGATTTCACCGTAGATCGACATCAGGCCATAGCCGTGGATCGATGGTCTTTCCTTTGCTCACTTACGAGAGTTGGAGTTAAAAGGGTTAGAATAGTTAATATTTGAGTTCTAGTATATCTACATATATGTGCTTCTTATCCACTACAATCGATTAGGCTTGAAACCCGAGATCTAGCATATTTACATTTGCATCAAGTTAGTTTATTAGAACATTTACATATTTTCATTATTAGAATATTTCCATATTTTCATTATTAGCATATTTCCATATTGCATCTCTACTTCTTGATAAGGAATATTTTCTTAAACTGATTGTTTGCCACCAATATATATATTCACCTAGCTTAATCTTTAGAAATAAGAAATCTATTGTGTGCCATTTCTCTCGGTGGATTCGATCCCTAAGTACTACACCTGATCTCTTTTGCCAAGAGTACTATTTGTGTGTTAAGACTAGGGTAATTTGATAGTTAATTGTTTAGAATATTTATACATTGCTAGAACAATAAAAATACACATGTCAAATTTGACGTCGTTGCCGGGGAGCATTGATCGCCATTAGATTTAATTTCTAGGATTTAATCTAGGTTTGTTACTACTTTCAGGTTACTAAATTTTTCTTTTCCTTATTCTTATTTCAGGTTCATGCAAAGAAACACCAGGATTAATAAAGGACAAAAACTACCATTCTCTGACGCCGATAAACTCTGATCACATAGGAACGATCGACAACAAAGTATCAGCATTGAACGACAGAAACAGTCGAGTTCAGATGGTTGCGACTTTAATATTGATTCGGGACGAGAATGGAGACCTGCATGATATAGACGGTCATCTGCATAATGCAGAATGTCAAAAGATCAAGGAGAAAATAGAAGCAGGACGGAAGCACCAGCTCAATGCAATGATTGATGATTATTTTTGGGTAGAATTGAAGAGAGAAAGGCTACAAGAGGGAGGATTCCGTGTAGAAAAATCGAATTTGCTCGACATTTTGCGCGGACATTGATCGACATTAGTTTTTGAGAATCGATCGACGGTCCCTGTGGAGTTAGCAGAATCGGGAAAATCTTCGAACATCGTTCGATGAATCAATCCTAGAATCGATCGACGGTTTCCAACAGAAAAACAGGTTCATCTGCCAAAGATCACGAATATGGCAACTACAAAGCAGAAGATGGGTACATCATAGCCTATGATGGTTGATAAAAACTGCCGAGTGTCAACCTAGGTAAAAAAAGAGAATCATTTTAAAGAAGAAAAGTGATCCTAGAAAGTTTGTGGTGCCATGCCTGATCAAAAGCCACAAGTTTCCCAATGCCCTCTGTGATATTGGATCATCGGTAAGCATCATACCCAGAGCTATGGCAGAAAAGTTGAACCTGAGAATGGAGCCTTCCAGCGATTCTTTCATCTTTGTGGATTTCTCCAAAGTGGATTCAGGAGTATTTGTAGAGATGTTCCACTGCAAATTCAGGATGTCATAGTCCTGATAGACTTCCATGTGATGAATATCCAGATCAATTGGAATTCTTCTTTTTTACTTGGAAGAGCTTTCATGGCCACCGTGGGAGCTATCTGCGACATGAGAACAAACAATTTGCTTCTTTCCTTGATTGATCATAACGTTTATTATGAAAATTATAAGAATAAATCTGCCCTCACAAAATTGTGTGATGATGCAGAATTTGTGGCCACATGCTTCTGCGATTATGACTTCAAAGAAGAGTCGGAAGATGGAGCATCGATCGATACCCAGCCCAGATAATTGATCGACACGCTTGCATTTCAACAATTGGTCGACACCCACCCTTTGTTATCGATTGACACTCATACTCCAAAACCGATCAACAACTGCCACAAAGATGGTTGTTACAACGCAGCCTACCCCGAGTACGACGAAGACTACAGAGAAGAAGAGATGATCGATTATCGTGGTATTGCTATGGACAAGGCTGGTGTTTATCACATTTCCCATTGACTTTGGAAATCGACATCGATCGATGGCACCATAATGCCATCGATAGATACTGACAAAGAACCAGTGTCTGAAGTGGATTCAGCTACTGAACGCGAGAAGGAATATGGTTATCTACAACCAGACGAGTTCGGTATCATGAGAGATCCAGACGGTCACGCAAGAGCTATGGATGGAAGACTACTAAATGTCACGAGGGAAGATATAGCAGATATTCTTGCCATGGATAATGGAGCTGGAAATCATTTCGCGCAACAGTGTGGTTATCGATCGTCGATCAACAGTCACCATACACCATCGATCGACACACGTCCGGTATGCGAAGGATGCGATGAAGATTACAGAGAGGAAGAGCATACTGAATATCATGGCCTAGCATCAGAAGATGCTGGTTGGGTGATGAACGCAAGAGTGGATAATCAAGCCTCGATCACCGGCTACTCTTGGCCATCGAACGACATCATACGCGAACCAGAACACGAACTTTGAACAGAAGATACAGATATTGGTAATCTTAAACCAGATGAGTTTCAAATTTTCAGAGACCTAGAGGGACGTGCACGGGCTCTTTGTGGGAGAATTCCACATTTGTCTAAGGAGGATGCAGCATATACCCTTATTATGGCTAATGGATCGGGTAATATATTTGGACAGCAGTAGCAACCATCGATCGACGTGCATCATACAACATCGATCGACATTGAGGGGCAGAAGAACGAGCTGATCCGTAATGTTCCTTACACTCCCAAGCATCCATCAACCGACAACACACATCGAGCATCGATCAACTGGCATTTTCAGCAAGGTACGAGAGCTTTTAATACTGAGGGCAACAGACTTTTCCGCTGGGAAAAGAAAGATGAGTATGGCATCTACAAAGATGAGAATGGTAATGCACGAGCTATAGACGGAAGAATAGTGTATGTGCAAGTTGAAGACATCAGAGTAGTTCTAGAGAGAGGTAATTTGTTTGAGAAGAGCTACATATGTTTACCAGAACATGTAGCAAAGATCGCTATGTCTATGAAGAATAAAAGGATATACCGCAGAGAAGAGATTGATGATATTGTGTATGAGATCTAGAGAACTCAAGAGATGTTACTGAATGATTTCTGCAAGAGGTTGGATGATGTCTACTATCCTATAGACAACTCGCTCACCGGTTTGACTGCACGCATGGATGAGATGAAGCAAGATTTGGATATTGTTAAGAGACTGCATGCGATTGGGGCAGGCAAACTGGCATCGATCGACGGCAACATCAGACCATCGATCAACACTGAAGACAACAGACAGAAGACACCAGCAAAAATAGAATTGGAAGATAGGTTTGATGAGTTTGCTTTTTCTAATAGCCTGATGAAGGAAGATATTTCTCAGCAATTAGAGGAATTATCAGAGACTACAACTGCCATACTTAAAATGCTACAAAACAATAATGAGAAACTACAAGAAGGAATGCATTCCATGGAGTTTGCTAGAGCAGTTACAAGGAAAGAGAAAACAAGAGGAGAAGAGGCAATTAGGAGCTTCATTGGTACATGGTTTCAGAAGAGCAAAAAGATGTAGACACTTATTTTCAAAGTGTTGATCCAACTCCATACTAGTCAGAAAGTTCACAACGTCGAGCTTAAGACTATAACCAAACACTGAGTGGGAGGCAACCCACTGTTTCGTAGTTTTTACATAGACTACTATTTATTTCGAGTTTTACTTTGTTTTATAGACTGTTTGAGTCCACCATTGATCGACACCCTAGAGGCACCATTAGTCGACATTGGATGGCGACCATCGATCGATCACACACGCATACCATCAATCGATACTCCTTACAGAGTCTGGTATCGAGTTTTCTACTTAAACTATTTACTTATTATAACCATTCCGAGACGGATTACACTAGGGACATTGTAATTAAGTCTGGAGGAGATTTGCTAATGCTATTTGATTTGTTTTGAGCTTTACTATATATATATATATATAATATATAAGTTTTCCAAAAAGTTTTATTGGGTCAAGAAAGGGATTATGATCAAGATTTATTATTGACTAACCACACTTTTGCATCAGTTTTAAAAGGTTGCTAGAGAGATTACTAGAGATACCAAAATGGATCATCTTGCCACTATATCACACTTGTTTAGAAAGTTTGAAGGAACCGAAGCTGAATTCCAACACTAATCTTGACACTTTGCTTGCTTTGGGGCTTGGTATACACTGGATCGGATTCCTTCTGCAAGTCTGTAGGTACAAGTCATTGCACCTTTGGTTCCCTTCTCTCTTTCTATTCAGCATCTACCTAATAGCTTAAAAGATTGAGATGACTTCCCGAGATGCAGAGGGGTAGGTACATTACCTATGACCCCACTATTCTAATTCGGAGGAGCGATCACACATTGTTGGAAGCGAGAGATATATACCTTACCGATGACCCCACTATTTGCCTACAACTTTGCTCAAAAAGCATAAGAAAAGAAAAAAAAGAGAAAAAAAAAAAAAAAAAAGAAGAGGAAAATCGAAAATGAGATGGCAAGATGGACTGTATCAGCATCATTGTCCATTAGTTTGAGATCTAAACATTTTTAGAGAGTTGTTACAAAAAAAAAGTTAGAGAGAAAAGGGGGAAAAGGAATCATAGAAGACTTTGTGCCTAGTTGTTCAGATACTTGCAGAGGTAGAGTCCATGTGTCCTTTGATCGATATTCCCAAGGTAAAGCGTACACTTTAATTTTATGCAAAGAAATCAGTGGAGGGGTGAGTCAGACTAGTATTTGCTAAGTTGTTAGTAGACTGTATTTGGTTGATATACTAGGATAGGATATAAAACGTTTCTATGTGATTGACTTGATAGGATGTGACTGCAATAAAGTAAGGTGACGGTTATACTTAAACATTATGTGAGTCTCCGCTTTTCAAAATCTCTTTCACATGCTTAGTTTGCTTGAGGACAAGCAAAAGGTTAAGCCTGGGGGAGTTGATATAGCCTATTTATTACCAGTTATAGGGAGTATTATGTGTGTCTAGGATATGTTTTAGAGCATTTACAGGTCGAGGAACATTTTGGAGATAAATAGAGATACTTAGAGCTTTTGGAGCATTTAGAGGAGAATAATTCGTAGCTGACTATTTGAGGAGTCAAAGTACAAGGTTCTCGTCGATCTACGACACTCTTCCTTCTGATTTCACCGTCGATCGACATCGGGCCATAGCTGTCGATCGATGGTCTTTCCTTTTGCTTGCATACGAGAGTTAGACTTAAAAATGTCAGAATAGATAATATTTAAGTTCTAGTATATTTACATATTTGTGCTTCCTATCTACAATAATCATTACGCTTGAAATCCTATATCTAGCATATTTACATTTGCATCAAGTTAGTTTATTAGAATATTTCCATATTTTCATTATTAGAATATTAGCATATTTCCATATAGCATCTCTACTTCTTGATAAGGAATATTTTCTTAACCTGATTGTTTGCCACCAATATATATATATTCACATAGCTTAATCTTTAGAAATAAGAAATTTATTGTGTGCTATTTCTCTCTGTGGATTCGGTCCCCAATTATTACACATGATCTCTTTTGGCAAGGGTACTATTTGTGTGTTAAGACTAGGGTAATTTGATAGTTAATTGTTTAGGATATTTATACCCTGCTAGAACAATAAAAACATGCATGTCATCAGTGCATTGATAGGTGAAGATTTTTGGCAAGAAGTGGAGAGGTAACGGCTCCAAGAAGGAGATTTCGTAGAAAGTGCCATCTCCTCTGGCAGTTCGCATTGGTGTCGATCGACACCCAAACCGGAACGTTGATCGACAAAACCTGCAGAATTGGTTGCCTCATTTGAATTTTCTAACGTCCATCGACGTAGAGAAGCTAGCATCAATCGATAGTCCCCAACAACAGAACCGATTCGTTTACCAAGTCTAAGTGCCAGGATAGAATCAACCAGAATTTGGACGATATTTCAGAGCCCACAAATGCCAAACTTAAAATGTTGATGGGATGCATTCAAGCACTCGGAGAAAGGATGAGCAGATTGGCGTTTGCTCAGAGGAAGATGGAAAATCAGAAAAACGAAGCATATGAGACTGTAAGAGGCTTTATCTGTGCATGGTTTGAGAAGAGCAGAGAGTATGTTGATACTTGATTTCCACATTGGTTTGATGAACCACCTTCCTAGTCTATAAGTCAAAACTTTGAGCTTAAGATTATAACCAAGCGCTGAGTGGGAGGCAACCCACTGTGTAGTAAGTTTTATTTTGATTTTTCATTATTTAGATACTAATTATGGTTTTTATTTAATTACTTTAGGTTTTCAAATGAGGAGTAGAACAGTTCGAAACCACCATCAGACGACACCAACACCTCACCATTGGTCGACGTCTTGGATGGTTAACCATCGGTCGACACTCAACACTCACCATCAGTCGACACTCCTTACAAAGTTTGGTAACCTCGACTTTCTCTCAACCTTTTACTTATTCATTTGATTTCCTTAACCAAACCTGACGGGTTATCACTGGGGACAAGCTTATTCAAGTATGGGGAAGGTTCGCTGATGCTTTTATCTATTTTGAGTTTCTATCTATTAAGTTTGTCAAATAGATTTTATAGAGTAGGAAGGGGATTATGATCAGAACTTATTTATTGACTAACCATACTATAAAACCATTCTTAGACATCTTGATTGCAGAGATTACTAGAGATGCCAGAGTGGATCATCCTCACATTAGATCACACTTACTAAGAAGTTTGAAGGAACCAAATCTAATCTCCAACCTAATATTGACTACTTTGCTTTCTTTGGGGCTTGGTATACATTAGATCGGATTCAATCTGCAAGTCTGTAAGGTACTAGTCTGTGTAGTTCTGATTTCCCTTTTCTCTCTCTCTTTAGGATCTATAATAAAAAATATTGAGATAATTTCCTAAGATGCAGAGGGGTAGGTACATTACCGATGACCCCACTATTCTAATTCAAAGGAATGATCACACATTGTTGGAAGCGTGGAGTAGGTACATTACCGATGACCCCATTATTCGCCTACCACTTTGTTTCAAAAAAAATCAAAAATGAGATGGTAAGATGGACTGTAGCAGCATTATTGTCCATTGAATTTGAGATCCAAAAAGATTCTAAGAGAAAAGAGGGAAGAAAGGGATCAGAGAAGGCTTTATACCTATACATGCAGGTTTGCAGAAGTTGAGACCATTTGTTATTTGATCGATACTCCCAAGGTAAAGCATGCACTTTATTTTTATGCAAATAAATGAGATCAGTAGAGGGGTGAGTCAAATTAGTATTAGTTGAGTTGTTGGTAGAATGAATTTGGTTGTTATACTAGAATAGAGCATATAAAGTTTTTATTTAATTAACATTATTCGATGTGGTTGCGATATAGTTGGGGTGATAGTTATGATTATGTATTATGGGAGTCTCCTCTTTTCAAACCTCTTTCACATGCTACCTTTGTTGTACTTGAGGACAACCAAAAGTTTAAGTTTGGGGGAGTTGATATACCTTGTTATTTACTAGCTTAAGACTATCATTTGGACCAAATTTTGGAATCTACTATGTATGTCTAGAATGTATTTTAGACTCTTTTCAGGTCAAGATACGTTTTGGAGCATTTTGGATATAATGGAGCTTGTTAGAGCATTCAGAGAAGATATCGAGTAGTTGTTCACAATCAGCTATGTCAGAGTCGAAGTCAAGCATGACCATCGATCGACGTAGCATCCTTGTTGTTGATCGACAACCTACTCGCAGAAATACCAACTTAAAGACCAAGTTAAGACAAATTATGAGAATGCCCCTGAACGAGTTTTGATCTAGTTTATAAAGGTCATGCCATTGTTTAGGCAGAGAGAGGTAAATTTCATATTACACAAAGTACTATTTACAGCTTTTGAGTTTTTCTTAGTAGTTTAGGGGAGAACATCTGAACTCTTTCAGAGCTTTGTATTGGAACCTTATTACTTATTCTATCCATTATATTATTAATTTTATCCTGCTTTCTATGGTTATGTCTAAGTAACCTTCTTGTTAGTTTTAGGTTTATAATGATATTGATGAATTGACCCAAAATAGGATTGCTAGGATGAAGAGATATCAATCTTTGGAATTGTGTTCAATGCTTGCGTTCTAGAGTAGCTAACTATAAATCTCAACTAAGGACATGGACCACTACGAGAGTAGCTTCCGTGCCAGAAATAATTCCATTGAGCTAGGTTGTTAGATACATGCGAGAACTGGTTTAATTAACCTAGCGGACGAACTTCCTATCTGATAGCCGTTGATCGACACTCGGCCTTAGCCGTCGATCAACGCATATTTGAATCAACTTAACTTATTTAGACAATTTCGTTTTTGGAATAGAACCTACAAATAAACCTCCTATTTATAGCTTCCCTAGCTTAATTATTAAAATACATAAATCTATTGTGTGCCCTCTCTCTATGTGGATTTGATCCCTAAATACTACAATTAGACCTCTCTTGGCAAGAGTAGTTTGTAGGGTTTATTTGATAGATTGTCTGCTTTAAAATAAACTATAACTAGCACGCTGTCAACTCAGCAAGTGTTTGGTACTCAATCAAGGAGGATTTGGAATGTCCGAGCAGTTCAACCCAACAAGAGGTTATGTAAAAGGGGGAGAAACCAAGATTGGTTCTGATGTGCAAGATAAGTGATGATCTACCTTGCATCCCAAGAGGATTGTGATCCAGGGTCTTGGTGTCCATCAAGATGATTCTAAGACAGAAAGACCCACTGGCCAATCCCTATGCCTTGAGGAACCTACTTTTTTCCCTTACAAGGTTTTGTCCCAAAAAGGTTTTCCTTGTAAGGTTTTTAGTGAGAGAATTCTTCAAGGTTCCAAGCTTGACTAAGGATCACCTATAGTCAAGCTTGAGGGGGTGTTAACTTGAAGAAATAAATAGAGTCACAGGATGAGTTTGGTTGAGTTTGGGTCTTGTGTATCATTAGGGCAAGACCTTCGGGAAAATTTTGAAAAGTCTTCAAGACGGTTTAAAGGTATCCAGAAGAGTCCTGAAGACTGTGCAAAGTTAGGGACAAGTCCAGGAGGGACTTAGACACCATTTGGAGGTATTTGGGCGATGGTGCAAAAATAGGGCCACCCGGAGTACGGACGGTACGAACCATACGGACCGAGGTCGACCTAAACATGATTTGGTTCGACTATTTGAGAAGCTTGGTTGAGTTGTGCAAAAATAGGACGAGGTACGGACAGGAGGTCAGTACCATTAACCGCACAGATGAGAGGCCGTACTACTTTACCCGGATCGACTAGATTTGAAGATGTGCAAACTTGGGGCGCAAGATACCTTACCTGGGAAGTCTTGTGAAAGTTTATGGATAAGGAAGGAGAGATAGGGCGTGGTCAATGACAGGCTGTCTCTGACAGGAAAGGAAGAGCAGCCTTGACCAAGTATATAGCCACTTTTGTGTCTAGATTAAGAGGAGCCTATGCTTAGCCAATCATGCGCCAGTCTCCTCCTTGACCAGAACCTCTCAACCAATCAACTTCAGTCACCAAGATCAACCTAAGCTCAATCCTAGACATCCATCCTTCAAGCATTTATCAGCCGTTAGTTTAGGTTCTAAATTTCAAAGTTGTAAAAGCTTATAAATACTCTTGTATGTTTTTTGGTTACTGTTAAGCAAGCAAGGGGATTTCCCCTCTTCTTCTCCATGAGTCTCTATTGTCTCAGTCTCCCTAGTCTCTTTAATCTCCTTAGTCTAAACCACAAGTTTCTTCCATTTAATTTCTCTCTCAAATCGCTATAAAGCTCTTATCTTTCTCCACTGGAGCTCCTTCACACACACAACCAGAGATCCTTGAAAACATTTTATGCTCATCCTCATAGGTTTATACCATCCATTTCCCAACTGGGTTCTCCACTGAACAGTATATATGCCATTCACAACCTTTCTCATTACACTTTGCACTGAGTTTAGTCTTCTCTCATCTATCGAAGACAACATTTCTCCTCGTCTTCAGAATGTATCTAATAACATTCTCTTTAAGCTCCTCGCCACTATTGAACAATTGCCTTAGACTGAAAACCCCATTAGGCATATTTCTTTTCACCAAACTTTCGGCTTGTTCTTCTTCATCACCTGATGAGTCATCAATGAAAGGGTATTGTTTATCTTCATCTAGAATTTGTTCTTCATATTTGACATCTTTGAAAACTTATATCCCCTCCTCAACTACCTCAACATCATCATCAGATTCTGATTTCTTAGATAAGCCTGCCTAAGAATCTATACTTTCATCATCTGATGTTTCCCCTCCATATGTGGCATCTTCACCTTCATCATCACTTCCAATCTCGCCACCTTCAGCCTCTTCATAACATTCTTCAGAGATCATCTCTTTTATCCTCTTCAGGTACACTTTGTTTTATTTCCTCTTCAGGTACGTCTTGTTCTGTTTCCTTTCCAGTAACATCCTTTTCAATGTAGAGGTCAACTTCCTTATACCATCGAGCTACGATTCCAAATTTATTCTTGCTAAGCTCCACTTTTTCCAACAAAAGTTTACTATCTTCGAGACTTTCAAATGGGAGCCTGAACCACATTTTCCCAATAACTACTTTTCTCTCAATCAACTTTGACACCAAAGATGTGAAGACAAGCCCGGAATCTACCTCGAACACAATGAGCTCTCCATCTACGAATTCTAAGTTTGCTTATGTCTTTCTGAAAACTCCAGAATAGTGACAGTTGAGTTTCACCAATGGTGAATCATCTTTACTGCAAAAAAATCCCAAAAATACAAAATTTAAAAACACAAAAAAAAACCAACATAAGCCCTACCACTTGACAATAAACAATCATACACGCAATAAAAAGTCAAACAAACAACTACAATCCTTACAAAACACTAACAACGACCCAATAAAAGTGAGACCACATATAGAACAAGACAAAACCAATCGTAAAAGAATCCAGGATATGAACCACATACCTCATTTTTAACGAGATTTTGCCCTGGACTCACTCTCGTCCCTTGATTTCTGTCAATAAACATAAACAATTTCAACAGCTTCCTTGCTCTCTCACGATTTCAAATGGAACTCTAGTTTCTAGGATTTTGCCCCTTTTTCACGAGAAAGAGAAGGCCTTCACATAAATTAACTTTTTGTTGGACCAAAAGAGATTATTTGTGGCCCAGTAAGACTCATCTCTTAAAACCAATGTTCGGAACTACGCTAGGCGCTAGTCGGGCGGCGACCCTGGGCCTAGCGAGTTGACAAAAAAATCGGGGATTAAGCAGGGATTAATCGGAGATTACTTTTTTGTACTTTTATTATATTTATATGTGAATATATATTAATAGAAGTGTATAAGAACAAAGTAGTTGGTGTCTCCTAGTGGTTTGGACCCTTGCTTTGCGGCCAAACAACCCGACTTCGATACGCCCCTAGTGCATTTTAATTATTTTCTATTATAAATGTTGTTGAACAAAGTCCCACATCGACTATTGGGGAGAAGAGAGGCGAAATCTAGTTCTATATATACCTTTCATACATGTTTACTTTGGATAAGAGATAATATTGGGCCCAGTAATTCAATAATGGGCCGACTAATCGGTTTATTGGGCCGACTAATCGGTTTATTGGGCCGATTAATCGGGTTAGTGGGCTGATTTATTGGCTGCCGATTTATTGACCCGATTAGGTAAAATTGCGACGGAGGAGGCCCGTTTAGCGATTAACCGGGCGGCTGGGCGCCCGCGTTTTCGAACAGGGCTTAAAACTAGGCTGGTCGGGTTTTTCTTTAACTATGTTAGGTGGTTGACGTGAATGTTTTAGTTGTTTTAGCAGAGTATAAATATCCTAAACAAATCACTATCAAATTAACCATATTCTTTAACACATAAATAATACTTTTGCCAAAAGAGATCAGGTGTACTACTTAGGGATCGAATCCATTGAGAGCAATGACACACAATAGATTTCTTATTCCAAAAGAATAAGCTAGGTGAATGAATATATATATATATATATAGGTTGGCAAACAATCAGTTAAGAAAATATTTGTTTTGAAGAAGTAGAGATGCAATATGGAAAGACGCTAAAAATACAACTCTTCCTTACTCCTTGGAAGAGCATTCATGGAAATAATGGGAACTATCTGCGACATGAAGACAAACATGTTGTATCTATCCTTGATTGATCTATACAACTTTTATGAACCTGTTAATGTCAAGAACAAGGCTACTCAGATAGAACTGGGTAATGATCCAGGTTTGATTGCTTCATGCTACTGTAAATACGATCAAGACGACGAGCCTGCAGACACATCAATGATCGATACCCAACCCTTGGCATCGGTCGACGGTCGCTTCAACCAGAACCTTCACGAAACCCACCCTTCAACATCGATCGATACTCACTCTCCACCATCAGTCGACGGTTATGCCACAGATCAGAATGACGAAGACATTCAAGAAGACATAGTCTACATTGGACAGCAATACCATGAGAGGATGCCAGGAACCAACAACACAGAGTACGATGATTCTTACTTTGAAGAAGAAGCAGTTGAGTAACATTCTTTTGCACTCATAGAGATTGGAAATTTTAGATGATCCTATGGAAGCTGGAATTCAGCGTCGATCGACGGTGGCTCGATACCATCGATCGACGATAACCTGACAGGATGCGATAACGATTATGGTTACCTCAAACTAGATGAATTTGGAATTATGAGGGAACCAGATGGATATGCACGAGCAATGGATGGAAGGATTCTCATTGTGTCCAAGGAGTATAGCGCAGACATATTGGCTATGGCCAACAGATCAGGGAATCTCTTCAGAAAACAAACATCAATTGGGCCAGTCAGTTCAGCGTCGATCGACGCAACACTTGGCCATCGATCGACAGCCACCACGTAGAATCTGGGAAGAGGCTGGTATCGGAGGAGTTATTACAAGAAAAGCTTGATGGAGTTTACTTTTCACATAACTTGATGAGAATGTTACAAGAAAATCTCATTTGATGTACCTTTGGGACTTCATTAAGAAGATACACACACACCCACACACACACACACACATATATATATGTATATCAAATAAATGATAATAGCATGTGGAGCATCCATACCATCCCCACAAATTACCACATAAGTAAAGAAACCTAAGAGGGTTTGTATAACAAAGTGAGTAGGAAGAATGGCTGGTTTCACTTTTGAATAAGACTATTCAATGATCCATCTTTTTCGTTGGCTAAGATACGCATTTCATGTCATGATTCATGAGAGAAAAATGCAACCACATGTACAAAAGTGGCTTTAAAACTGCGTCATCCAAATCAAAGTGAAAGAAATCTAGAGATAACTAGCACCAGATGTTTTGATCCTATGCTAATTCGACGTGAATGAAGCAATTACAATCACTGGATCTTTAGGTTTTAGAATCAACATATTTTCTCTAAGTTGATTCCAACAAAACGTACAGAGCTCATAATCGAAACATGTTCCTCATTGTAGAAAGTAGAACATGGATATGTCCAAAACAATCACTTTAACACATACTTTTATTAGACATCATTTGAACAAATTCTTACAAATTTTGTTCAAACAGTTTTATGAGACTTTGCACACACGCGGATCTCGACTGGCCAATATCTAACTCACCTTTGAGACTCAAACCAACACACACGTTGCTTGATCTACACGTCACTACCCAAGATCTCTTTGTAATACCATTTGACGACTAGCCTTTTCTTTCTTAAACCTAACATATTCTCAATAACTCTTCTCATTTATATACTCTTCACTATAAGTGATTTTCGAATATTCACTTTCCTTTATTTGTGCCACCGTATCTTCATCTTGATTTGAAAATCTAAACCTTAGGCTTACAATCTCAACCTCTTCATGTTCACTTAAAACCTTGAGCTTACAATCTCCCCCTTTTGTCTAAATTTGTCATCTCATTCTCCGTCCTGCAAAAAATACATCATCCAAACTTGTGCACAAAATGAATTCAATTCCACATAACCATTTATTTATAATGCATTCAAAAGAGATCAACTTTAGGAGCAAGCATTCAAATGCCGATTAGGGTTTAATTCATTACATACCAATGTTGAAAGTTTTACAAAACAAAACAAATGAAAAACAGATACACAAAAACTGATCTCCCCCCAAATGAGAGAACGATCAAACCAAAAAAACACACAGAAACCACACTTCATTCGATTCTTCAGTGTCCCCTTGGTCCACGGCGATCCGGTACTCCATGAATAATCACCATTGGTGCTCCAATTTTATCTTCATTTGCGGGAAGCACAGGAATTGCATGTTGAAGCTCAAGTACTTGATGGACAAGATTTTGAAGAACAATTTTCCTCTATGGATCAAGATACCTCGACATCTCCACGACTTTATCATACACGAGTTCTCCAAAGTTAATGGCTTTGCGATTGGAGATCGCATAGTTCAGACAGAGACGTCTCTTGATGGCGTCAGAGTCTAAGTCCTGGTAACCAATTTAGCTTGCACACTTGATAAAAAGTATGATTTAGGGAGGAAAGGGCAAAGAGATTGAATCCGGTCCATCATGAGCATTGATAGCTAGTAAGATTCAAAATGGCAAGACTGAAGTTGATACTCTCCCAGTCAAAAGATTGATCCACAAACGAAGTTAAAAGAACTGTGTTGATGACATCTTGGTCAAAACTGAAGTATCTCCTCCTATTGACCACACGATCAGACGAATGGGATAGATTTGATATAAACTCCCTAACATTCCTAGGGAAAAAAGGATGCACTGCAAGACGGTTTGTGTGCCCATTCTACATTATCGATAATCCTACGAGCTTCCCTAAGATTAACTTCCTCACGACAAATAATACCTCGAACAATGAAACTTCTCAAGCAGAGATCCAGATACTTACAACGAGCATCGTCATTCTCGGATCGTCCCGTCGGCGCACCAACGAAAGGTTGTCCATCGGCAAAGAAGATACGGTTTTTTCGAGACACTTCTCATAGGAGAGATAGGGAATGGGAGCGCCAAGATCGAGAGCTTGAAGATTCGCCATGGGAGTCGAAAAAGGAAGATCAAGAGAGAGATTTAGAGAGAGAGAGAGAGAGAGAGAGAGAGAGAGAGAGGAATAGGTTTCAGAAAACCAAGAAAAATAGAGCGAGATGGACACTCAAACGTCTCATCACATATTTTATACTATCGTAATGGGTGATCAACACACACAGTCTTGGAGATAACCGAGGTTTACGTTTGGGCCAATCATCATTTTCAAGGCATGTGTAACACATTTTGGGCCCTAGACCATAGAACCAAGCCCAGCACTATTCCAATTTTAGGCACTTTGTAGACATCATGACAAGACCCAATACGATCAAATGCCCACCATCGACCCTTAGCCAAATTTACATGTCTGAAAGTACATACAGTAAGACCAGTTAAGGAAACATGAATTTACCTCCGAAAGACTTACCACCAATACATCACAATAGTGTATGTCTCAACACGATACTGCATTTCTCAGCTGAGACACATTCATACATATCTTATGTATTTCCTCTTTCCTAGAGTTTCTGTTGGTGATAGTATCAGATCATCCAAGTAAATTCCTAAGAGTGATTCTAGTCATCGAAACTTACTGTTCTAGAGCTCGGAAAGTTTTTCCACTCTTGTTAGACACTACTTTTCATTCATACCTTTCAAAGTCCTAATTTTTTGTGAGGTTCATATGTTGGTTTTCTCTTCAACATGAATAATCAAGCTCTGAAATTCAGCAATTACTTCATAACTATCTACTCGCTTTACATCAACGTTTTTTGTTCATATGAGGCATTACAAGCAGTAGTGAAACTCTTTCCATAAAATTATCTGGATCTCAGTCCAAACATTGATCACAATCAGGTGCAAACTGTTGTAGCAGCCTAACCTGGTAGGATTGTTTATCTTTCTGAGACTGATCCCATGGTTACTAGGAAAACAATAGTAGGTTGACACTTTCCGCAAGTGAGACATACGCTGATCACAATCATGGGATATTAGTCATTTAAGAGCTAATCATCTAAGTCTTATTACTCTTTATTGTTTGCAGATCCCCAAAGTTTTCGCAGATGCGGGAAGCTATTAAGGTCTAGGGGTTTAGTAAATATATCATCTAGTTATTTCTCAGATGGTACATGCCTAATGATTGCAATTTTCTCCTCAACGAGTTCTCTAACAAAATGATGCCTGATGTCAACATGTTTGGTTCTAGAGTGCGGAATAGGATTTTTCGATGTCTATTGCACTTTGATTAGCACAATGCACAAGAAAAGAGAGAGTATTGATACCATAGCCATTGAGCATGTGCCACATCCATAAAAGTTGAGTGCAGCAACTTCCAAGAGCAATGTATTCCGCTTCAGCAATAAAGAAGGACACACAGTTTATTTCTTACTATGCCACAATACTACATTATTAATGAGAAAGAAACACCCACCTAGCGTGCTCTTCCTATCGTCGAGACATCCTGTCCAATCTGCATCACAAAAACCATCAAGAATTGTGTTAGTTTCAGTTGTGTAATTCATACCATAGTTAAGTGTACCTCTCAGGTATTTGATGATCCATTTCACTGCTTGTAGATGAGAGACCTTAGTATTCGCCTGATATCTAGCACACAAGCCCACACTCAGACACAAGTTACGTCTATTGGCTGTGAGATACAGTAAACTATCTATCATTGCCTTGTAGAGTTTCTCATCTACCTTTGTACACTCTTCATCTTTGCTTAACTTACTGTATTGTTCATCGGTGTTCGCGCGGTCTTATTCGTCTCCATGTTGAATCTTCTCACAAGTTTGCTTGCATATGTACTATGGGCAGTGAAGATACCTCCTTCATTTTGTTTTAGTTGTAGACCAAGGAAGTAGTTAAGTTCTCCTACCATGCTCATTTCGAATTACTTGGTCATGCTTTTTACAAACATATAAATTAAGCTTTGCTTTATAGCCCCGAAGATTATGTCATCAACATATATCTGAACGATCAGAAAATCTGCTTCCTGATTTAGAATAAACAGCGTCTTGTCAACGTTGCCCCTCTTGAATCTAGCTGAGAGAAAAAACTGTGTGAGTCGTTCATACCATGTTCTTGGACCCTGCTTGAGTCCATATAGTGCTCTCTTTGGCTAGTAGACATAATTAAAATGTTTTGGATCTTCAAACCCTTTTGGTTGTACAACATACACTTCTTCTTGCAATACTCCATTCAGAAAAGAAATCTTGACATCCATCTGATACAGTTTAATTCTCAGATTGCATGCGATTCCAAACAAAAGTCCTATGGATTCAACCCGAGCTACTGGTCCAAATGTTTCATCGAAATCAATTCCTTCAATTTGAGAGTAGCCTTGTGCCACAATCCTCGACTTGTTTCGAACAACATTTCCTTCTTCATCTATCTTGTTCTTGAAGATCCATTTCGTACCAACCACATTCACCCCCTCCATCTTTGGACACTGATCACTTCTTAAGTCAAGCATTCCCAGCCAATCTTTATCATTCAAGGTATAGCGGATGCACCTAAACACATGAAAGTAACTCAAGTTTGCTGGTTTCCCCTTCCAGAGTTCATATGGAGTCATTTTGGTTCCTGGTCTTACATACACACGATTGATGATGTATCAAGCAGTGTTGATAGCTTCAGCCCAAAACCGAGTTGGAACGTTGTTGTCATGTAACATAGCTCTGACCATTTTTTAAAGTGTTTAATTCTTCCTTTCTACGACACCATTTTGTTGAGGAGTATGTGGAGCTAAATATTGATGTCTAATTCCTTGACCTTACAAAATTTCTCAAAAGCCTCAGTCTGAAATTTTCCTCCATGATCACTTCTAATTTGAAGAATTCCTCCCTTTTCTGACTGTAAATGTAAGGCAAGGATTTTGAATCTTTTGAGCGCATCTGATTTTTTCCTGAGAAACATCACCCATGTATACCGAGAAATAGTCATCAACAAGCACAAAGCTATATCTGTTGCCTGTGATACTTTCAGTTTGGACCGGTCCCATGAGATCCATGTGTACCAGCTCAAGGAGTCGTTTTGTTTGTTGTCTGAAATCTGCTTAAGTTGTACCTTTACTTGCTTTCCTTTGCAGCATTCATCGCAAACAAGCTCAGTATGTGTCTATAGTTTAGGAACAACTCTCACCACACCACTGTTCACTATTCAGCTCAATTCATGAGTGCTCATGTGTCCCAATTTTCTATGCAGATATCAAGCTGAGATTTCATAGTTAGCATGCATTGATTCCTTGCATTCCACATATAACAGTTGTTCGCTGACCTGATCCCTTGGAGCTTCACGTGTCCTTTCTCATCCAACGCCTTGCAATCTACCTTTTTGAATACAAATGTTAGTCCCTCATCACACAGTTGACTTATGCTTATCAGATTAGCTTTCAGTCCTTCTACAAGATACATGTTTATCAGTCGTGGTTCTTCCGAGTTCTCAGTGTGACCACCTCCTTGTATCCTACCTTGCTTACCATCACCAAAGGTTACTCTGCCTCCTTTCATAGGAGCTATCTCAGCCAGAATATCTCGATTTCCAGTCATGTGTCGTGAGCATCCGATATCAAAATACCAATCATCAGATTTTCCTCCTTCGTTTTATGTGTAGGCAATGTTTGCATGTTTCATTTTGATCTTCATGTTTGTCGTCATCTAGTGGCTGCTGATACATAGAGTGGAGGTCACCTTGGCTATCCATGCTTTCCCAAACTTGTACCTTTCTAGAAAGCATCTTCCGGATCTCTATGCCCTTCGAATATTCTTAATCCATTGATAACATGTCTTCTTCTTGTGATCTGATCTTCCACACACAAAACACTTGTTAAAGACGAAAGCTTTGTGGTTGGCGTTGGAGATTTCTTCTACACTCTCAGTATGTTCTTCTTACGTGAGGTTTTCTTTTCCACACTATTCATTTCTTGATTCAAATTTATGTTCTGCGAAGGTTGATTCCTAATTCCATCTGAAGTGTCTCTGTTTGTTGATCTCTCCATCTTTAGAATATTGATCTGAGATTTCAATACTGCTTTGTCTTTCAACAATATGAGGTTCTCATTGCTCAGCCTTGACAAACTATCATGCAGTTCTTGATACTTATCGTCTTCCATGATGGTCTTATAGTCATCTTCTTCAGTCATTTCAGATTTATCGATGTCCTTCCCAAGATCTCACAATGTATTCGATTTTCAGTATCGGAGAGGTTGACTCCCCTGATACCGATTGTAGAAACTAGAACTTGGATATGCTCAGAACAATCACTTTAACACATATTTTTATTAGAAATCATTTGAACTAACTCTACAAGTCTTGTTCAGTCGGGTTTATGAGACTCTGCATACACGCAGATCTCGATGACCAATTTCTAACTCACCCTTGAGACTCAAGCCAACATCACAACCCAAGATCTCTTTGTAATACCGTTTTACGGCTATCCTTTTATTTCTTAAGAAACCTAACCTACTCTCAATAACTCATTTCATTTATATACTCTTCACTATAAGTGATTTTTGAATATTCACTTTCCTTTATTTGCGCCACCGTATGTTCTTCATGTTCGCTCAAAACCTTAAGCTTACACTCATGAAGAATGAAAACGAACTCGCACCTCCGTCACATCTCTAACCATACAAACAACCCCTCACATGTCTTACAAGATGATGTTATTTTATCTCCATATGTTATCTCGTTTTGATTATAAGACTTTAAAATCAGTCTGTCAAGACATGAGATCAATCACATCACATAAACTGAAGCTTACATAATTAGGTTTGTATTGAACCACTTCTTTGAGAACATCAGCCATTCCTCAATCTAGCTATTGTTTTCTCTATGTATAACAACACTTTCATTATGATCAAAATCTAGGGACTCTTTACTGATTTGTAGATGAATTACGCATTTCCATATATTACAATCTAGGTGCTGCTTTTCCATATCAATATATTAATCATCGTCACTTTTGTCGTCACTTTTGTCCAAGAAACGAGCAAATTCCTGTTTCTCAAGTATTATATCTCTTCGATTACTTGTCGAACGAAGACAATACGTGAACTTGATGGAGCTCCTTAAAAACTGATATGCCCAAATTTACTCCATCAGTTACTCTGCAACTGTAAAGGTGTGATGCAAAAATTTAGTCAACAAATCCACAGAGCTTTAGATCACTCAATAAATATCGGTATTTGAATTAAGAAAAAATTATGAATTTAATGATAGAAAAAGAGAATACAAAAAATGGTTATAAACAATAGAGAAAGGCGCTAGACTTAGGAAGGTTCTCAGGTAAATCAGAATTGCAAACTAGATAGATTACTAAGGGTTTTATGAAGAACATGAACTCAAATCAAAATAATCAACTTTTCTTGCATATATAATCTATATTTAAACCCTAGAATTTCAAATCTCTTTGCAAATTCAACATTTTAGGCAAGTATTAAGAAGATGTCCGATAATTTAACAAAATACTTAACCCAAATCTCTTTGTACATAGGTATTTTTCTCATTTATGGTTAATTTAGGTAATCAATAACACTTTTGTGTCTACCGATTACCCAAATATCTAGATTCAAGGTTGTTAATGTAAATCTAGCAATAAGAACAATCCAGATGAAGAATATAAAATTACCTTAAAAATCATCCTTAACCCTAGAAAACCCCTAAATATGACATGTGAATTACTCATGCACGGTAGCAGAAACATAAATTAATGATAAAGTCTGCATAATACATAAGTGATAAAACAAGGGTTCATAAATATTCTCTCGTCTCCCCAAAGCTCAAAAACCAATAAGTCTAATAATATCAAATAAAGGTTAGCCGAAATAGTAGCTCATATATATATATGTCAAAAATACATCATGGTCGAATTTTAGGAAAAGCCAAACCAAAAATAGGAAAACCGAAGTCTTCCTTTTTCTCTCGTATTGAACCGGCAAAAAGACCATTCTTCAGTAAAATGGGTCTAATTTTTTTATATAACCAATGGATCGACCTAAAGCTGGCGGAATTATAAAATTATCTCAATTCTCTTTCTTATTTCAAAATATGGGCTTCATCCATCGGTGGGAAATAATCCATTTGTTGCTAAACTTCTGGCAAAACTGCACAGTTCTTCATCTCCAATTGTCCTTTTTGCATCCAATTCTACCTATACCATGTAAAACCACCACATAACACCAAAGACTCCAAAAGACTCTAAAAGACATACTATGACTTTAAAATCAGATTTATGTCATGGTCAAAACCCATGAAAACCGTGATATATCAACTCTCCCCAGACTTATCATTTGCTTGCCCTCAAGCAAAATAGAAGATTGAACCAGTGAAAGAGGCTTAAAACATAGGAACTCACATATTTTATTCAGTAGAAAGCCTCTTTCTCCATTACCTCTTGCCAGCAACATCAATTAGTACCAAACTTTGAAGATACGTTCATGTACTTGACCTCAGCTTAGCAGCCAAACCATTTCAGTCCACAACTCATAAAAAATATCCAAAATTATCATGACTGGCTTCATTTACGATTTAAATTGCAGTCTCATCGAGGGGATATCGTTCAAAGGACACATGAAATCTTACACATTAAGGTTTCTGATCACATAAACAATCTTACTCCGGTTCATTTCCTCTCTTTTTTTCTCGCTTCACTCAGTCAATTTGTAACATCCCTAGCCCACTAGAGAGTAAAAGTCTTTTGGCCCATAGGCCCATAAGAGAAACTATAGGTTTTTTTTTTCCTTCTTTTCCTATAAAAGAAGATGTCCCTAAAGAAACAGAGCAAAACCCTGCAAAGATCCCGAGCCATCAAGTCGTCAACACCCAAACCCTAGCTGCCATAGTCGGTCTCTCTTATCTGCCACTGCCAACCAGCCTCTGTGCACGACACCGCCAATCTCTCTAGCTATTTTCTTAATGTTTTTTCAGATCTATTCGATCCGTGGATGTGTGGGTGCATTGTTCTTTGTCTAGATCTGGATATATGTCTCTTGTAAGGCAAAGGTGATGACCCGATCGTGAACTTCTCTCATGTTTTATAGTACCACAAGGAGTTAGTTACTTTGTTAATGTTGACCTAGATCTAGTTGTTGGTTTGTGTTGATGTGATGAAAGGCATGTTGAACGTTGATGTGATTAAAAACTAGAATCTGTTAGGATGTTAAAGGTAAACATTTTGTGTGATGCTGATGAATAATATGTCGTTGAGACATAGGTTTGTGTAATACTGTGATGGGAGTGCCGGTTGGGTGAACCCCGGTTGGGCGAACGCTGGTTGGGAGAGTGTCAGTTGGGAAAGTGTCGGTTGGGCAGAGAGTGGTGAAGCCACTTAATACTATGGGATGTTCGGGCGGTTGTCTTGGGGGCTCTCGTGTATTAGAGAATCTTGTTTGATGCATGTTAGGTGATATTAACTTATGACTTGTGCTGGTTGTGTTAACTGGTCTGAAATGAGTTCGTAGGTTCTAGCCTACGAACCTACCCTCACTAAGTTATCCAAATTACTCACCCCTCATTCCTGCAGGAACGTACGAGATTGTGTAAGAGTGAGAGTCTATATGGCGCCATCTATTTGGTTTTCATTTCAAAGAGCATTTACTTGTTATTTCTAAGCCTACTTCTTAGGTTAGTCAGTTTTCCTTTGAGTTAAGTTATTGTAATACAATTTGTTTTGGAATAAAGGCTGAGTTGATTTCAAAGTAAGGTTGTTGAGGATGAAAGTAAGATCCTTGGGACAGGATTGTTACAATTGGTATCAGAGTGGGAGTTAAACCCAGCTGGTGATGTTTGGGTGGCAAAGTGTAGAGCGAAAGAGTTCTATATTTGGGGTTTAAGGTGTTTTCAAACGTTTTATTAAATGGGGGTTTTCAAGAGATTAATTCAGAGCATTATTCGGACCAGGGCTATTCACTTGCTTGGCGAGGAAGTGAACTATTTTGCGACCAGACTCTGACACGCCATTCATTTTATCAGGATGCCACCAAGGAATGCCAAGGTTGCCTCAAATATTACCAGCACCCAGAGAGCATCTCACCGGTGAGATAGGGATCCTGATGGTAGCTGGTCTAGCCACCTCCTGGCGTCCCCTACAAGAGTGAAATGGAAAAGCTAGCAACGGTTAAAGCCGTCAGGCACCATGTCTTCTAGCAGTTCGATGTCATCATTCGGGTGTTCAGTGGGGAGGCCACTGAACGGATTTTTACGTATCAGAACAAGGTAATCAGCCTTCTGTTAAGAGTTTCCAGCATGGTTATCTGGTAAAATGGTAGCAGACCTATTGGAATAGGTTCTGCTGGGGATTAAGTATTCAAGCATTGACAATTTATTTTTAGTCTCATCTTTTGGACTTTTAGTAAATTTGGTCAAGGATTGCAGCCCCCTGGTTATTAATAATTTGGTTGCTTCGTTGCATTCATGATCATTTAGATCTTTCAAAACTACTTCCTCATTAATAAGTTCAGTATAGACGGACTTACCTGTTTCCAGCTGATCGGTATTGATCAATGGCGGTAGCAGAGGGTCACCCGACGTTGGTGGCCGAACGTTGACTAATCCTGGAAGAGATCCGTCGATTGATTCTTGTCATCCAGAGTCCATATTCTCTTTAAAACGTACAAGTGTCATCAGGAATAAGAAAGGAATAGGTTAGCAATAGTGAAGTAAAAATCTAGACTATATTCTAAACTAAATCTAATGGAAATAAGAAAGAGTCCCTGGAAACGGTGCCAAATTTGATGTAGCTTTTATTATGCACTCTCAAATTAACCCTATGAGCTACTTTTTACTCTCTCAAATAAGAGGTTCAGTGTAGTACTTAGGGACAAATCCACATAGACTATAAGATTACTCAATAGATTTATTGTTTCAAAATAAAGCTAGATGAAAGTATTAATTGATGAATAGTGATATATGATTGGTTTAGTTTGTAAAGGTTATTGGGAAGGACTAGACTTCGGGGAACTCTCAGGTAGACTAAGTAATGTGGACTAACAGAATGTTAAGGGTTTTAGTCAAGCGTTGTTTTGAACTTAAACTCTAAGGTTTAGGTAAGTCACTCTCGTGATTTTTAACGGAGTGCCGATCGATGGCGACTACATGGTGTCGGTCGACGCTTGTTCTAAACAGATACGTTTCTTATGTTTGATATGTTCTCTAAGATCCTAATTCAACTATCGTTTGTTATTAGAGTTTTAGACTATTTAAGACATGTTTCAGGGTATACCCAAGCTCTCGCTTGTGCTACAACATCCTATAATCAAAGGTTGAGGTGATCAGATTCAACTTAGCATTAAGATCTACTTAAACAAAGAAATAATTAGAATAACCCTAACAAATTCATAACATCAGCAAGCCATTAACTACCCTAGAAGAACCCTAAATCTAACAATGGACTACTCATACATAATTGTGATAAACATGATGAACAGCTGAATGAATTGCATAGCAATAAGAAACAAGGGAGTTCAAGATCTTAGTCTGTAAATAGATCTCTCTCTCCAATGGTAGCCGTCAAAGTTGCAAGTATCAAAAGGGTTGTAAAACAAGTGTATCTTGCAAAACAGCTAAGAAACCTAACAAATAGTCTAAAATGGCTAGGGACTTGTCTTGCAAATAATGGAACTTCTGGGTAAAATTGTCATTTCCTCAAATCTTCTATTAACTCGTGGAAGTTGATCGTCAGGGTGAGACGTCGATCGATGGTTTCTGCGTATTCTGGTTTTGACTTCGAGTTTTCGGTTGAGCATTCTTCAATGCTCCAGAATTACCTAGAATCTCCAACTGCTTCCAATGAGTACATGAACCTGTAAAGACTCTAAAACAATACCAATTACATATAAAAGACTCTAAAACGACATATATATATCATTGGGTGAAATCAGGTAAAAATCATAACATATCAAGAAGCCCGCAAAGACTCCACTTGAAGATGGCTACAAAGTCTTGTGAGAGGGGGAGTTTGAAGACAAACCTTATGAGGATACAAAGCAATACAAAAGACTTGTTGGTAAGCTAATCTACTTAACTATAACAAGACGTGATATTTGCTTTGTTGTGAATCAGGTGAGCCAGTACATGCAAGTTCCTAAGGTCCATCATTGGAATATGGTGAAGAGGATACCGAGATATGTAAGTGGTGCACCTGGCCGAGGAGTTTGGATGGGTTGTAATGGCAGTTCTAAAATAGTAGGGTATTGTGATTCTGATTGGGCGGGTGACCATGTGGATAGAAGATCAACCACAAGCTATTTCATCTTCATCGGAGGCAATCTGGTGACCTGGAAAAGCAAGAAACAAAAGGTGGTATCTTGCTCAAGTGCTGAAGCTGAGTATAAGACAATGAGAAGGCTCGCAAATGAGATTGTATGGATCAATGGATTGCTCAAGTATTTGGGAATATAGACCAACACGCTGATTACCATGCATTGTGACAACCAGACAAAAATTCAAATAGCTTTAAATTCATTATTCCATGAGAGAACCAAGCACATAGAGGTGGATTGTCATAAGGTCAGACAAATGGTGGTTCAAGGAGTCAGTCTGCCTTGTTACACAAGGAGTGAAGATCAACTAGCCATCTTTACTAACACAGTCACTACCAAAGCATGTGAGTCCATTCACTCAAAGCTTGGGCTCATGGATCTCTCACACTAATCTTTTTCCATGAAGTGTTCTACTCTTTTTCTTTGAATTGGTTTTTATCCCAAGTGATTTTGCCAAGTTGAGGTTTTAATGAGGGAATGCTTCATGGTTTCAAGTTTGACCAATTCCTATGGCCAAGCTTGAGGGGGGTGTTGAGAATAAGAAGGATGAATAAGGTTCAGGGTAAGATGAAAAGAAGAATAGCATTCGGATCAACCAAGAGAAGATGGTTCGTACAAACTTTCCGTACGGCCGGTCCCACTTCAGCTCGACCAAGACTTACCTTGAAAGGCAAGGAACCAAAATCTTATGTCCAAACCTTCCTTTAGGGACTTAGTTACAATCTGGTCAAAAGGAGAGAACCGTTGGAGCAGAAGTCACGGGTTTGGTCAAGGAGAGAAACGATGGGCGAGTTGTCCCTTTCACCCGGCTGGACAAGGCAGTTTTGTCTTCTAGGAAGCTCCTTTATTTATTCTTTTAATTCAAATTTTCTGTCCTTATTTTGACTATTTATGTATGTATGCAGAAGACCTCAATAAATTAAGGAAAATGGTTTCTAATTTTTCCTTATTCTCTCTCGACCAGAAACACCAAAACTCTCTCTCTATCTCTCGCTCTCTCTCTCTCTCTCTCTCTCTTCTTTGTTGATTTAAACTCTTGTTCTTTGTGTGTTCTTCATAATAATTGATATTCTCTCCATTTATTCTTCATAACTTACAGGGCCCATCTACTGGCGTGGGTGTCGTGTGACACCAAAGAAGAGGCGTCGATCGATGCTTCTTCTAAATCTTCCCATGACTTCTGATTTCTTGAACAGTTACGAGTTTCCTCAGCCATAAGCTCTAAATTTCTCTATAACTTCCACATTGCTCCAAACATTCATAGACCTGAAAAGACTCTAAAATATACTCCAAAAACATAAAATATACTCTAAAAGGGACTTATACCATTGTCTTAAAGTGGTAAAAGCCATGGTATATCAGTGTCTCGGTTTCTTGCACCAAAAAAAAACACTCCATGCCAACACTCTCATGGGCGATTTTTGCCACACTTTGCGCACAATTGTTTAAGCGAGACTGCGGTTTCTGCATTCAAAGTTTCCCAAGTCCTTTAGGCATCAGTGGCATGAGGCTCTTATGTTGCTTAAGTTCTTCTTCCAGTCCAATCTCTTGCTCGACAACATGTTGTATCTACTAATTGATGTCTTGGTAATCTTGTACAGCACAACGATTCCTAAGTTCAATCCCCATCTCTTTCAAAAATGTTGAATCAGATTATGCTCTCCCAAGTAGTTGCCCGCAAATCTTCTCAAACGATTGAAATTTTCCCCGTACTCCCTCACATATCTTGTCCCTTGGTGAATGTCTTGATATTTACTTTCCATATGAATCCACGGATACCCTGCGGAAATTACTTCTTGTTGAAAGCCTCCAAGAAGTGTGCCCATGTCAGTTCATAGTTACCTTTCACTGCATCCACGACAGCTTCCTACCATACCAAGGCGTCGTCCTTTAGGTAGTGGACAGCCAAGTCCTTGCAAAACTTGAGCGGGCAACTAGCTGCATTAAAGTTCCTCCAACTTCTTCCTCTAGTTGGCTGTGGTGATAGCGTCTGATTTTCCAATAAAGAGATCCATCTACATGTCCCTCATGTACCCAGTTATGTCACAATACAATAGTTCTTTTCCTCGCATTCGTACATGCGAGGGTGGCGATGATTGGTTCACGACCATTCCCGTTGATGGTTGTGTGGCTCCCTGATATACTGTGAAATTTACCAGTTTTCAACCATAGTATATGTGATTTATAGAGTCTATTATATGTGTTTGGAGTCTAGTTTAGAGTATTTTCAGTTGCAAGTATGTTTTGGAGCAATGTAAAGATTATGGAGCACTTTGGAGCTTATTGATGAGGAAACTCGTAGTTGTTCAAGAAATCAGAAGTCAGAGTCGAGATTTAGAAGAAGTGTCGATCGACACTGCATCCTTAGTGTCCCTCGACATCCGCACTAATAGACGAACCGACTTAAGTCAAGACCGACCCAAGCCCATAAGATCCACATAATTACCATAATACCCTTGGCTGACTTTTTACCTAGAATAGTTTGTGCCTTTGTTTGGGCAACATACCTCTTTATAATTTTCCACCATTCTTAGAAGCTTTTTATTTATTTCTACAGAGAAGATCAAGAACTCCTTCAGAGGTTTTGTATTGGAACTCCAGTTTGTTTACCTTATTCTGTTATGCATTATATTCATATTATTATTATGTTTTTCTTAATGATGTATGAGTAGCTTCATTTGTTAGATTTAGAGTTTATTAGGGTTTAGATGTATTACTGAAACATAAAAACTCTAGGGTGATTATTCAGATCCTTCATCAAAATTGGACTTATTGTTTGTGTTCTAGAGTAGCTACCTAGAACTATGAAATTAGGATAATTGATAACTGAGCAGTAGGTTCATTACCTTATATTAATTATGATGAGCGAGGTTGTTAGATACATGCGAAAGCTGGTTTAGTTAACCTAGTGAACATATCGAGTAGGACGTTAATGCTTTTCTAAGGAAGTATCGATCGACACTCAATAGTATCGCTCAACACTTACCCTTTGTTTGCATGCAACAGTTGAAACATAGACTTATTAATCTGATTAGACTCACAGTGGGAGTTGGATTTTTTACTACTCCATTCGAATTCTAGGATGGTTTATCACACATCCTTAGCATCTATACATTATAATTCAAATTGCATGAAACCCTAAGTCTAGTTATTTTCTCATATTGTTTACAACCAATTGTTCACGTGTTTACTGCTATTTACTGCTTTAATATTGATTGCCTAGCTTAATCTTGATTTTTATAGTCTATTGTGTTTTCATGGTCTCTTTGGATTCAATCCCTAAATAGTATACTACAAGTGAACCTCTTATTTGAGAGAAAGTTTCTCTAGGGTAATTTGAGCCACATCACCCACTCCTATTAAGCCACCATTCCTTGGCATTTGTCCCTTGTATGTCGCCCAGTACTTCTGCAACTCCTCTAAGACTGCAACATCCATAACAATCCGGCCATTCTTCGGAACCCCTCTTGCTGGGTCTCTCATTTCTAACTCTACTTAAGTACAACCTTGGAATTCCTTGGTGGACCCCTCTTGCTGGGTCCTTGACGGCTACCATTGGAGAGACAGATCTATTCCATTTACAGACTAAGATCTTGACTCCCTTGTTTCTTATTGCTATGCAATTCATTCAGCTATTCATCATGTTTATCACAATTATGTCTGAGTACTCCATTCTTAGATTTAGGGTTCTTCTGGGGTAGTTAATGGCTTTCTGGTGTTATGAAATTGTTAGGGTTATTCTAATTAGTTCTTTGTTTAATTAGATCTTAATACTAAGTTGAATCTGATCACCTCAACCTTAGATTATAGGGTGTTGTAGCGCAAGCGAGAGCTTGGCTATACCCTTAAACATGTATTAAACAGTCTAAAACTCTAATAACAAACGAGAGTTGAATTAGGAGTTTAGAGAACATATCAAACATATAAATCGTATTTATTTAGAAGTAGCGTTGATTGACACCACACAGTGGCCATCGATCGACACTCCGTTAAGAATAACGAGAGTGACTTACCTAAACCATAGAGTTTGAGTTAGAACAATTCTTCACTAAAACCCATAACATTATGTTAGTCCGCATTACTTAGTCTACCTGAGAGTTCCCCTAAGTCTAATCATTTCCAATAATCTTTACAAACTAAACCAATAATTAATCACTATTCATCAATTAATACTTTCATCAAGCTTTATTTCAAAACAATAAATCTATTGAGTAATCTTAGAGTCTATGTGGATTTGATCTAAGTACTACACTGAACATCTTATTTGAGAGAGTAAAAAGTAGCTCATAGGGTTAATTTGAGAGTGCATAATAAAAGCAACATCAAATTTGGCACCGTTGCCGGGGACTCTTTCTTATTACCATTAGATTTAGTTTAGAATATAGTCTAGATTTTTACTTCACTATTGCTAACCTATTCCTTTCTTATTCCTGATGACACTTGTACCTTTTAAAGAGAATATGGACTCGGGATGACAAGAATCAATCGACGGATCTCTTCCAGGATTAGTCAACGTTCGGCCACCAACGTCGGGTGACCCTCTGCTACCGCCATTGATCAATACCGATCAGCTGGAAACAGGTAAGTCCGTCTATACTGAACTTATTAATGAGGAAGTAGTTTTGAAAGATCTAAATGATCATGAATTCAACGAAGCAATCCAAATCATTAATAAACAGGGGACTGCAATCTGTGACCAAATTACTAAAACTCCAAAAGATGAGATTAAAAATAAATTGCCAATGCTTGGATACTTAAACCCCAGCAAAACCTTTCCAATAGGTCCGCTATCATTTTACCAGATAACCATGAAGGAAACTCTGAACTTAACGCTGATTACCTTGTTCTGATACGTAAAAATCCGTTTAGTGGCCTCCCCACTGAACACCCGAATGATCACATCGAACTGCTAGAAGACATGGTGCCTGACGGCTTTAACCATTGCAAGATTTTCCCATTTTCTCTTGTTGGGGACGCCAGGAGGTGGCTAGATCAGCTACCATCAGGATCCCTAACTTTCTGGAAGGATATCAGAAACGCTTTCATTAATCACGTCTTCGACAAAGAAAGATACTCGAAAGCGAGAAGGGAAATTTCAATATTCCTTTAAGGTATCCGCGAATCTTTTAAAAACGCTTGGGCAAGGTTCAAAGACTGCCATGGCTTTTCAGAACCCCAACTCATCAACACGTTTTATAAAGGAGTAAACCTAGGCTATCAAACCATCCTTGATACAGCCAGCGAGGGGAACTTCGGTACTCGAAACCTTGAGGACGCTAAGAGGCTGATTGAAAATATAGTTTTAGGTAAAGCCTTTGAAAAAAGAGATATCGAAGGAAAGGAACCATCAACGTCCGCAGAGGAGAAGCACTTTATCCAAGTCAAAAGACTCTGGCTTCAATAGCAGCTCTTTTAAGCAAACACACTCAATCCGAACAAGATGGTGAGGATGATGATATTTCTTCAAGGAACGAAAGACGAGTTGAGTTCACGGATGTGATGAGTTTAAACGATCAACGATTTGGGGAAAACTTTGGCAGTTTCTCAAGCAACTACGACGTAAATGTGAAGAGACATGAAAGAAGTTCAAAATAAAGAATGAATCAAGTATTCACAGGAAACCGTATGGTAGCCGCCGACCTCAACGATAAATTAGATTTAATATTCTCGGAGATGAGGGAGAAATTCGAACTCTGAGTGAGAAAATTAAGAGGATCGACAACCAAGTTGCAAATAACTTTGTATATCAGGAGAGAAGAAGGATTCCTACCTGGTATGACATACACCAACCCTAGGAATCAATGCTGTAACTTTATGAAGCGGAAAACAACTCATTCCCAGTGCAAAAGAGAGCATCATCATTGATGAATTCGCTAGAATTGCGCAGGATGGGAAAGAAAAATCAAATCCCAGTCATCTTGACATTGACAAGCATGGTCCCGAAATTTTTCCCGAAACAGAAGTATTAGATCCCAATGACAACCTAGAGGAATTTCCCACTAACTTGAAGGAGAAAGAAACGAAAAGGAGAATTGTGAGACCGTCGATCAACACTCTGGACCCAGAATCGATCGATGACCAATCCCCAGCCCAAAATTACCCGAACCGGTTAAGACCAGGGTCTACCGAGCGAGAACCCTTTTCCTGGTAGTAATGCGAAAGCAAAAAAAGAGTTAGATCGAGAAATATGCAAGAAAGCTTTTGACAAAGTGATCATCGAGATGTCACTTATCGAGGCCTTAAAGGTTTCACCTGCAATCGCCAAATATGTGAAAGACGCAATGTCACGAGAATTCAATGAAACACAGCATAGCATAATGATGGTATCAGAGGAAGTGAGCGCGATTATTCAAGGAGAAACCCTAGTTAAATTTCCTGATCCCGGTAGCTTTGTTCTAGAGTGCACCATCTGCAATGAGAGATTCCAAAGATCACTCTTTGATTTAGGCTCTAATGTAAAATTGATGCCTTACTCAGTTGCAATAGCCCTCGGGCTAACTCACTTTCAGTCTACTCAGATCACTCTCGTTTTAGCCGATAGATCCACTAGGATTTCAGAAGGTGTACTTGACGATGTGCCCATTCGCATTAATGATTGTCTTATACCTATAGACTTCATAGTGCTAACATATGAGCAAGAACCTAGAAATCCCCTAATTTTAGGAAGATCATTCCTGGCTACAGCCGGAGCGATCATTGATGTCAGAGACGGACGCATATGTCTCAATATCAGAAAAATACTGATGGTTTTAGACATGGAAAATATAGTCAAGAAACCCTTGATCGATGGTCAAGGCTACTATGTAGATCACCTTTCTGAATTAGCTGAAGATTCGTTTATGGATATGTTTTCTAATGATCCCTTGGGGAGACCAATCACATCTCCGGAAAGCAAAATTTTTGCGTTGGATTATCAGGCTGAGGAACATGCGAGATTGATGATTGCCACCAGAGAAGTAATGCATGTCGACATTGAAGAAATCGATTTATCGACTACCATCGATCGACAGGCAGAGCTTACCATCGATCGGCAAGCAGAGCCTACCATCGATCAACAGCTTTCAATGACCGAAGATTGGAGTAAGGGGAAAGCACCCAAGATTGAGCTTAAACAGCTCCTAACTGGACTTAAATATGCCTTTCTTTATGAAAACTCTTATCTTGTCATCATCAATGCCAACATGGATAGCGAAGAGAACGCACTTCTGCTTAACAAGTTGCGAAAACATCGCAAGTCCATCGGATATTCTTTGGATGACATTCCAGGAATTTCCCTTAATCTATGCATGCATAGGATACACCTAGAGGATGAATCGAAATCATCCATTGAACTTCAGAGAAGATTAAATCCCAACCTGAAAGAAGTAGTCAAAAAGGAAATCATGAAACTTCTGGAAGCAGGTGTTATTTATCCGATATCAGATATTAACAGGGTCAGTCCAGTCCATGTTGTCCCAAATAAAGGAGGAATTACAGTGGTGAAGAATGACAAAGACGAATTGATCCCGATGAGAATTGTAACCGGACACAGAATGTGTATCGATTACAGAAAGCTAAAAGTTACCACGCGAAAGGATCACTTTCCTCTACCGTTTATTGATCAGATGTTAGAGAGGCTCTCATGCCATCAATACTATTGTTTTCTCGATGGGTATACAAGATTTTTCCAGATTCATATACATCCCGACAGTCAAGAAAAGACCACTTTCACTTGTCCTTATGGAACATTCGCATACGGGATAATGCCTTTCGGACTCTGTAATGCTAATGCAACATTCCAGAGATGCATGATGTCTATATTCACTAACATGATCGAAGACTTCATGGAAGTTTTCATGGATGATTTTTCAGTTTACGGTCGAGATTTCAAACATGCATGGATAACCTGTGGAAGGTGTTGGCAAGATGCGAAGAAAAGAATCTAGTCTTAAATTGGAGAAAGTGCCACTTTATTGTTAACAGTAGAATTATTTTGGGACACAAGGTCTCAGCAGCCGGTATTGACGTGGACAGAGCCAAAATCGAAGTAATGACAGGTTTGCCACCACCCAAAAACGTTAAAGACGTCTGAAGCTTCTTAGGACATGCTTATAGAAGATTCATAAAAGATTTTAGCAAGATTGCTAGACCTCTTACAGCACTCCTATGTAAAGAAGTGAAATTTGACTTCACACATTAATGTCTGACAGCTTCCAAAGAAATCAAATCGGCCCTCGTATTTGCTCTGATTGTGTAGAATTGGAGTTTACCTTTTGAAATTATGTGCGACGCCAGGAATTTCGCTGTAGGCGCTGTGCTCGGACAAAAAAAGGGACATAAAGCTGCACGCTATATACTACGCTAGTAGGACTCTCGATGATGTACAACCCAATTATGCGACAACAGATCAAGAATTACTAGCTGTAGTGTTCGCTTTTGAAAAATTTTGCTCTTATCTAGCCGGTTCAAAAGGATCGTCCATACCGACCATGCCGCCTTGAATTATTTAATGAACAAAAAGGATGCAAAACCTAGACTCTTAAGATGGATTCTCCTCTTACAAGAATTCGACATATAAGTCAAGGATAAGAAAGGAGTAGAAAATGGAGTCGCATATCACCTATCTCAAATAAGAGTCGAGGACGACATCCCGATCGACGATTTCCTACTTATAGAAAACATCTACCAAGCTTAATCGACTTTAATTGGTCATGTGCGTTCATCGCATGAGGAAGAATCGACCGATGCCCGCGAATGAACATCGATCGATGACATCTCTGAAAAGAAGCACGAGATGATTATTCCTCTCGATATAAATGTCAGATGCAATCCTTTGATTTCAAACAGTGATTCTCCCGGAGGTAAAAGTTTAAGTTGGAGGGTGTGTGCTTTCAACACCTCTGATAAACCCTGGTACGCAGATATAGTAAACTATCTTGCAGCTGATGTGGAACAAGAACTCTTTAAAGGATACCACTAAAAGAAATTTCTTAAAGAAATCCGGAGATATCACTAGGATGAACCCTACATTTACAAACATTGTTCTGACGACATATACAGATGATGCGTTGCTGAAAGCGAAACCTCCGATATTTTGTATCATTGTCATGGATCTGATTATGCTGGGCATTTCGCCTGTTTTAAGACAGTGTCAAAAATTCTACAAGTAGGCTTTTGGTGGCCAACCATGTTTTCCGATGCTCAAACCTACGTAGCAAAGTTCGATCCCTGTCAAAGGAGAGGAAAACTCAACAAGAGACACGAAATTAACAAAATTTCATACTTGAAGTTGAAGTGTTTGATCGTTGGGGCATCGACTTTAGTGGTCCTTTTCCTTCTTCGCACAGAAACAGATACATATTAGTCATGTAGACTACGTATCCAAATGGGTTGAAGCAATAGCCAGTCCGAAAAATGACGCTGCTGTAGTCGTCAAACTTTTCAAAAGTATAAACTTTCCCTTATTAGGAGTTCAACGAATTGTAATAAGCGATGGAGGTACCCACTTTATTAACAAAGTGTTCAAAAAACTACTCAAGAAACATGGAGTTTACCATCGAGTAGCAACAAGCTATCATCCTCAGACTAGCGGACAAGTAGAAGTATCCAACCGTCAAATCAAAGAAATCTCAGAAAAGATGGTAGGATCAACCCGTAAAGATTGGTATTACCGAAACGCGTTTAAAACACTCTTAGGAACCACCCCATTCCACTTACTTCTATGAAAAAGCATGCCATCTCCCACTTGAGCTAGCGCACAAAGCAGAATGGGCCATCAAAACAACAAATTTTGGTGCTAAACCTGCTGCAAAAAGGAGATTAATCCAATTAAATGAACCGGACTAGATCAGGTATTACGCCCATGAGAACTCAAAATTGTACAAAGAGAGAACTAAATCCTATCACGACAAAAAAAAATCATTTGTAGGCATTTCATACCTAACGACCAAGTACTCTTGTACAACTCTCGGTTTACTCAATTTCTTGAAAAATTACGTTGTCGTTGGTCAGGACCCTTCACTGTGAGAGAAGTTACACCTTATGGAGCAAGTGTTCTGATTAACCCGAAAGGGGAGGACTTCACAGTGAATGGGAAAAGAGTAAAGCATTGCTGAGCTAAAGCTGAAACTCCGCATTCTCAGACCATGCGTCTAGAGATGCAAAATCTCGATTGATAAACCCAATTTTCTGTCGAGCTTATGACCTTAAACAAGTACTGAGTGGGAGACAAGCCACTTGTAAATATTTAAAATTTAAAAGCTTTTTTAACAAATGTAGGTATTAAAATAAATAAACATATATATAATAAATATATTAATATGCACATGGACTTTTAAATTAAAATTGGAGGCACATAAATGACCATCGATCGACATCCGTATAGGACCATCTGTTATTTTATTTCGTTTGCTTTGTTGGATTTAGAAATTATTTTTATTATTATCACCATTTGCTATTTTAACATGACTTTTTGAGTGTCTAACAGTGCCAACACAAAGAGAGATTATCAGATTATGGAGATTTTAGACACTTTTTACAGTTACTTGTCAACGGTTTGATGAGATCCGTCGAGCATTGATCGATAGTCCTTTGGTACCGTCGATTGATGGCGACTATGACAGAGAGGTACGAGTTCTTAAATCCTAACAACTAACTTATTTCCATTCCAATTTATTTAAACCCGCCAATCTCATACTATTTTAACACTCGAACAGTGTTATTCAAGTCTGGGGAAGGTAGTTATTGATACCGTATTTTATTTTTGATGTTTTATTTCTTACTAACGATTTTAAAAATTGTTTTTTTAGTCAAAATTAGAAGTTAGGTATAGACTATAACCTTCTTTCTGGAACAGTTTGTTTCACCATTTTCTAGCACCATTATGTGATTGAATGGAAAACATAAGTATATTGATTATCCTGTAACGCCCACACTTGCTAAGAACTTCTGAAGGAATCAAAGCTAACCTCCAACCTAATTGACTATATTTGCTTGTTATGGGGATTGGTATACATAGGATCGAAATCCTCTTGCAAATTTGAAAGGTAAAAGTACTTTACTTTCTGATCCTCCTCTCACCTTTCTTCGGCATCTAAAAATATATATATATATATATATATATAAATAAAATAAAAGATTGAGATAATTTCCTGAGATGCAGAGGGGTAAGTGCATTGCCGATGACCCCACTATTTGCCTACAAATTTGTCAAAAAAAAAATCAAAAAGAAGATGACATAATGTTTGTATCGTCAACATTAATCATTTGATTTGAGATCTAAAAAGATTCAGAAAAGAAAGGAGAGAGAGAAAAATGATTAGAAAGGTTACATGTGGTTCAGACACTTGTCTGGGTAAGAATCCACGTGTCCTCTGATTGATACCCCTAGGATAAAGCTTGCACCCTATATTATGTATTTAAATGAGGATAGTAGAGGGTATGTCAGATAGCTTCTGGTACGTTGTGGTAGAGAAGATTGATTAGCTAAGAAAAGTACATGGAAATGCTCTAGACGTGGTTGCAATAGAAACTTAGGTGAAACAGTGTTCTAAGGTGCTAGTAAGTCTTTGTGTTTTCAAACCTTTCACTGATTCATTCTATGTTTTGATTGAGGGCAAGCAAAGGATAAGTATGAGGGAGTTCATATGTCATGGTTTTAACATGATTTCACCCATGATATCTATATGGTTTTAGAGTCTTTTACATACAATTGGGATTTTTTTAGAGTCATTACAGGTTCAGGTAATCATTGGAAGCAATTGGAGCTTTTAGATCATTCTGGAGCATTGAAGAATGCTCAGCCGAAAACTCGGAGTCAGAACCAGAATACGCAAAAACCATCGATTGACATCTCACCCGTAGTGTCGATCGACGGTCAACACTTCCACGAATTAATAGAAGATTTGAAGAAATCACAATTTTACATAGAAATTCAATTATTTGCAAAAAAAAATCCCTGGCCGTATTTTAGACTTTTTATTAGGTTTCTTAGCTGTTTTGCAAGATACACTTGTTTTACAACCCTTTTGATACTTGTAACTTTAATGGCTACCATTGGAGAGAGAGATCTATTCCATTTACAGACTAAGATCTAGAACTCCCTTTTTTCTTATTGTTATGCAATTCATTTAGCTATTCATCATGTTTATCACAATCATGTCTGAGTAGTCCATTGTTAGATTTAGGGTTCTTCAAGGGTAGTTAATGGCTTGCTGATGTTATGAAATTTTTAGGGTTATTCTAATTAATTATTTGTTTAAGTAGATCTTAATACTAAGTTGAATCTCATCACCTCAACCTTAGATTATAAGGTGTTGTAGCGCAATCGAGAGCTTGGCTTTACCCTGAAACATGTCTTAAACAGTCTAAAACTCTAATAACAAATGAGAGTTAAATTAGAAGTTTAGAGAACATATCAAACATAAGAATCGTATATGTTTAGAAGTAGCGTCGATCGACACCACATAGTGACCATCGATCGACACTCTGTTAAGAATAACGAAAGTGACTTACCTAAACCATATAGTTTGAGTTCAAAACAGTGATTCACTAAAACCCTTAACATTCTATTATTCCGCATTACTTAGTCTACCTGAGAGTTCCCCTAAGTCTAATCATTTCCAATAATCTTTACAAATGAAACCAATTCCTAAATCACTATTCATCAATTAATACTTTCATCTAACTTATCTCGAAACAATAAATCTATTGAGGAATCTTAGAGTCTCTGTGGATTCAATCTCTAAGTACTACACTGAACCTCTTATTTGAGAGAATAAAAATTAGCTCATAGGGTTAATTTGTGAGTGCATAATAAAAGATACATCACTTCTCTCCAAGCTTTCCTGCTTCTTTCAAAAGGTCAAATGTGTACTTCCTTTGTGATAAGAAGATCCCCACTTTAGAGCGGCATACTTCTATTTCTAGGAAGTACTTTAGTTCACCCAGATCTTTAATCTCAAATACTGATTTTAGGAATGCCTTAGGGGATTGTATACCCTCTTTGTCACTCCCTGTGATGATGATATCATCAACATACACATGGATGACCACTATACCTTTCTGGATGGAGAGATTAAAGAGGGTATGATCAGCTTCAGTCCTTGTGAATCCTCTTCCATTCAACGTTTTTAATTTGGCTTTATTAACTCTCTCGGCTCCTACATGCCTTGCTTTAATGGCTTCCCATAGTTTTTTTGTCGTGTCGGGTTCGCCAACATCTAGGATAAGTATCTCGGGTATAGATAAGAACAATAACGCGGTAGCCATGTCCTTCTTATCTCCTTCGGTTGAATTTGCTTCTATGGCTTTCCAAACTTTGTGTACTTTGAGTGTAATCTTCATCACAATGCCCATATTGTGTAATTTGTTGCGATAAGCATAAAATATTGGATTGAAGAAGGTCCTCCTCCTTTCGATTATCCTGTTGACACTATAATATCACATATCTCTACATTTAGCTCTGATACGAATCATAGAACTTAAGGGTTATCAATATCAAGATTTCAAGAACAACATTTATTTATTGCTTTAGAAAATAACTCAAAACTAAAGCTCTCAAACTCTTAAGTTATATCACAACTTAACATCTTCTTATATAGAGGATTAAATCATTCCTAATCTCATTAGGTAACACACACATTTTGATAGCTCCTAAATGTTCTATCTAGTGATATCCTTTATAGGAAACTTGTGACTTAAGCTTTCTTGAAGTCTAAGTCAACAAGTGCAAGCTAAAGAACACACAAAAGCGTTGATAAGTCATGTAAAAAATGTTAAAGAACTACGTTATACTGTTAGATGATTATCCGTATATAATAATGAACAAGGAGACAAACCATCTTCTTGCGATCTCGTATCAATCTTTTTTTGGTTGATTCTCTTTTTATTTTTCGACCTTAGACATTTGATAGCACAGTCGAATGCTATAAGTATTTTTGAAATTAATCCGATTTATAAAAACTTACGTCCAGAACTTGAAAATATAAAGTGTCATAGCTTTTTGGTTAACTGAACTGGTAAACATGATTTGGATGCACCGTAGCCTATTGGTTAAATTTTAAAGGATTCCACACCAAGGTCTGGAGTTCAAATTTCAGACTATGCAATTCATTGCAGATTATAGGATGCAAAAATTATCAGAGGTTTTAGAGTAATGCCGGCAGAGTCGTTCATTGTCGTCGTCTACTGCGGAGCCTCTATCGAAGGTTTGGTTTATGCATAATCGTCCATCAATCCAAGTGTTTCGAGAGAGCTTCATTGTGGAAGAATATATGTGAAATTGTTCATCAATATGGAATATGTTGTAGGTAGTTGATCATCATATGTAATAGAATTAGAGATTATATACTGATGTAATTGTTACCTAGTGTAAAAAAATAGTAAAACGTGATCAAAAATAACGGGATGGTAACTAATAAGAGAAAGATTAAACAGACCATTTAACAAAAAAAAAAGAGAAAGATTAAACAACCAGACAATATTAATACTGGTGGGAAAACGATTATTTCATACCCAATATATCGCGATATGTTCAATTTATATCCGCCTTATATGACCGTGCAAAAAACTTTATAACAAATATATCTCTTATATAAGATTAAAATTGTTTTATTTAATTAAGTTTTGTTAATTTTGGTAAATAATAAAAAATTACAAACGTTTACATTTTCTGAAAATTTATTTTTATAAATGACTATTTTAATTTATTTTTTTGATGTTCTATGTGTGGCATCGTCATCAGCAAAATTAGTTGATATAGCACCCACATCAGCAAAATTAAATGATGTGGCAGCTGATGTGGTGGCTAGTGTACAATTTTTTTTATTATTTCATTAATATCTACCCTTTAAAAAAAGGTGGGAGACCTCCATACGAACCGTCACCAAAACCAGACGGTCTCCACCATGTCACAACGATGAAAGGAGATTTGGGAGAGAAAGGTCGAAACCTAACTGGTATATGATTTAGCCAAAAAGTAAACAAAATATATGTCATTTAAATTTTTTGAAAATACATATATATTTTTGCATAGTCATATAAATTGGATATAAATTAAATTTATTGCGATATACTAAGAGTATGAAATGATTGTTTTCCCTAATACTAGTAAATATGAATAAGTTATATAACTCATGCTAGTGGCCCAGCAATTTTCCTTTTAGTATGAAGGCCCAAAGTTTGTAACCAATTTTACTTGCGGTGACATTTTTTTCTGACAACAACAACTAAATAATTTAAGTCAACATTCAACAAAAGGAGAGATAAATCATATAAAGGATTTAAGAACATTTAAACAGAACTCCCGTGATTAAGCTGAATAAAATATTAAACTTTAGAGGACACACAAAACATACTAGGGTTTCTTACACAACGAAATGAGAAGGTGGAAATGATCTAAAGAGTATTGTTAGAGACAAAACACTTGCATGACTTCTAAATCCAATATTCGTAACACAGAGAGATAGGTAGACAAGATGGGAGTTGGGAGACACTAAGTATTAACTATAAAGTAAGTTTCTTCTGACATATGTGAATTTAATTACATTTTCAGAATCTTCTGCCCAAAAACAAAATCCTACAGTCTATACAAAACACATATTCACAAGATTAATTAGCATATCAGCCCCCTTCATAATTACTACTCCCTCCGTTTCATTTTTGTTGTTGTTTTAGGTTTTTGCACACAAATTAAGAAAACATTAAATTTTACATATTCTCAAAATAAAAACATCATTACTTATACACCTAACCACATTTCAACCAATAGAAAAATAAAATGATATATAAAATCATTAAATTTTGCACTGAAATTATAAAACGACGCTTCTTTTGAAACGAAAATTTTACCCTACAACGACAAGTAATTTGAAACGGAGGTAATATATTATTTCATTTGACTTGACAACCATATATGTAATATGTATAGACTAATATACATTAAAAATACTTGTATAATATATATGGTTCAACGTGATCTCATACTACGATCCAAATACCACCAGCCATGCGATATAATTTATCCGTCATATATTTTATGATGTTCTTTCGTTGAATTAATGATAAGTGTTTTTATATAAAATAGTCTTTTGAACTGCTTATATAAAATAGTTGATCTTTACTTTATAGTTTAGACAGAAAATGATAATAGGATACTGTGAAGATAAATTTGGAACTAAAAGTTAACATTTGAAAAGGGAGTTAGAAATTACATTAAAGATCTAGCACATCACAAACTATGACGAGGAAAAAAAAGCACTAAAACATTTCGTAAACAAATTACGGATATATGGGATTATGGATCATGTGGAATATATAAGGATCGATCTCGTATAAAGCTTGAACAAAAAAAAAAGAACAAGGAAGAGAACCTGTTTTCACTTCTTCGCCTCCATAGCTGGATTATCGTTTGCTTAGCCAACCATGGAGTATATTTAGTTGCGGTAAGGTATCATGTGATTTCCTTAAATCAGTTTGAAACAAGTTTTAAACAATATATGTGAAAAGGCAAAGAATATCGACTAATTAACGTTAATTATAAAATGTCTCATACATTTATCATTACACTGGACAATAAGATCATAGATCCGTAAAACAAGAAAAAAGAAGAAGAAGAAGAAACATACACATAACATATCTTGTTCTTGAATGATCAAAGTTACTTGTTGTGTAGTGGATTTGGACCCGTGGGAATTATCCGTTTTGAGTCCAAAGCTGTAGAGTTAGTGATCGTCTCCGTGGAGTCGAACTTTGGAACTTGTGCTTCTTGTTCGTACGTTCCATTCTTCATCAGCAAACTCCGCACTGGAGCTGATTCCGAATGATGAATGAATACAAAAATCAGGAGAGACAAAGCCAATAGTGAACCCCTAATCTTCATTTTGTATTTTGAATTTTGGTCAATATCTGTTTAATTTTGTTTGTTTGATGAGGATATAGAATATGCAGGAAAGCAAATATAGGTCGACTGTTATAAACAACGACGTTTGATAAAAGGGGCAAAAAGAATTAGAGTGGATAAAATTTATATACAAACTATAATGCATAAAAGAATAAATAAAAGATGAAGCATGTCACTAAAATAATAATTTAGTTTATTAGGTAATTATGTGGAAATCATGCGTGTTCCTCTTTACCTCGTTCTCGTTAAAAAAAAGGGGGGGGGGAGTTCTTCGTTATGGGACGGGAATGTATTCAATGTAAAATTTGAGATGATTTGATTTTTAATAAAGTTATAGATGATTTCAAAGAACTGTAAAGTTTTAAGTGATTTTTGTTAGACCATTTTAGAATATCATCTAAAACCATAAATTTCAATTTTAATTTTTTAAACTAAGAAACTTCACTGAAACACTCTAAAATCACTTAAAATATTAAAATTCTATAATTTAAAATATTTTCAATAACATTGGATTTCAGAGTACTTATAAAATGTTAAGTTCAATAAATAAATTTTAAATGAGTTTTTGAAATTCATTTTTGAATAACAGTGGATTTGTCATTTTTACACAAATCACGTAAAATTCTCAATTCAATACACTTCAAATGTCTCTGATTCGAAGATTCATAAGCCTCAGCCTCATTAAGTGAATCTGTGGACTCATTTATGGTAACAGTAAAGCTGACCAGTTGTACTTAAATACAATAAATATTAAATAGGTTTTCTTTATGAATAAAACCCAAACATTCTGCTACGACTCACTTGAAAAACTAAATGATTCTCTTACTTGCATTCGTACGTATGTTTTCTCCCTTACAAGTGGCTTTAGATTCATAAATGATAGTCTCGAATGATAGATTTCAAGCTTAATTAGTATGGTGTATACTCTATAGTACATATTACTTGATCTCATCAGTTGATCTTAAAATCTCCCAAGGTTTTTTGGACAGGGTCGGCATGACATGTACGACAAACTTAATTTACTAAGGAATATGGTCATGACCCAAACAATTGTAATCACTTAAAGAGCTTTCATATTTATTATGTGAAGAAGAGAGTATCGGAAACAAAGAACATGGAAAGTGTAATGAGTTTGGCAGAGAAAATTTAAAGTAAGTGAACAAGTGAAAACGGAACCCATGCTTGATTGCTTTCTCCGACTAACTACTTAGTACTATAGCGACTATCGATTTCAATCAAACGCATTTAATATTTTTTTTCTTCCCAAAGGGACTCTCCTCATTTTTAACTTTCACACCATCACTCTTTCTTTCAACTTCTCGATTTCACACAATTTCATATAGAAGAAACTAAGCAATCAATGTTATTTCACATGTTTACCTTTTGAAATCTACTGAATCTCAGTAAAACAAAACCAACAACGTTAGAATTAAATAAAATATAAACTATGTTATGTATTCAATTACAAATTAACAAAGAACTATCTCAACTATGTGTATAACCCTAAACTTTTGAATTTATACCAAAAACGTAAGCTGGCCAACTAATACCATCGTCAATGCCAATAGAACCCAACCACACACAGGAAAAAAACACCCACAAGTCAATACTCTTATATTTTCATCATGAACTGTTTTTTTTTTTTGAAAAAGCTACGTCTTCGAAAATAACAATAAATGTCAAATACTATTCTTATTAACTTTTTGTTTGTTAATCATGAACTGTATTTTTCATCATGTTCTTGATTTTTCAAATACTTTCATAATACTGGTTATATATCTGAAATTGAACACTTTGATATAAGTTTCATATAACAGATAAATTAAAATAATGGATAATGAAATCATTATAACTAGCTTTCCAAAAGAAAAGTTTTTCTTGATAAGAAAATTAACACACATGCTGATTGAGTTACGTTTACTTTTAACAAAAGAAAATGTTGATTGACTTTTCTAAATAAAATGATCCATTGCTCCTCTATAGGCTATATGTATATATATTCGTGAATTAAAATTCTAACATCTCCACCAAATGTATATATATATATATATATTCGAGAGTCGTTACTAGTTAAAACTTAAAACCTAGGTTTAGTATCAATTATATCAAATATTTATGAAATTTCACACGAATATATACTGTTGAAAATTCACGTCGATATACAGATTAACTAAATAGACTGTTTTATTGCCATTAATGAGATGGACATTTCAAAGGTAATTTATTTCGTGGAAGCACATGTAAGCCAGATGATAAAAGACAAGAGTTAATTTAAACGAAACAAAATTCTACATAGACTAAGGGCTATACTATACAACCAAAAGCTGACAAATACAGTTAGGAAGTAAATATCATTGTTAGATTTTGTGCAGATGATCAAAAGGTGTGTTGCATTTTGCATGGGTATGTTATAATGTTTAAAGCAGTTCGTAACATGTCGGTAGATATCTTCAAGGAAACGACTAGGTAATAAACAGCACTCTAATGGCATCTCAGCGTTTCTAAAGGAGATGAGTTCGAATCTTCCCTAACTCAGATTACCCATCTGTGTGACTACACGGATATAAGGTCATGTTTTGGGCTTTATTTGAATACCTCGCAAGAAGGTCCATTTGTGGGTTATACTAGAATTAATCTAGGTTTCGGTCTGGGATACCCTCAAACAATGTTTTCAAGCCCAACCCAAATCTGTTGTCAGACCGCAAAACCTAGTGACCCGGTAAGTAATCCAGTTTAGATTTTAAGAAATATCCACTAATTAAAAGATCCGATAAAACTTGCTAAAAACTCTTAAACCCAGTGACCTGGCTATCGGGTGAACCAGTGAATAAATTTTTTTTAGTTTTTTTTAGGTCTTAACTACTTTATTAAATATTGTTTGTATTCCAAAAACAATAAGTTAAGTTTATAATTTTATATTTTTAGTTTTCTCATGAAATTATTGTTTTCCTTGCTATCACATGTACTCTAAATCTTCTTCAACTTTTTTAAAAAACTTTTGCTGATTTTGTTTATAGTTAATAGCATTTGTTTTAACCTTTTAGGTACTAACTTCTATCATATAATTTTTTTTCTTTTTGTGAATCAGATGTTTTTATGTTGTTTTCTTGTTTTACTTGTTTCTAAAATAAATAATGTTTTTTTGTGAATCAGATTCATTGATCTTATTCACTTTATAAAACCATATATAATATCGACTAAACTATTAATTGTGATATTTATATTTTGAACATTTCATTATGCCTCCTAAAAAGAGTATAGCGAACAATGATAGGTATCTACAACTTATGAGATTTAAGTCTTGTTATGCTCAACTCCTAATTTTTTACCCAAAAAAATTATTATTTTAAAATATTTTATATGTGAAATGAAAAAGAAATAAAAATAATAATATCAAAATTAAATATTTTTTATATTTATTAAGAAATGTAGAATCTCTCCTATATATTTAACAGCTAATATATAATTATATATTAATTAATGTATTAACATGTGGTTCACGAGCAATCGATCCAGTAACTCGGTGACCCGAAAAATTGTTAGATTCAGTGTTTGGGTCAGGTTTAAAAGCATTGCCCCTAGATTAAAAATAAAAAATAACTGCACCTAAATAGAATGAGATATTTCATAAAGTATTTATTAAATTAAAACAATTATTGATTTTTTAAATATTATGTAATTTAATTTAAATGATAGATAAATATGTGTGTGTCTGCGCGTGTGTGTGTGCGCGCACATGTGTGTGTGTGCGCGCGCACATGTGTGTGTGTGTGCGCGCACATGTGTGTGTGCGCGCGCACATGTGTGTGTGTGCGCGCGCATGCGTGTGCGCGTGCGTCTGCGCATGCGTGTGCGCGTGCGTCTGCGCATGCGTGTGTGCGTTCGTATGTGCGAGTGCGTGTATGTGTGTGCGTGTGTGTATGCGCGAGCGTATGTGTGTGTATCTGTGTGTGTGTTTGTGTATGTGCGCGTGAGTGCGTGTGTTTTAATTTGAAGATCTATTGAGTGAAGATTCCTACTCATAAAATTTATGATCATTTATATTTTTATAATAAAAATAAATCACAAAATTATCAGTGTGAGACTTTTAGTAGTTTTAGTAATTTATAATCGTTTTAAAAATTCAAAATATACAAATACAAAATATCTAAATTTTTATTGTATGATTAATATTATTGTATAATTTATTTTATCAATGTGACAATAAAAATGATAGATAATATAAAATTGTTATCAAATTTTAATTATCTAATATCATTATTTACCATATATATTTTAAATCACATCAGGTAATGTACTTTTTATATAGAGAAATTTGGAAGTTATTAATGTGTAATGTGAAAATGCATATGGTGATGATACATTAGCTTTTTATGAGAATAATTTTGGTTACAACATGCAAGCAAGTTTTTGTGGTAATTAGATATTTTCCTTTACATTACTTAAAAATAAAATTTTGTTAGTATTTTAGATTTTTAGTTTTATACCAATACTTTGATATAAATATTGATTTAGTTAATATAAAAATTAAGATAAAATAAAAAATTGAATTATTTTAAATTCTATTAAGAATATATATGTATATATATATAAAATTATACTCTTAGATAGATTTTCATCTTTTTATCTATTTCTTTTGTTTAATATATTTTAAATCAAATTAAAAAACTAATATAAAAATTGTATAATTATGAAAAAACTAAAACATAGTTTATAAAACTGTAGATATCAAAAAGAAATAAATGGTATTACGATACAAAATTATAATTTTGAAAAAATATTGTCAAAAATTTTGAATTTTGTGTTTAGTAATAGATTTGTATGATTATAAAAATACATAATATATTTCAAAATTTGTAAAATGTTTTTTATTTATATTTTATATTATTTAATGTCATATTTGAATACATTTATTTTAATGATAATCTTTAGGTTATTACCATATTCGGAAAAGTTTACCAAAAATAGAAATCACTATTAAATGTTATTTTCCATGTCATTTTTAACTATAAGCCGTCATCATTTCTAATATACAAAATCAAATTTTTGTGTTGAAAGTGATTGTAAAGAGTACATGTGTGAAATCACTTTATAAAATATTTAGTGATCATTGTAGTACTACACATCAACATTTTTCTCTCAAAATGCGTCATACGTATCATGTTCACGTTAATTCTTATGATGGTTAAGTATTAAGGTATATAATAAAAATATTATATTTAATTATCATTCTTAAATTTATTTTCTTTTTATTTAGTAGTTTCTGTGAATTATATTTAATTTAATTTCCTTTTTCCTATAACATATATAATAAAAAGGAAAAAATTATCAATTTAAAACGAATATTTTAATAATATTTATATAGTGTGATTCCATAAAATATAAAAGTTAACAAAAAATATTGAAATTAAGGAAAATTAATAAATAAAATTATATTATTTTATTATAATATTTTATTTATTTTATAAATATATATATTATGGGATACCTCAAGAGATATTAAAATATAAATAAAATATTAATTAATTTTTACAATTTATTTCTTTTGTAAAATATATATGCATGAGATTCAGAATACTATCTTTGTATTTTTTATGTAATTTTTAATCAATCCACACTTTAGCTTATTTTGTCTATTTGATTCTCAAAAAAATAATATATACTATGTATACAAAATCTTGTTAAACTATATTTATATATCTAAGAGAACAACCAACCTGGATGGAAAAATAACAAAATTAATCATAATTTTAACATAACAAAAAAATTATGGTTGAATTCAAAGAAGTAGATGCAATCTAATATACACAAGTGATAAATAAATCGACTCAATATTACATATACAAAACCACATGTCTAATCTATTATTATTATTATTATTATTATTATTATTATTATTATTATTATTATAGATTATACATATAAATAATAAAATTATTTGATTGAAAACAAAATATTAATTAATTTAAAATATTTATATTTGTGTATGAACACGGGAAAATCAACTAGTGATGTAAGATATAACAAGGAAATCATTTCCTCGATAACAACCTCTTTCTAAAGAGAATTGTATCAACATGTAGCTTCACAGAACCTTCTAAGACAATCTTAGAAGCAATATTTCTCTACACTCGTTTATTTTCTTATGCATATCTTGGTTGAAGAAGACTACCAGTGTGTCAAAGGTATTCAGTTCGATTAACTGCAGAGACGAAATTAATACTACATGTTGTAATTTCTTGTCAGAGAGATTACGAAATTTTATCCCGACTTACTTGGTATTCAAAAAAAAAGAAAAAAAAAGAAAAAAAAAGGCGACCATTATTGAACCAGGAGTTGTCTCCAACATCATTTTCCTTTTAGAACAAGAAAATAAATCAATCATCTCATTAGAGTTATTTAGATAACTGAAAACAAATATATGCATATAAGATTTACACAAACTTGCACAAGCTTGTCGAAGATCATTCACAATATAACTGGGTTGAATGGTGGATCCGTAAACCCTTTAGTGCTTCACAACGAATCATTATCCACATCATTATCATCTTATTTATCTAACTTAATTTTTAGTGTTAAAACTATATTGAAATACAAACATTTTTGCATATAGGCAGATATGCCAAATGACTGAAGAAAGATCCTAGCTCTCGTTAAATCATCAACAATATTATGAGGCTTTTTTACCCTAGCAATGGTTTTCTACTATCTGAACATGTCCAAAGACCTATGCGTCCATGTGTGAACGAGGAACGATGATGTCAAGCCTCATCATGGCCTTGTAGGATTGAGGAACCCGAGCTCCGCTGTGTATACAAATCTCAACCAAAGCAGGGGCTTTACCATAGAACCTCTTGAGGTTTGCTGTAAGCGGACCTCCCTCAAAGTCTCTCACATGCCATACATAGCTTGAAGAAAAGACCTCGTCCACAAGAGAATCTTTCCATCCGTGTTTTCCGTCTTTCATTTGGTGTTTGAACTCTCGGCACACCTTCTTAGAGAAAGTGGTCATCTCATACCCAACATATCACGATGTGTTCAATTCATACTTAGTTTATATGACCGTGCAAAAACATACATTTACTTGCGAAAAAAATTAAATAACATACTTATTGATTATTTTCTTGGCTAAATCACACTATTCGGCACATCAATTATCACATCATCTCATTTTGCTGATGTAGATGCTACATAAACTAATTTTGCTGACAAAGATGCCACGTGTATAATATATCATAAAAATAGTCACTTTATAAAAATTGTTTTTAAGAAAAAGTAAACATTTTTTGTCATCAGAAAAAAGTAAACGTTTATAAACAAAATTGACAACTTATCATTTTTTATTATTTAATAAAACTAACAAACTTAATTAAATAATAAATTTTTATTTTATATAAGAAATATATTTGTTATAATTTTTCGATCATATCAATTATCCTTATGTTTATTTTGGTTATGTGTTTGTATATATAATTTTAGATCGGTTGTGTAATCATGCAAATAATTTTATGTTAAGAGATTAAAAATTTATTATATGTTAACCTAAACTTTTTAAAAGTAAACAACATAACCAAGATTAAATGAGATTAACACGATTGCAACACTGGCATCAAAACATTATAAAGAATATATTTCTTATATAAGATTAAAATTTTATTGTTTAATTAAGTTTTGTTTATATTACTACATAGTAAAAGTTTATAAGCTGTCAAAAATTATAAACATTTATATTTCTAATTTTTTTTATGAAATGATTATTTTATTTTAATTTTTAAAAATATGTACACATAACATCTTTGTCAGTAAAATTAGCTTATACCATCCACGTCTAAACCTAGATGACATGGCAATCGGTATATGATTTTGCCAAAAAATAGACAATAAATATATTATTGTTCAACTTCTAGGTATCTATGACTTCATAGGCCACATGAACAAGATCGTGGACAAGCAATCCATTTTTGGGAGAGTCCAAGTGTTTCTCTATACCCATCTCCTTCCTGAATTTTCTTAAAAGGAACATGATAAGGCTTCTTCTTGTTCTTTGGTAAAATAGGGGGAAGATCACACATGCTGTTTCTTGCCATGTAGGCTTCTGATTGAAACAACTGAAAGTTCCTAACCTCAATGAACGCTTTGTAGGACCAAGATTTCTACGATATGACAAACTGAATAATTTGTTTATATAATGATAAAACCAGAAATAAAATATACAATACTTGATACCAAAATATGATGAACAGAGAATAATTTTGTGTGGAGGCGAGACACTCTTTCCCTAATTCTTAAATTGCCCGTAGTATGACGGTGTTTATGCAATCAGAATCCCAGGATACAACCACACTTCGACTATTCCGCATCACTCAGAATAGAAGCTAACGAACCTATTTTTGTGTTGTACTCTCAGACACAAAATAAGAAAAATACTAGCATAACTATTCTAAGTGGAAGAGAGTAAACTTTTGTTGTTGAATCTCTTAGATATATTCGATGATCTTTTTTTCTATAATGCTAACAAGCCTTTTATAGAAAAATAATGAGAAGCACAAGTTACATTTCCAACATAGAAATGAAACTTCCATGGTGCACTAATGAAGAGTTTAATTCTTTTCAACTATTTTATGAATTTATTTCACATTTTGACCAAGAAATTAAAGATTAAAAGTTATTATTGTTTGACCAAATCAAACAAATAATATACTTTAAAATAGATTTCTTTTTTATATTTTATCAATATAAAAGATCAACATATATTTGGTTTATAAGATTATGTTAATGAACATGTAGTCCAACTAACAAATCAAAACCCAAATCCAATCAAATATCCAATGTGTGTATTTGTTACTTTGTACAAATTTCTCAAATCACACACATTGGACCTCCATTTCTCATTCAAATAAAACTCATTTTTGACATATGAATACACTATTCATAATGCTTAAAAATAGTTCCAACAATCCCCCACATGAATAAAAATGACTCTAGACACTAGACGACTCGACAAACTTGACTTCCTAGACAAGACTTGACAAGACTCACTAAGGACATTTGATAGTACAAGCGAAAAATCCACTGCATGATGAGTTGGTAACATTTTTCAGCCTTGAACCATTCATTGTTAATAGCTATCGGATTTACTCGGCCAGGTAGTGAACATGATGTCTTGAACCACCCGGGCTTTGGTGTAAACCTAGACAATAACTATAACGCCGGTTCATTCTCTCACAGAATTAAGTTCTCTGTTGTGTTCATTTTGCCCTGAACAGTCCTGGTAATCATGAGTGAACTTGGAAAATATAGTCTTTAATTTATTCTCCTAGAAAAGGCCCCATTTCACACTCACAAGGTGATTTGCCATTAGTTTTGTATAGAGGAATATCATGTACTACTCCATTCATATCTCAAAATTATGGACAAAAATCATTAAAAGCAAATGCTTATCCTCTATTCCTTACATGTAGCACTGTTTAATCATCCTAGGAACTAGGTATAGACCGAAGTCTTACAGTGCTTTGGGCAGATTTAGTTTGACTTAGTTGTCTCCTTGAACCTATTTCTTGGGATCACTACAAGAAAACACAAGTTTTACTAGGACGGTTTTGCTTCGTAATTTCCTAGTAAAGGACACTTTACTAGAAATTACGAGGAAACGCGTTTCGTCTTGAATCGTTCATCGTAAAGCCTTTTTCCTTGTAAATTCCTAGTTAATTTACGAGGAAAACTTTTCCTAGTAAAGTCGTGGATACGTTTTCCTCGTAATGTCCTCGTACGGTTTCCTCGTAAGATCGTATTAAATGCTTTCCTCGTAACTGCGTCGTAAAGTATTACGAGGAATCTACTACAAAATTTTATGAGGAAACTACTTCGAACATTTACGAGGGTTTTACTTCAATTCTGTACGAGGACTTTACTTCAAAGTGTTTACTAGGAATTTACCTTGAAATGTTTTTTCCCTATTAAAAAAATAATAATTAAAATAAATATAATTAATATATATTTTTGAAAATTAAAGAATCCAAATTATAAATTAAAAAAGAAATAACAAAATATTTTATATATAACTAAATATTTAAGTTTTAAATTCATAATATACAATTAAAATGAAAAAAAAACTAAATTACGGATGCTGCTCGTTAAATTGACGAACAAAGTCGTCATCCCGGAACTCCCTGTCGTCCATGTTGCTCGTCGACGGTTGTGACTGTGACAGTGGATGATGTTGGGTTGGAAGCCTTCCGTTTTCCCGTCTGACACGCAACATCTCCACCACAACCGGGTTTCCGACCGCCAAAACGTCCAGGATCTCGGAGAGAGAACTCACATGAGATTGCGTCGCCTGCAACTCCGAACGCAGCTGAACATAACATCGTGTTGTTCCTGAGCATAAGACGATGTCGCTGCGCGGACATCATTAACGGAACCAATCCCGACGATACGTCCCTTTTTCCTAGGGGCGACCTTTAAATAATTAAAAAGATTGATTAGTAACGTTAATTAAAAAACTAAATTAAATAAATAATAAAACTTAATAGAAAAACTAATTATTTACCTCCTCGTAAATCTTATCCACTTCAGGAGTGGATAATATGACGGGTGTCCCAGACTGTTGAGTCAGCTGGGTCTGGCGGTGGTCAACCCGAGCAGCAACCTCGTGTAGATCCGCTCGGATCTAGAATCTACAAAATACCCAGCCTTGTTCCGGTGGGTCCTCTCGTAAAGCTCTTTCAGAGATGGAAGAGCTCATGTCTCTTTAGCTTACAAAAAATAATTTAAAAATTAATTATTAATTAAAAAATATAAATAGACTAAAAAAATATTAATTAGTTATTAAATTATTAATTTAATTACCATGTCTAGACGGATTCCCGAGTGAGGTTTTCGACCCCCGGTGTGAAGCATCTTGGTGTTGCCATGCTCGTCTTTTGTCATGCGGTTCTCGGAGTTTGTGTTGGAGGTTCTGATCGAGTCCGGCAAACCCCAATAACTGATGAGGCCATCCCACACCGTCAATGTGAGGCAATCGGGTTTCCCCGCCTCATAACCATCGACCTGAAAAAAAATATTTTTAAAATTTTTGAAGTCAATGATATAAACTGTATTAAATTTTGAAATTTACGTGATAATTGCTCTTCTAGTTGTAGACCATGTCGAGCAATCGCGCTTTTGCCTTCGCCTCAAACTCCTTCTTCACCCGCTGGTGAATCCCTATGGACCAACGATATTTTTGCTGTAACAAAAAATATTAAATTAATTAGTTTAATAATATTAAAATTTATAAATAATTAAAAAATAAATGACTTACAGCGAACGTTTTGAACCAGGTCTTTTTTTGTGGCTGGCCGTCATTTTTCAGTTTAGAGCTGGATCGGGAAGTATCCCTTGATACAAACGGTGACGCTCTGGGCGACACACCCGTCAACATTAAACCTGAACAAAAAACAAAATAAAAATATTAATTAAATTTGTTAATTTTTGGTTAATTAAGAAATAAATTAAAAAAACATTTTTAAAAAAATGAAACATACCAGAATATATTGTGGCCGTCCCTTCGGAAAGGATCTAACTCAGGTAGCCCTTCTCTGCCTGGAGCTGCCATAATGTCCTCGACCGTGTACACCGCAAATGGAGCGGTTGGCGGGACCTCCAAATCGGGATGAACCCCGACGGCCGGTGGAGGAGGAGGAGGAGGAGGAGGAGGTGGGAACTGAGTCTGGGGAACACTTCCGCCATCCGGAATCGTAGAACCGGGAGCTGAAGAAGATGATCCGCCAACCTCACGACCGAAAAGATCTCCGTAATGAGTACTCCCCTGATGAGACGACCTCTGAGCCCTAGCAAGCTTGTCATGTCTAGGCATCTAAATTTTCTTTAAAAAAAATAAACATAAATTCTCGTATCATTTAAAAACAGTAAAAAAACTAAACGAACCTAATCTAAATTTCCTCACCTAATCTAAATTCCCTAAACTAACCACCTAATCTAAATTCCCTAATCTAATCACCTAACTAGGAGTTAGAGAGTACCTTATGAGGATTTTGAGAGAAGATTGCTACAAATGAGGGAAATTGGATGGCTCGAGTTTATATAAGGAAATTGTACTAGGGTTTTACGAGGAAAAAGCTAGTCCCGCGCTTCCGTTTACTAGGCTTTTACGAGGAAATCTACTAAGGTTTTATGAGGAAATAGAGAGTCCCATGTTTTTCTTTTACTAGGACATTACGAGGAAACTTACTAGGGTTTTACGAGGAAAAAGCGAGTCCCGTGTTTTGTTTTACTAGGGTTTTACGAGGAAAGGATTTGTAAATCCCTAAACTTGAAACCCCAAACCCCAAACCACAACTTCCTTAACTTCTAACATCTTCTACAACCAAACTCCAAATCTCTTCTACATCTAAATTCAGATTCATTTTTGTGATTAAACAAACTTAAAACATATATAATTCAAATTCGTTTTTGTAATTAAACAAACTTAAAACATACATGATTCAAATTCGTTTTTGTGATTAAACAAACTTAAAACATACATAATTCATTCGGATACATTCTCAGAATCTGTAGAAACATCATCATTTTCGTAAAACTCGTCCTCAACACCGTCGTCCGTTGATTGATCAGGAACATCTTCGTATTCACGATTATGCGGATCAATGAGTAGGATGTCATCAATTTCTTTTTCAGGTTCCTCGATTTCATTGGTATTTTCTTCTTGTAATGGTGGTTCTTCTCCAGTGATTATTCGTCCTCGAGGTGTAACTTTGATAACAGATAAACAGTTGATTCCTGAGGTAGTAATCCGAGGGTATGGGATGAAGCAAACTTGATCTGCTTGGGAAGCTAATATGAAAGGCTCGAATTTGTTGTACCTGCAATAATAAAGACAACGTAAATTAGTACTCAGAACATGTATGTCAAAAAAAATAATTTGTTGTACCTTCGTCCGCCATTGACATCAACTACACCGTTCTTGTTAATCCGAACACCTCTGTTGACGACGGGGTCGTACCACTCACACTTGAAGATAACGCATTTCAGACTCATTCCTGGGAATTGAACTTCATAAATCTCCTGTAATATCCCGTAGAAATCTGTTTCGCCTTTCACACATACTCCATAATTACTTGTCGCCTGGTGTCTACCATAGTCGTAGGTATGGAAAGTATAGCCTCGGGTGAAATACATCGATTATGTAGTGACCTTTGCAACTGGACCTTGAAGTAATTCCCTAAACCAAGCAGGATACTCAGGATCGTTATAATCAACCTGCAAAAAAAGTAGTGTAAAACTACACATTAGACTTACTTTGCATAATATATGCATAAAATTTAAGTTATAATAAATACCTGTTTCCTCAACCACTTGATAAAGTGTTGATTTTTCTTTTTTTCTAACTCAGTTATCGATATACCAGGTATTGCTTTTTCGACTTGAGTCACAAATTGGCTGTAAAATTATGTTATGTTATTTAATCAATTGAATATATAAATATATATATATATATTATATATATATAAGTGTGTATGTTTATATGTTTACCTTTCAAAATAACCAATCAATGGATGCTCGCAATTGAGAAGAATATAAAGGTGTGCACTATGGACGTCTTCATCACTCGACCACCAAACCTCGTTCAATTTCCCACCCATTCGCCCAATTTGACAAAAGATGTCTCAAACATCTTCTTCCATATAAGTAGGCACGACACCACCATCATCATATCTTCTTGGAACTCGTTTCCTTGTACGTACTTTCGGTGCAAAGTAGTACGATGTGAAATGTGATGTTTCTTCCGTCAAACTTCCCGCAACAATAGAACCTTCAACTTTTGCTAGGTTTTTGGCTTTTCCTTTCAAAGTTTTCATGGCCCTTTCATACTGATGCATCCATCCATAATGCACAGGTCCACGAAATAATGCCTCATACGGAAGGTGGACAACTAGGTGTTCCATGACGTCAAAAAAGCAGGCGGAAATAGTTTCTCCAAGTTGCACATTAAGATGGAGATGTTTTCATGAAGTTGTTGGACAACTTCCTCTTTAAGAGTGCGGGTGCTCAGATCCCTAAAAATGCTCCAATTCCTTATATATTACAGAAACAAAAAAATTAAACACATTACTATATTCATATATATATATATATATATAAAGAACTAAATTAATGTTTACGCTGTTTATATTAATTACCTGAAAGTGCTTCATGTACTTTTGTAGGTAGTAGCTCTGCAAATGCAAAGGGAAGTAGTCGCTGCATAAAGACATGACAATCATGGCTCTTCATCCCGGAGAACTTTTGCCCTTTCTCAACACATCTTGAGAGATTTGAAACATACCAATCAGGGAACTTCACTTCTGAAGCCACCCAGTTGAACAACGCAGACTTTTTTCTGATGATAGTCTGAATATCGGAACTGGAACTTGCCCATTGCTTTTTATATGTAGTTCACTCCTTGAGCAGATATCAGGTAAGTCCAACCTCGATTTTACGTTGTCTTTCGTCTTCCCTGGGACATTCAATATAGTGTTCACGATGTTCTCAAAAAAGTTCTTCTTTATGTGCATCACATCGAGGTTGTGGCGCAAAAGAAGATCTTTCCAATATGGGAATTTCCAAAATATACTCTTTTTGTGCCAATTGTGCTGCACACCATAAGAATCAGGCATATTACTGGGAACATGCCAATTCCCACCACGATGAGCTGTTTCTAGAGCACTGTAGTGATTGATTTGCGCTTCGATTTGTTCTCCAGTTAAGTATGGAGGAGGAGTGTCTCTGACAACCCTTTGGTGCCTGAACAATGTCTTGTTTCTTCGGTATGGGTGGTAAACGGGAAGAAATCGATGGTGACAATCGAACCAAGTAGTCTTCCTACCATTCTTCAATTGAAACGCATATGTCATTCCATTACAATATGGACAAGCTAATCTCCCATGTGTAGTCCATCCAGACAACATCCCATATGCAGGAAAGTCACTTATGGTCCACAAAAGCATCGCTCGCATCGTAAAATTTGTTTTCGTTGAACAATCATATGTCCTCACCCCTGTTGACCACAAATCTTTCAACTCTTTTATCAGTGGTTTCAGAAAAACGTCGAGAGATCTTTTTGGATGCTTTGGACCAGATATTAATATGGTCAAGAATAGAAACTCTCGTCGCATGCACATCTCCGGTGGCAAGTTGTACAGTGTAAGAAAGATTGGCCACAATGAATATTGTCTCCCTAACATTCCAAATGGACTAAATCCATCAGTGCATAATCCAAGATACACATTCCGGCTATTGCTAGCGAAATGTGGATGTACATTGTTAAAATGTTTCCAAGCTCTTGCATCTGATGGATGAGTCATCTCTCCATCCGTCTGAGTATGCTCGGCGTGCCATCTCATCCCTCCAGCAGTCTCCTCGATTGGTACAATCTTTTCAATTTGTCTGTGATTGGTAGGTACCACATCCTTTGGTACGGTACTCTATTGCGCCCTCGACCTTACGGTTTGAATCGTCGCTTCTTACAAAATCGGCATTCTTCTAACTTCTCATCATCTCCCCAGTAAATCATGCAGTTGTCGATGCAAACGTCTATCATCTCCGAGGGCAACCCAAGACTATATACCAATTTTTGAATCTCATAATAAGATTCAGCAGACACATTGTCTTCTGGCAAATACTCTTTAAATAAGTCTGCCCATGCATCCATACAATTTTCAGGTAGATTGTGATCGGTTTTAATACTCATAATTCTAGCAGCCAACGACAATTTTGACAGACCTTCTCTACAACCACTGTAAATTGGCTCATTCGCAGCTTCTAACATTTCATAAAACTTTTTTGCATCTAAGTTAGGTTCTTCAACTTCATCATCATCATGAGTTACAAATGCATCACCTACCATATCATGAACCCTATCACAATCTACCATTTGTTCCTCCTGGTGATGATAGCTATTTTCATTAAGCAAATGATTAACCGGTTCAACCTCAAAATTGCTGTTACTACTGCTAGCTTCATTCATACAACTAGCATCTTCTCCATGTTGATACCAAATATAATAATATTGCATGAAACCTCTATTTATTAAATGCCTCCAAACATTTTCACGATGGCCTAATTTTGTATTGCAGCATTTCCGACAAGGACAAAACATCTTATCACTTTCCTGCGTGAGTGGTGTAGAATCTGCTTGATGCATAAACTTCTCCAACCCTTCGAGAAATTCTTTCGTCATCTCGCGTTATTATCTCTGTGTGAATACATCCACTTCCGCAACTCGAAAATATTTCCCGGACCGGACATTTTTTTTTTTGATCAAGCTTATAGCTGATTTTTTTAGTGTGTTTGGAATGAATCACAAATGGTGGTATTAATAGAAATTTTCGAATCTGAATATGTACTAGAAAATTGGGAGGAAAAGTAGGTACAAAACACGTTTTAGATTTAAAATAGGTATTTTCTAGCCAGTTCCTCGCTAATTTGAAGTAAAAGAAATTTTCCTCTTAATTTCGTAGTAATTGTTTACTAGGAATTTACGAGGAAATTTTTTTACTACGACATTACGAGGAAATGTTTGTTTCCACGTAAAATCCTCGTAATTTTACTACGGCTTTACGACGAAAATTTTTTCTCGTAGGTTTACGAGTACTTTACGAGAAAACTCGTTTTCCTCGTAAATCCGAAGTAAAATCGTAGTACATTTACGAGAAAAAATTTTCCTAGTAAAATTTCCTAGTAAATGCCGAGTTTTCTTGTAAAGGATCTCCAGTCAGTTAGGTAGAGTTACCGCCAAACCTCATCTTAATTCATATGCTTTAACCCATTCCTTTTGATGATATAACAATTTGATCTCATAACACACCTTTAATATAAGGATCCTAGGTTGTCATCATAATGAACATAATCTCTTGAGATTAGTCAAGATCAATTGTCTAATGATTTTTGTTATATTTTTTCAAGATACAATTAACCGTTATACACAAAACTCAGTGTATGACACTAGTTTTTTTTCTTTCTAAAAATCATATTGTGATAATTATCACTAAGTTCATGTGGCATCTTACCAATGACTTTATATGGTAAGGAAAGCTTCCCCACATTTCTTGAGATAACTTAAAAAAATTGCATATTTACATTTAACATCTCTTAAGAGTTTAGAAAAATTGCTACAACTCTTTTAGATTTAAATACTTAAAAATTAATTTCGAAAATTAATATAATTTTCTAAAAAATGTATTTTATTTTCAGAAATTCACATTTTCATACAACTATTTCGATAGTTCTCTCAACTTGATTTATAAATCCAACTTGATTTATAAATCCAACTTGTATGTTTTGAATTTTTCCAAAAACATATTTTTGCTTTTTTAGCAAATATACATATCATTACAAAATATTATTTGTGGCATAAAAACTCTCATGTTGACTTTAGAAACTACAATATACATGTCAGTTTCAGTCATATTAACATGAGATTTCTTATTTTTCCCATAGTCAATCTTTATACGGCTCGCGTTAAAGCATTGAAAAAATATAAATGTTTTGATTATTATCAACAACATTATATTTTCTAATGGCAAATGATTTATACGGCAGACCTCTCCCAAATTTAATTTGAGGCGTCGACTCACAAATCCATTTCCATTCATACAATATAATCCCTTAAGAACCAAAGTATTGTTTATAACATTGGTATATTTTACCATACTTGGAACTTAAATAATTTTTCTCTCTCATGGTTATTCATGTGCTTAATAATTAAATTAAGTTACACCATAAGAAAATTAATCTGTAACAATGAAACAAAATGTTACTTGTTGATAATTAAATCAAACAAGTCAAAGCATTAACACATATTTGACCAACCCAAAAACAACATCTTTGACAATTTATTAACAAAAATTAAGGTACCAAAATGGAATCTCTAAAGACTAAAACATTAAGGCAATTAAACTATTGCAAGGAGGGACAACAAAACTCAAGCAATTTTTACTTTAAATAATGCCAAAAAACAAGTTTTGATTATATCCAAACGAAATATTAAACCACAACCAACTCAAGTGTCAAATTGTTTTAGAATAATTTCACATCAAACTTATTCAAGTTCTACTTAGATGCCGAATATCAAAGATCAATCTAATGGCTTAGCTATTAAATTAAAAATTTGCAGAACTATTAAACCATAATCGAGAACCCGATGGAAATGGATTAATTTTCCATCATAATGAATTCCCTAATTCATGTTTTCAAGACAAACACACTAAACAAATTATCAGTTTTTCGTTAGTATAATAACGAAAATTTAAGAATTAAGATTGTAGGACCAAGATTTCTACGATATGACAAACTGAATAATTTGTTTATATAATGATAAAACCAGAAATAAAATATACAATACTTAATACCAAAATATGATGAGCAGAGAATGATTTCGTGTGGACGCGAGACACTCTTTCCTTAATTCTTAAATTTCCTGTAGTGTGACGGTGTTTATTCAATCAGAATCCCAGGATACAATCACACTTCGACTATTCCGCATCACTCAGAATAGAAGCTAACGAACCTATTTTCGTGTTGTACTCTCAGATACAAAATAAGAAAAATACTAGCATAACTATTCTAAGCGGGAAAGAGTAAACTTTTGTTGTTGAATCTCTTGGATATATTCGATGATATTTTTTTTCTATAATGCTAACAACCTTTTATAGAAAAATAATGAGAAGTACAAGTTACATTTCCAACATAGAAATGAAACTTCCATGGTGCACTAATGAAGAGTTTAATTCTTGTCAACTATTTTGTGAATTTAATTCACATTTTGACCAAGAAATTAAAGATTAAAATTTATTATTGTTTAACCAAATCAAACAAATAATATACTTTAAAATGGATTTCTTTTTTATATTTTATCAATATAAAAGATCAACATATATTTGTTTTATAAGATTATGTCAATGAACATGTAGTCCAACTAACAAATCAAAACCCAAATCCAATCAAATATCCAATGTGTGTATTTGTTAATTTGTACAAATTTCTCAAATCACACACATTGGACCTCCATTTCTCATTCAAATAAAACTCATTTTTGACATATGAATACACTATTCATAATGCTCAAAAAATAGTTCCAACACACTTGTATTCAAGGATGGGACCAGGAATCTATATATAAAGGAGAGAAAACAAATAAGCATGTTTTACAATTTGAAGAATCATCAGCAAGATAAAAGGTACAAGAAGTAAAATGTAAGCAAACCTGAAAGCAAAGTTCATAAGAGCCTCTAGCAGAAAAACCCCAATGGGCTTTGGATATATGGTTTGAGGATAGGTAGCAAGAATGAGAGACTGTGTATAATTATGGATAATCAAAAAAGCGAGATTAGAGTTGAGGGGCTGAGTTACAGAGGCAAAACAAGTAGCATGGTGAGGTGACGTAAGAACCCAAATCCGAAACTAAGCAAAAACGATAACTTTCGCCAAGCCTTGCAACATCAAAGGAAACATAATCATTTCCTCGAACACTTGGTATGCAAGCAAGACAAGTTGTCGGACGACGAAGAAAATAGATTACAAAACTGTAAAGTCAAAAGAGAAGGATTAAGCCAGACGGAAAGGATTAGAAGAAAAACTGATGAAAAGAGGCGAACGTGTCGTGCAACAATTTTTGGCTTCCTTAGGAACTAAACAACCGGGACTGCCCCGAAGGCAACACGAAAGACGGTGGAAATCTGAAAATGGTTCGGCGGTGAAGGTCTCAATTCTGTCAATCAGCTAGACTCAGTAAGTAAAAACTTTATAAATTAATAAGAATTAATGATTGAAAAAGAATTAAAAAAAATTGTTCTCAAATAGCACTCAGAAAAAATGACAAAAATAAACTTTATTAAATGGTGCAAATATATATTTATATCTTTTGGGTTAATTAATTTATACTTACTATTTAGAGTTATAGAATGGAGTTTTGGAGTTGAGGTTTAAATTTTTTTTTTTAAAAAATAAATTTTTAAAACAAAAAATATATATTTTGGTCTTTTCTTTTAAGATTTATTTTACAGATTTCTCTATTTAAAAATATTTTATTTTAAAAATAAATAATTGTTGTGTAATCTTATGAGAATAAAGATTATATAATATATTATAATATATTTTCTTTGATGTGAGAGTACGTAAGAATAAGAACTGATATATTGATTATTATTTTCTATGGTGAATTGATTTTACAATAAAGGGTATTGCCTCTATTTATAGCAGGGTAAAAATATTACATAAAAGATAGTTACTTTTGTAGGTGGACGTAAATGGATAAACACATTTCAGATAATTTCAATTTTAACATTCTTTCTTTATTATCCATCTTGTATCTCGTTAAAAACTTAGTCATGAACAAACTTGAATGAAGAAAAGTCAAAACGAGGAAAAAGAGTACAGTGTCGTAATCTCTCTCTTAGAATAATAGACATGACTCTTTCTTCATAGGTTATGCAAATTCCGCATTCCGATACCATATACGTGTTTTCGGAACGTTGTAGTGGGAAGAGGTTTCGTAAACAACTCTGCTGGATTATCGCATGATCGTACATACTCAATGCCTACTTCTTTCTTTTTCTCGAGCTTCCTTATCTACGAGAAAAATCTTGGAGGGATGTGCTTTGTCCTGTCGCTCTTTATATAATCTTTTTTAACTTGAGCGACACTCGCCGAATTATCTTCAAATATTTTCGTTGGCTCTTTCTTATCAACTATTCCGTTTGCATTTTGTATGTGGTGACTCGTTGACCTAAGCCATACACATTCTCGACATGCTTCGTGAAGCTCAATAGTCTCTGCATGATTCAACGAAGTTGCAACCAGAGTTTTTTTTGGGAATGCCAAGAAATCGCGGTTCCACCAAGAGTAAGGACATAGCCGGTTTGCGATCGAGCCTTATGAGGATCCGATAAATATCCTGCATCTGCAAAACCAACCATACTAAACTCGGATTCTCTAAAATAAAACAACCCTAAGTCAATTGTACCTTGGAAGTAATGAAATATATGCTTTATTTTGTTCCAATGTGTACGAGTTGGAGAAGAACTATATTTTGCAAGTAGGTTAGTAGCAAAAGCAATATCAGATCTTGTACAGTTTGTAAGATATAAAAATGCACCGATAGCGCTCATATAAGGTACTTCATGACCTAATATTTCCTTGCTATCTTCACATGGTCTAAAAGGATCTCTGCATATCGAGAGATCTATTTACTATTGGAGTACTCAAAGGAGTCACTTTATCTATATAAAAGCGTTTCACTAGCTTTTTCGTATAATTTGATTGATGAACAAATATTCCTTCTCGGAGATGCTCAATCAGCCCAAAACAAAACTTCATCTTGCCAATATCTTTCATTTTGAACTCTTTTTCATATGAGTTCGTGCATCATCAACCTCCTTTTGATTTCCAATTATGTTCAGATCGTCTACATATACAACAATGATCACAAAGCCATATGACGATTTTTTAATAAAAACGTATGGACATATCGCATTATTCACATATTCTTTTCACAATAGATATTCACTTAAGCGATTGTACCACATGCGTTCGGATTGCTTTAGTCCGTAAACTAATCTTTGTAACTTGACCGAAAAAATCTCCCTAGATTTTGCTTTTAATGCTTTTGGCATTTCCAATCCTTAAGGGAATTTCATGTATATATCATTATCCAGTGATCCATAAAAATATACAGTCACAACACCCATAAGACGCATTTCAAGATTTTTTAATGCCGCTAGGCTCATCAAAAATCTATACGTTATTGCATCCCCGGGGAATAAATTTCTTCAAAATTAATTTCCGGTCTCTGAGAAAAACCTTGGGCAACTAATCGGACTTTATATCGTGTTACTCCATTTATCTTATTTACTTTTCTCACGAATACCCACTTGTACCCAATTGGATATATATTGTCAGAAGTTATGACTACATGTCAAAGACGTTGTTTTTATTTAGGGAGAATAACCCAATATGTATGGCCTACTTTCACTCCTCCCAATCATGTATATTCATACATTTCAATATGGAATTTGGATCTAGATCATCCCTTTCGTGATCTATTTCTTTGGACACAGAAAATGAGAACATTCCATCAACATCTTTTATCTTATTTCTGATCCATAATTTTTTTATCTTGGGCGTAGTTGATGAACAAGGTGTCTAACTTCAAATAAACATATCTTTCTATAGGCCTAGAACTCATTCAATATAGGTTAATCCACTTTCGATGGTAGAAACCCTTATGCAATTATGAACTAAACATCAACTTCCATTCGTTTTGTTCACTCAAACATACATTAAGACTTAGTCTACTAGCCATCTAGCAACCTAAACATCAACTTCCGTTCGTTTTGTTCACTAGAGCAATACTAAGTTATTTCAAGCATTATGCAAACACTTTCGATGTCCTACAAATACTTAGAATCTAGATTAAAATGGCCAAAATCAATCTAGCATTAAGAATACTTAGTAAGCATAGAAATTTAAGTATTTTACCATTAGAACATCTTAACTCTTTTCTAACCACCCTTTAATCTACCTAACCCATTGATCCTAAGGATGACTACTCACTAATCATCTTGTTTACACTTAATCCCATGATGGATAGAAGCATAATCAAGATGATATAATATATGAAAATAAGAAACAGAATGTAGATGAAGAGAATAGCTAAAGGAAAACAAGACTTTATAACATAAACTTTAAGAACACTTAAGAATAAGAACTATTGTTTTCAAACAAGAACTTAAAATAGAATGCAAAACAAGACTTAAAATGAAAGTGATAAACTCTATTAGACAGAAGAAGACTCAGAAGGAGATGGTGTGTTTTGCCATGGGGTTTAGGGTTCTATTTATAGGTGAAGAACAACCCACCCCCCATGTTACAAAGTCAAGATCTAGATCTAAAATAAAACACACTCATTGATGTTTCTTCCACTTTATCCCATTTGCACACACCTTTTGACCCTTCACAAGGCAAATGTAGACTTGGCTCTTCAGAAAAGGTAGAGAAAGTTAGGCCATTTGATCCACCAAACTCGTCCAGCACATGAAAAGTCACACAGGCTGTCTGGATCGATCGATCTGTTTTTTGTCCAAAAACCGATCGATCGATCTGTGTGTATTTCTTCGAGCACACGTTATATTCAAGCGTAGTGATGAAAATCTTATACGTTTATGTTCCCTCCTCGTCATCGGATCCTTATCTTTATTTGGTTCTTCTTGAATCTTTTTATTTAAGCCTTCTTTCAGACATTTTTCAGTATCAGGTTCTTCTTGAACCTTTCCACTTTGCTCAAACAATTTCTTTTTTTTGTTTCAGAGATTTTATCTTTAGATACCGCTAGCCTCCCCCTCTTTAACTGAACCCTAGGTTCATTCATTGTGTTTCCATCAGTTTGTCTTCAGGAACAACAACTCTTGATGGAACATTTTCAACGAATATATATGACTTCGTCACCCTTCTCGTATCTAAACGCATCTGGTAACTGGTTTGCCAAATTATGCAAGCGCAAAATTTTATGAACTTCTAGTTCTCTTTGATTTGTAGGGGGATCAAAGTGTAACAACGACGATGTACACCATGTAATCTCTATAAAGATTTCTCTAGTTCCTCTCCCTAACGCTGAAAATTCTTCCTCATTAAAATGGCAATCGACAAACCCTGTCGTAAACATATCACCAGTTACTGGTTCAAGATACCTTATTATATTTGGTGACGTATAACACACGTATATTCTCAATCTCCTCCGAGGACTCATTTTTGTTTTTTGTGGCAGAGCTATCGGAAGATAGACCGCACACTCAAAACACGGAGATGGCCAGATGGAAATTGTAAAGAGGAGTACTTATGATCTTCACTTGGTCTTAGCTCAATCAGTGCAGCCGCATGCAAAATAGCATGACCCCATACTGAAATTGGGAGCTTTGTTCTCAATATCAACAATCTTGAAATCAACTGCAACCGTTTGATCAGTGACTCGGCCATGCCATTTTGTGTATGAACATGGGGAACTGGATGCTCCACATCAATCTCCACTGACATACAATAATCATTGAAGGTTTGCGATGTAAACTCACCAGTATTATCAAGTCTTACTTTCTTTATGACATACTCTGAGAACGCAGTTCTCAGCTTTATTATTCGGGCAATGAACTTTGCGAAAGCCATATTTCTTGTCGTCAAAAGACAAACATTTGACCATCTACTAGATGCGTCAGTCAATACAATGAAATACTTAAACGGTCCGCATGGTGGGTGGATCGGTCCACATATATCACCATGATTTTTTTCCAAAAATATTGATGATTCATTGCCAACTTTTGCTGGTGATGGTTGAATTATAAATTTTTCTTGAGAACATGCTTGCATGTAAACTCATCTGTTTGCAAAATTCTCTAGTTTTTTAACGGATGACCATTTGAATTTTGAACTATATTTCTCATCATGACTAAACTGGGATGTCCTTGCCTCTCATGCCAAATTTTAGATGTATTAGTAAAATTTAGGTTTACTGTGGCATAAGACTCAATCATGTTTATTTTCGTATAATATAGTCCAGAGGATAACATTTTCAACTCTTACAATATATGTTTCCTCTCAGAGTTAATGCAAAGATATTCAATGTCATCTTCCCTCATAGTTTCGTTATGATATCCATTTCTTCGGATATCCTTAAAACTTAACAAATTTCTATGAGACTCAGTGGAGGATAATGCATTACTTATTTCAATTCTCGTCTCCCTTAGTATTGAAAAATTGACTCTTCCAGAGCCGTAAATAATCTTTGCACTACCAGATATTGTACTTACGCTTCCAGCATAATCTTTTATTTTGAGACTAGGGAAATATTTCTTATCTTTAATTATCGTGTACGTTGACGCACTACCTGCCAAAAACTTATCTCCATCCATAGTCTAAAGTCTGCCATTTCTGAATTTTAAAATATTCATAAAACATTTATTATTAAACATGAAACATAACATATATCTTACAAGAAAAAATATAGATACTATAATACAGTAAACTTATACCACATCGATCTTATATCATTCATCGATTCTCTCTAAATCAACCAGAAATTCTGATACGTCGAGATGAATATCATCATGTAAACCATGAAAGGATGGCCCAGGTTCATCAGAGATAAATTTTGTTTCACTTCTTTTCTCTTTCTCTTTTTGGGCTTCTCTTTATAGATCGGTTAAGTATTTTGACGTACGACATCCATTTACCCAATGATCTTTCATACGGTATCTGTAGCAAACCTTCTCCATTTACGTTTTATCATCTCAGCCCCTTTCATTTCCGTGGAATTCCTTATTATTTCTTTCATCATATGGACAAAATCTTCTTCCTTGTCCTCTTCCACGACCATGATTTTGACCACATCCACGTCATCGTCCTCTCCAATTATTATAACTGGATGATGCAACATTCAATTCGGGGAATTGAGCAGATCTAGTGGGACGAGCATGATGGTTTACAGTCACGAGTTGATTATTCTGCTCTGGTACAAAGAGGACTTGCATTAACTCCAAGTAACGGGTATACCCATTTGCTTAGTACTGTTGTTGCATGACTACATTTCCAGGATGGAACGTGGAGAGAGTTTTCTCGATCATATCATAATCACTTATTTTCTCTCCACATAACATCATCCTAGATGTAATTCTGAACATCACAAAATTATATTCACTAACATTTTTGTAGTCCTGGAACCGGAGATGGATCCATTCGGGTATAGCTTTCGGTAAGATCACATATTTCTGGTGATCGAACTTCTCTTTTAAAGATTGCCAGAGGTCCCCATGATCCTCTTTCGTAATATAGTCATCTTTTAAATCATCATTTATATGGTGTTGTAAAAATATCATGACTTTAGCCTTTTTCTCATCCGACACCATTTTTGAACTATTGATGGTTTCCAAAAGCATGTTTCTTCTCAAGTGCATCTTTTCACCCACTGCCCAAGTCATATAATTATTTTCCATAATATCAAAGGCATTTATTTCTAGCTTTTTCAAATTCGACATGAAAACCGTATTCATAGAATACCATGTTTTAAAATATAATACAGACATGAATTTAAATACGGAAAGTAAATGTAAAAATTAAAAACATAAATAAAATCGGAGTCTTAGCCTACTACATGATCCAAAAAGACATAGTCTTCCATGTTGATCATTATTTTAAGGAGGCAAAACCTTTCATATGGTCTGAGGAGACAAAGTCTATCACTTTGACCCTTTTTCAAGGTTCAAGGAGACATAGTCTGCCATAATAACATTTTCTTTTTATTCAAAGTCCGAGGAGACAAAAGCTACCATTTTGATCTTTTTTATTCACAGAGGCAAAACCTACCACGTGTTTCTCCGATCGTGAAGATATAGTCTATTTCAACAATAAGTCATGAAAAGCAACGCGTATCATCCCGAAAATCAAACGGAGAAAGCCTAGCCTCTCACTATAAAATAATCATAAAATTAAAATAATTAAAATTATTTAAAAATAGAAATTAAACTTCACCTTACTAAAATAAGCTTGTTTGGTATAAAAGCTTCATAATGATAATGTGTTGTGTAATATCTTATGAAAAATAAAGATTATATAATATATTATAATGAAAAATAAAGATTATATAATATATTATAATGAAAAATAAAGATTATATAATATATTATAATATATTCTCTTTTATGTGAGGTTACGTTAAAAGAAGAAGAACTGATATGTTGATTATTATTTCCTGTCGTGAGTTGATCTTACAACAAAGGGTATTACCTCTATTTATAGCAAGGTAAAAATATTAAAATAACAAAGACGATTACTTTAGTTGGTGGAAGCAAATGGATAATCACAGTTCAGATATTTTCAACTTTAACAATAATAGTTTATTTTAGCATATATTTATATACTGAACTTTTTAAAGAAAAATATCTGAAGATAACACTAAATTTTTTTATATATAAAATAGCCTTGAGAAAAATAACCAAAAGAAATTTTATTAAAATGTTAATATACACTTATATCTCTAGGTTTAACTAATCTATACTTACGGTTTAGAATTATGGGGTAAGGTTTTGAGGATGTGTTTGAAATTAAAAAAAACAAAAAATAAATATTAAAATTTTCAAAATAAAAAAGACTATTTTGGTCTTTATTTCTTTAAGACTCCTTTGATAACAAAAACTTAAAATGGTTATTTAAGAAAATTTTCATTTTTTAATTTAGTTTTTACTATATTATTTGGGGTAGTATTTTTCTTAAAATTTAAATGTGATTAGATATAGTTTTACTAACTATTACCAAAGAAATATTGAAGTATTAAAAATAGAAATAAATTTAATTGTTAATATGAAAAAATAGTATAATGTTTGTTTATATCCATACATATTTATACAAAATGTATATATAAAATATTTATTTATAGTTTTAATGGCATTATACAATTTTCTTTTAGAATTATCTTATTGTTTTATTTATTTATATCGTAATTTAAACTAATTCAATTCAAAATGATTAAATTTATGGGAAATTTGCCAAATATTACTCAAAACTTGATTTTTTAACCCCAAAATTATATCCAAACTTGAATCAAATGCAAAAGTAGCCCAAAGGCTAATGAAATTACAACCAACCTTTTATGGCCAAACAAAAAATCAAAATTCATTTTTACGAATATAACCCGGTAAAATCTTTTGAGGTTTTCTAAGTCTTCTAGAAGACTTCCAGCAAGTCTTTTCATATATTAGATCATAAAAATATTTTATAAATTTTATAAAAAATATTCCAATGTGGAAAAAATTGAAATCATGTAATTATAGATATGTATAAATGATATAAATTATGATCTGGAAAACTTGAATTGTAACATATATGTGTTTAGTTTTGTGTATATTAAACATTTTTATAGTTGAATATGATAACATATGTTGTAGTATTTTATGTATTCTTAAGGTTAGATTTTGGAAGTTTAACTCTTTTGAAAAATTAAAATTTGACTTATATGTGTTATATTAAACACTTTTAAAGTTGATTTTATTTTTATGAAGTGTTTGTTGCTAGTTAGTTAGTTATTTTGAGTTTAGTGTTTAGGTGACATAAGTTTGCCAACAAATAATGCAAAAGAAGACTTTCACGAAAGTCTTTTGGGCGAATAATAAATTTAGTTTCAATAGAGTTTAGTATCATGTTCAAAACTAAATTTAGATTATTTAACTTAAGAGATACAAATGTATATTTACATCTTTTAATAAAATCTATTTTAATCATTTTTTGAAATTTATTTTGTTATAAAAACTTAAAAATTACTATTGTAGTAATAAGGTATTCTCTAATATTTTTTATATTATTATTCCTTTTATCAAAAACTTTTGACATTCTTAACCGAAACGAAGAAGTGGAAAACAAAAATTTGGTTATAATATTGACAGTTTTCTTAGAAAACTGAAATTGCAGGTGGCCAAAAATTTACTAAAATAATCGCCTTAGTTTAAACGCTCCCTGACACGCTATTCGAGGCGTCACTTCTGAGCCTGCATCCCACCGACGCCGGCGGCGTTTGAGCTCGCCGACGTCACCGTTGGTCTCTGCTTCCACTCACCGGCCTATTCTGCGTTTTGTTTCATGTCTTCGTCGTTCTTCTTCGTTCGTCCTCTCGCTGGACTCCATCTGTTTCTCCTCCTCGTTACCACTTCCTCCGGCCATTTGACAGTCGTCGTCCTCATCACCTCCTCTACTTTTCCTCTCGCCGTCGCCAACCCTCTCGTTCCTAGTTTCAGCGCCGCCTCCATAGTTACCCTCGCCATCGCCAACTCACCCGCTTCTCATGTCGTTGCCACCAGGTCCACTACTCCTACCCTTCTCCTCAACACTGCTATTCTATGTGCCAGCGGAAATCCCAGATCTGCGTTCTTCATCATACCTGCGGCACCTCCACCTCTCTGCGCCGTCTCAGAGCACAACAACCCATGGCGGAGCCGGTTCTGCTCTTTCTACAACCTATTTTTGCTTCGCCTGGTACCCAACCCTCTCACCTCCGATGTCTCCGGTGAAATCACATCACCATCAGCTGACGAGTCCCGTTCACCTTCCGGCAGGCTGTGCTTCACCTCTGACGTTCAGCTCAGGTTGACATCGTTGACTTCGGTTTGGCTCTCCTCATAGATGGTTTTATCTCAAAGATTCCAAAACGTATTTCTCAGTGATTTGTTGATATCTTTGATTTGGTATCTTGGATTCTCTGGTGAATCGTTTCTGGCTGCTTTGGAGTGTCCTTTTACTACAGTATGAAGTCCATTTACAATCTTATGCAGTTTCTTTACTGTTTTATGCAGTTCTACCTTCGTGATATTCAAGTCCTTTTGTGTTCAACTATGGCGCTTGATGGATTAATGTCTCACATTTCCATTCATCATGTAGATTCGGGTTTATCAGATGTCTATTATCCATGTTCCTTTTTTATGGAACTAGTTTTTTCTCCTAATTTCATTAGCTATTTTATGTGGTTTTGGTGCATGGAGTTTAATGTTAAAGATTAGAGATACTTCAAATACTGAAGTTCTAATCAAAGGTTGTTTAGCCATGCTGAAGATTGTTAATTGTGCACTTGATGCTGTTTCAATCTCGGGATGCATATCACCAATTGATCTGCAGGTCAATTGGTGACAGCTTCTCTGTGGGAGAGTTGTTAAAGGGTGAGGTCAGGGGTTCGAACCTCACTAATAACCTACTTGTGCGACGGACTGTACAAAGGAGGGGTTAGGGTCGATATGCTGCAGCGCCAACCGAGGTTGTGCCGACGTACTGGCTAGTTGGGTTCCGCGGGACGGATTGTTACATTCGTCTCACTTTTCAACTCGATGGTCGTTTAGTTTAGAGGACTTCTTTAAGTCATTAGTTGTTTAAAGTGTGGTCGTTGCCCCTATCTTCATATGTTGCATTTGCTTCCTTGTAATAGTTGGTTCTTTGATTAAGATGGTTATGTTTTGATGTTGTGTGAACATTTTTTCCATTTATGGAGAATAAGAATCTATAAATTGAGATTTGACCAAAAAACTGAAATTGCATAACCCAGAAATGAAAAGTGAATGTATGATGTTCTATCCGAATAAATTCACGCAATTAAATTTATATATATACACACACATATATATATATATATATTTTAATGATATATATCATATGTTTAGTTTAAAAAGGTTATTATCACATAAGTTGAACCGAAGTGGATACCGGATAGGACCGATATTTGGAGTGTGTAATATACGACATGGTATAGAGGCAAAGGTGAAGGAGTACGATCTGGGTCGTCTCCTCCATAAAACATCTCCGATCACTTTCTATCTATCTCTCTTTGCCCGCGTGTCGACTCTCTTCATAAAAAAAAAGAAGATGCAAGCTTTGTACATAATCCTCATCTCTCTGCTTCTCACCCTTAATTCCAAGGTTCGATTGTCTTTACTCTCCCAATCTTTTACAAATCTCTTTGACTTTTTATCTTTTTGATAGGGAGAAGCCAATGGCTCTGTTTTCTTCATTGATGGATCCAACAACCAATACCTTCGTCCACCTTCTGATCAGGTAATCATTGTCCATGTTTTGGAGATCTCATTTGATGATTTTGTATTCCAATCTAAGATCCTTTGGCTTGAAAAGGATACGACTTTCCTTCTACATTGGTCTTTGTTAGAAGATCTCTTCACTCGTTGAACCAAGTTGATGTTTTGTCGTCTTATTTTGTTCTTTCCAATTTTAATCAAGTTTTGAGGGTTTGGGCTAGAATCAAGTCAAGTGATTGATAGTTAATCACATTTTTCTTCTATTCCTTTGAATGATTGATATGAATCCCACAGGCGCTTCCCATGTCGCTCTCTCATGTATCTGCAGCAGTCTCTGCCTTATTGGGTTTTGCACCTCCATCTACTTTAACAGCTGATGGCTCATCCAAGGTTTTTTTCACTACTCTTCTCAATTTTCCTACTTTATATTCTTGATCATACCCTTTTTTCTTTCTTTGTTGTAGCTGAACACGATTCTAAAACCTAATCCATTTGAGAGGCCTCGTGCTGCTTTTGTCCTAGAAATAGCTGGAGCTCATGGTATGCAAATAATGCACTGGAAACCTGTAGACCAAATTCTTAGTGTTTGTTATTACTTTGTAGATGCGCTTGTGGAAACCTTACCTAGTCATTCTTTGTTGGGTAATGCCGTTAGAGGCAGTATCAGTTCTGATTCTTACAAAGCTGATATTGAACTTCCAGGTGCCGTGATCCCTTGAATTATCTGATACGCATGAATAGTTTCTAGTTTTCTTCATTTGGGTTTTAACTCTTTCTGCAGAAAGTGAAGTAGATGTTGTGTTTGTCAGTGAACCCTTATCTGATGCGACTGACAAAGATATGAGTGAGTTTGTGAGTATACCTGCCATTCTAAGTGCAAACAGTACTGGCTGTCTTTTTTCAAATTTTTAATGTGACCACTACTATGTGGCTATATTAACCGTAGGCATTTTGGTTGGGTGGATCATATGTTGCTGGCTCTGTTGAACCATTGATTGGATTGCTGAGTATCCCTCTGGCTGGTGCGGCTAATGTTGAGTTCCATTTGGGAAAGGTGATACTTCCATGAAACTATATATGAATTGCTTGTAGATATATTTTCATTTCTGTTTGAAGAAGGCTTTTGACTTTTGCTACCGTGGGCAGGAAGCAGAGAGGAAATTCGCTTTGAGCCTTTTGGAACTGTACAAAAGTATCAGACGGGCAGCCAACCTTCATGAGGATTTATCTCATGGTCTTGAGAGCCCTGCTGAATTAACTGTGGGACGCTTTGCTGGTATCGATGTAAGGGCTTTTATTTGTGTGTGTTGTTTTTCTCATTTCTACAGTTTTGATATGCTCAAGTAAAAATACAGTCCTTTGGTCTCTTAAAGCCTTATGACAGTCAGTTGACCCCTTAATGGTTATTGCTTGTGCCTCTCAGTGATTTGTTCTCAATGATAAACATGACAGCTTGTAGACTTTACTCCTGTTTCAATTCATATTTTCGTTGAAAATTTCTACGTTATCAACATTACCCCACTGTGACTAATATCTTTTATTCTGTCTGGAAATTACAGGCTTTAGCGCAGGAGTATGGGCAAGTTATGGCTAAGAAAGGGATGGATGTATTGCTTTCCACACTGTCAAAGTTATTCAATCTGTTGGGGTCATCTCATAAAGGTGAAGTGTCTCTGTGATTCGATTAACCCATTTTCCAAATATGTGATTTAGAAACTAGTTCAAGATGGTGCACACTTAGAATGAAAACTTCTCAGTGGAAATACTATAGAAATAATCCTCTTGAATGTTTTTTTTTTTTTTTTTTCATTACTGCTTTTAATGTAAGCTGAAAACTGTCTGGGCTTGTTGCAGGCCAAATTGTTGGGGTGGTCGTTCTTGATGATAGAGTAAACCAAGAATCAGCTAATCTGCTGAGGGTTGGGTCTTCTTCTCGTTCATCTGCAAGGTCGATGGCTGAGGTAGAGGGAGTTCCAAGTGCAGCCATTATCGCTCAAATTATACTTGTTAGGCTGACGCTTGCATGGTTAACTGGAATAATCCTTCTTATCGCAACTATCCTCGGCGTAAGTTCACATAATTTCTCGTCCTCTCTTTAATCACTGAACTATCCAGTCCCAATATATAGTTGAATCGTACCACTGAAGTGTCCGGCTAAAGAATCATATCATAGTTTTGTATTGTATCTGATTATTGAAATTATAAGTCGTTGGAGTTGACAGTCGTGCTCTCGTGGTCGTTGCAGGTATACTTCCTTATGTACATGCCTTTGACGAAGGACACGCTCCTATATTCAAACGTGAAGCTCGACTAATACAAGATTGAGCCGTGTTTCTCAAGTGGCCACATTGGAAACCACTAGTTTTCTTTTTTAATGTTTTAAGAGAAGGATGACACCTTGTTGTGGCCAGACCAGTGGGATGTGTATATTGACATAAGGTTGCATTTCTCAATTTTATAATTTTTGTTTTCTTTCTACATACATGTGAGTTCTCAATCCTAATAACAATAAAGAACAATTTGGACATTCTCATCTAATCTTCTATTTCTTGTAAGAGCTTTTTGATTATGGAATATGAATAAGATTATTGCAAAAGAACTTGTTAACTCATTCATCAGTTAACTGGAAAAGCTCCACCAAATTTCGTGTTGGTTATTTTGATATGACAAAAAGGTAGATTTGCAGTGTTGATATGACAAAACCAAATTTCGTGTTGGTTTTTTTTATTCAAAGATGTTGCATATGTCTTATTATATAAAACTTGATATTTCAAACTTAATGCTTAATATAATTTTAATATGTATCAAATCTTATCAGGGATTGTTTTATAAGGAACGTATCTTATTAGGAATTTTATTCAGTTTATTACCAATTGCAATTCCGGTTTATCTAATATTTTCTAAATTTATTTTATCATTAGAAGGAACAAAATTCACATGTCTAAAAGAAGAAAACCCCACCTGAATTAGGATACAAAGCCGACCTTTTAATTAAAAGAAAAAAAAATAATAATTAAGATACGGGCTTAGAGAAAAGTAAAGACTAGGAATATTTCCGTTTTTTGTTTTGTTTTTGGCTATATATATATAGGGGGCAGAAGGTGAGTCTACTACGTAAGAAACTAGAAAGCGAAAGGTTGAAGGCGATTGAGAAGTGAATGATGGCGTCAGTCAATGAATATTTAGGGCTTACGGCTGAGTCACTCGACAGCTACTGTAAGATGGTCACTGACCGACTGGGTCAGTCGGGGATGGAATCGTTACGGTCCTTGATTGACGCCTTCAATAACAAGGGAATCACACATAGCGAGTTCAGCAAGTCTATTCACCTTTTGTTCCGCAACCATAGAAAGACCAATCAAGAAGGTGAGATCCGAGGTTACCCTGTTTCTGCGGTTAGGGCTAAAGTAGATGAGAACTCGAAGGAAGATGTTTCTGAGGGAAAGAAGAGAAGAATCTTGCACTCGGATCCTATTGATGAGAGGAGTCTGAAGAAACAGAGAAAGTCTAGGCGGTTAGACCGAGTGACACCCAGCTATAAGCTTCTCCCTGAGGAACAACAATATCCTGTCCCACACAAACCAGAACTGAACTGTCTGAACAACAAGTACTCTGTGATGCAATTTAATGGTACTTCTGGACCTAAGAAACTGACCAAGTACGAAGAAGCAATGGAGAGATGCGAAGAAGACATGTTTGAGACTGATATGTTAATGGAAGCTCTTAAAAGTGCAGTTGAGAATGCTGAGAAAGTTATAAAGGAGGAGATGAGTGTGGAAGATCTTGGAGTGAAGTTCTACAGATGCATCGAAACGATATACCATGGAGATATGTCTGAGATTGTGAGAGAAGACCACCAGAAGGCTTTACCTGTAATCTTACTCAGGATGAAGCAGAAACTGGATGCGCTCACGGTTGCTCGAGAAAGCCGGAAGCCTCGGTGGAAGCAAGTCTTTGAGGAAAACACTGCAAAGCAAAGAGAAGCCACGCGGAAATAAAAACTGAAGAAATTTGAATCAGATTTTTAGATAGCAAGGAATGTATGACAAGTTAATTTTCTTCTGGTAGTTATAATGTTCCATTCAATAGATGAAACTATGTAGAAAGTTTTGTAAATTTATTAATTAATAGGCATAAGTCAACAATATCACATTCTCTAAATGTATGAGTTTATTTTTAATGCAATTGACTTTTCAAGATTTTTGCGGTTCATAGACTCGTCTTAGGTTTGGGTTTTGTAGGCAATGCGTAATGATCACCATGAGAGGATGTTACTTTTATCCCATCGTATGTATGCTTTATCAACTAAATCGAAAGATATGTATGCTTAATGAACTGATGAAACTAGTGACACCAACAGTCAATGGTAATGAGACATTCAAAGTTAAGAATCATTCATATATAATAAAAGATCATATATAACCAAAGTAAACCAAGATTGACTTGGTCAGAGATGTGGATGTGTTATCTCGTGTGTCTCCTATATTATGGGATTGTCTCCACTTCTTCACGTTTCGTAATTGTTTAATAAGCAGTTATTGTATGTACTCTCTAATGTATTTAAGAGACTAGTTGTCTTATGAAAAGGGAAGAAGAGAAAATTGCAGTAAACTTGTCTTTTGAGAACCCAAGTGTTCTTGTTTTTGTCAACATTGAAGCAAACTCCACTGCAATGCAGCTAATTATAAAGTAAATGGAAAAGAGAAATGAACCGTTGTCATGCTAGATTGGTACACCAGGAGGAAAACATTAAGGATGAGTACAACACGTTTAGGAAATTCGTAGCTTCATCAGATTTAATTAGCCAGCTCCTGTTGTTACAGACAACTCATATACATAAGTAAATGGACTTTCGTTACATAGCAGTTATAGAGTTGTTTCCCGCAGACTAATTTTACCAGAAGATCATATTGCAAACATACACATCAGATGGTTTGAGGAAATACCAATCGAATTCACACTCATTGCTATTGTAGATACAAAAAAAAACATGAACATGTCGACTGCCAGTGGCAATCAATATGTGCTTGGCGGTGTAACTTTTTTTTTTTTTTTGGCGGTGTAACTTATTTTGGTTCCGTCGATTTGTCTCACCTCCACTTCGTTGAGGTTAACTATTCTTCGTTCACAGCAGCATTCGCCAACAAACAACCACTTGTGAATATTGTTCAGTCTTACTAGTATCTCATCAGTCAACACATAGAAAATTTTAAAAGACAATTAATACTGCTAACCAAGAGGTTAAGCGTAAGTCTTTCGACACCTAGTGCAAGCTTAAAGTAGAAGAAAACCAAGCTATCCATCAGCAAGCATCTTCCTCGACATGATGGTGCAGAATCAGAAATCAACGCTAAGAAGAAGACCAATTAAGATCCATCCCAGAGAAGAGAGAGTGAAGTCCAATCTCCTGTCACCAAGAAAATCCTTTTAGCTATTCTATAGGGGAGTAGAATATCAAATGAGAATAGAAGCCTCTCAACCTTACGAACGCTGAGATGGAAAGCTTACTATGAACAATTTCATGCATGAGAGTATAATAACCCGTCCCGTGGGATCCATGTTGGTTCTACATAATACCGACTCTAACTTTCACATGTAAACCCTAAGATCTCTCCAGGTAGGTTGTTGGTGCGATTGGCGTTCCTCGAACACAAGAACTCACCCTTTAATAATTTGTCATGTGGAAAATGGTTAAAAGGTAAGGTCTTGGATCGAGGAACGCCAAGCGCACCAACAACCTACCTGGAGAGAGCTTAGAGTTTATATGTAAGGGATTGGGGTCGGTGCTCTGCATAGCCAACATGGATCCCACAAGATGGGTTGTTACAGAGAGACATGAAGATAACCTCGATCCACATTGAGACAGACTGTTCAAAGTTGGTGGACATGAAGACGAATCCGATGGACTGGTCAATATTCACAAAATTGATGATTTCCAAAGGCTACATGAAGACTTCAAGGACATGAGCCTCATTCATATTCCCGAAGCATAAATGTTTGGCCGGACTCACTAGCAAAATAAGTAAGGACTAGATGACGTACTTTCTCTCATATAGATCAAACATAGACATATAAAGGTTCTCTTTGGGGAATCAGCTCGTCTGACCACTACTTGGTTTAATTAAGGGGTAGTTGACAAAAAAATAGCAAATGGTGAAAACAAATTTAACCTTGTCGAGTGTGTTCATACCTTATCATGAGGTGGAGTTATTGGCGGAAATCAGATTTATTTCTTTCTTAAAACAATAAATAAGTGTTGATGGCCGATCCAAGTTCAGTATCTGTTCGAATCTTGGTTGGGTATTTGGTATTTTCGGTATTTTGGTATTGGGGTTTAATACCAGTTTGGGTATTGTTCAAATATTTTTAGTTGGGTTTGGTTATTTCGGGCCGAGTTGGATATTTTGATTTTGAAAACAAAGCTTCAAATTCTTTCTTGTTCAAGTTATTTATCCTTAAAATTTTACTATTAAGTTAACTGATTTTATAATTTTTATTAGGTTGAAGGACTAATAAGTTTAAAAGAAAATTTTAAAAATAGAAAGACAATAATCGAGTTGTTGTTTTGAGATTTTCGATGAAACTTTTATTAATGTATTAAACAAGAAGTCCGACATATATTTTAAGTGAAAAGAAAATCAATTTTCTGTAATTATATGTATATTATCTGATTTTGATCCATGTGCACCATCAATATAAATATTTTGAATAAATTGAGAGAAGTAAATTAGGAATATAGTATTAAGTATGCATATGTTTGGTTATTTTTGGATATCCATTCGGTTTGGATATTACCCTTTCGGGTTCAAATGTCCAATCTCTCCTAATTCAATATCCATTCGGGTATCTTACTACTTTAGTTCGGATTTCAATTCGGGTTTTCTGATAAGATTTGGATACGGGATCAGGCATCGCGTAAAAATGCCCAGCCCTTAGTCAAGGTCTAGAATTAAGTATTTAATGCTAAAATACTGTTGTCCTTATATTTTGCTTATAGTTTGCTGACGTCGCTTTCCGTAAAGCCGATGGAGTTTAGGGCATGTTTATTGGAGATTTTTTAATAGGTGTTCTTAACTTTTTTAAGAGACGTTTCTTAACTTTTAATTAAAAAAACTTAAGAACCGTCTCTTAAATAAGAGACATAAGAGCCGTCTCTTAACTAAATTTTTTTTGAAAAAAGAGAGTTAAATTAAGTTAAGAATTCCACTCTAAGAGATCGGGGATAAACATGGTCTTACAGATATAACAACACGCAAATTGTTCTTCTCATTCATTTCATAGGTTATATTTAAGAAAACAAGAGAAGAGTTATTAAGCTAATATAGTGGTTGGTGATATGTTTACAAAAAATAATAATGATTGATGATATAGAAAAAAACCGCTATTCGAAAGTCTCATGATTGGAAAAAGAACACTTGCAATGAAAAAAGTAAACTTTGTGTGCACTTTAGTGTAATGTTGAATGTTTCATGCGTTGATGGAATTGAATACTGATAAGCATTATAGTGGTTGATGATATGTTGACAAAAAATAGTAATGGTTGATGATATAGAAAAAAAAAACGCTATTCGAAAGTCTCACAATTGGAGAAAAAACATTTGCAATGAAAAAGTAAACTTTGTGTGCACTTTAATGGCATGTTGAATGTTTCATGCCTTGATGGAACTGAATACTAATAAGCATTGGACCAGTGGTTGTGGTCTGGTTTGAAACGACCAGAGATAAAAAGAGTTAGAGTTATGTTGGTCTTTGTGGTATTGTCTTTTTTTTTTATTTTGCTAAATACCTTTTGTTGTGCAAGTATCTTTTTTATGTTGACCTCATCCAATATTAATGTCCCTTCTGTTCATAGTTTTATTAACACCTTAACATGTGCTAGTCCTGAGATTTTGAAAAGGTTTACCAAAGATTTCAATAATTTTATTTTATTTATAAATTTGGAAACTTATGTATATGATTTTTTTTAAAAAAAATATTAAAGGCTATAAATCAATTTTTCACTTAACTATACCTTTAATTATGAGTTTTTTTTAACAACAAACGATTATTCTATTACTCAAATTTGAGGTGGCTTGGGCAAACAGACCGGAATAAAAAACCAAATTAACAAAGTTTACGGTGAAAAAAACGCGCACTCCTAGCTAAAGAATCAACAATTCCATTATGCGCTTGTGGGATATAAGAAATCTTGAACTCTAGGAAGCAAAGTTGTTGCGTCTTGATATCTTCCAACTCCGTAGCAAAACTTGCCCAGTCTTGTGGCTTCTTTATCATTGCAATCAGATCCTTGTAATATGTCCCAAAGTTTTGGCATGTCGAGTGTTGAAGCATGCATTCTATTGCCATCTAAAAGCCTCTAGTTCCGTGTATAAGGTTGCTTCTCTTCTTACTACATTACGCGTCCCAAACAACTGAATATTTCCTTGGCTATCCTTCCATACCCATCTTGCATCCATGAATTGTGAATTGGAGGTCCATAAACCATCCACTATACATATATTATCCAAGCTTAAGATTTGAGTTTCTTCCAAAGATTGAACCTGTTGTGGTATCAGTACCATCTCATTTGCATTAAACCAGATCTAACATTCACTCCTCGCATATCTGACTAGCTCTAGTGGATATCTATCAATCCCTCTTAAGAGTTTATCATTTTGTGATTTCTAAATGTACCAGACTAACCTGGGATAAGGGTCCTTGTCCAGTGATGGATCCTCAATACTATTCTTCCTCCATAATAGGTAATCCATATTTGCATAAATGCTCGGCAATAGAAAGATATTTGGACTAGACGGTATCGCCGATGAGGACCAAACTTGTAATGCTGGTGGACACTTAAAGGTCGCATGAGTTACATATTCCTCTTGTTCTCCACATTCTGGACAATAATTATCACATCTCATATAACGACGTGTTATATTTCTTCACAACCACGTGGCATGTTATCAATTGCCAAATAAGATAACATATCTTTTGAGGTGCTTTTATCTTTCAATCAAAGGCTTGAAGTTTTGTGATACTAGGCTCTTTCACCTCATTTTCCTCCTCAATGTTCAGTATATTTTGTGCCACCCAGTATCCAAATATAACCATGTACTGCCCATTTTTTGTAAAGTTCCAGCATAAGGTATCTCTCCGATGAGTTGGGCTTATGGCCAAACTTCGGATCAGCGGTATGTCCTCAGGAACTACGGAATTCTCCAATAACCCAGCGTCCCACTCCTTTTAAGTTTGCATCTATCAAGTTGCTGAAAATCATTCTCGGATTCATTACTGGCACAATTGGCCGAGCTAACCATGTTGGTACCGTAGGGATCCACAAATACCTTGACTTCATATCCAGATTTAACCCTGTTTCGAATACCCAAAAGCAGTAATTATCTTGCAGCTGAAATGCTTGTCCACACATACGATGGGTTGTTAACTTAGCCAATACGCAAGGGCGTACTCAGTCGGTAGTATCGTCCCCTCAGCACTCGAGCTACTAGTGAGTCAGGGTTTTGGACCAGTCGCAAAAGTTTCTTTGCTAAAAGTGCCATGTTGAACTCCTTTATCATACGGACTCCATCCCTCCTCTTTAGACAGACATATCTTCTCCCATTTTTCTCAATGAATTCCTCGCTTTGGTGGGTTCGAACTCCACCAGAATTGTGCAATGACACTTACAAGGTGCACACATACCTCGAATGGAAGTAGAAAGCTGGACATGACATCCTTTCCTCCATTCGATAGTCATCTACCGGTCCATCGATTCACTATGTTCATAAGTTTGTCCTTCAGATATGCAAATAACTTACACTTGGATCCACTTATATCCTCTGGGATTCCTAGATAGGAACTCATCCCCCTTCATTCTGAATCCCTAGTGTGTCTTTAATATGCTTCCAGGCGCTTCTGGGTATTCTCTTACCAAAGAGTAGAGAAGATTTTTAAAAGTTGATACGTTGACCAGATGCTTGTCTATATTTCCTTACTACTTTCATAACTTCTTCACATTCACGGGGTTCCCCCTTACAAAAGATAAGGCTATCAACAGCAAAGAGAAGGTGGGATACCGAGGGGCTAGCACGTGCAAGATGCATCCCTGTTATCTTTCCTTTGTTCTTTGCATGATTTAGAAGGCTAACGAGCACTTCCATGCATAGAATAAATATGAAAGGAGACAAAGGATCTCCTTGACGTAGACCTCTTTTTGAGACTATATTTACACTTGGTTGACCATTCATCACTACCTTATACTTTACCAAGGTAATGCAACACACAATCCAGTAAATCAGAGTATCAGAGAAACCCATTTTCCTCATAACCGCTTCAATGAATGACCATTCCATTCTATCGTACGCTTTACTCATATATGTCTTTATGGCCATTCTTTTATCTTTTCCACTTGGCTTTTTCCGTAGCGCATGAAACATCTCTTGATCGATCGTGATATTTTCTGTGATCTGTCTTCCAGCTACAAAAGATGATTGTGTTTCAGATATTCGGTCTAGCAAGACCTTTTTTAATCTCTGGCATAAGACCTTAGAGATTATTTTGTAGCTGACATTACACAAATTAATGGGTCTGAATTTGGACATCTCTGTTGGCTTATTTGTTTTTGGGATTAAATAAATATTTGTGTCATTCAGACTTGGTGCCATAATTCCGTCGAAAAGAAATTGATTAACCATACAAGTTAAATCATCTTTGACGATGTCCCAAACTTTATGATAGAAGAGAGCAGTCAGTCCATCATGACTGGTCCTCTCTCTGGGCGCATAGCAAAGAGCCAATTTCACCTCCCACTCAGTGACCAGGCTGTTATTTCTTTATTTATCGGTCTCGTGATCGCTGTAGATATATTTTACAGCGCATCCTCTATATCCTATGGATTTGATGCTTCAAATAATTGCCTAAATTAGCTAGTAGCAATGGCTACTATTCCATCCTCATCTTCAACCATATTGCCATTGTCATCTGCAAGCTTCGTGAGACGATTCCTCGCTCGCCTTTGCTCTTTCAGGGTGTGGAAAAATATGGAATTACGATCTCTCAGTCGTAGCCAAAGAACATGACTTTTTTGTTTCCAGAACAATTCCTCTGCCTTGAGAGCATCAGATAATTCTTTTAAAATCTCTGAATTTCCTCCGTTGTGGAATCATTATCTGAATATAGGTTCTCAACCTTCTCTTTCAACTCTTCTATCAATTTCTCTGGGTTCAGATTTTTCTCCCTCCTCCATTCACTTAAGGGTTTTCGACGACTGGAAATATATTCCCTAATGTTTGCTTCAGATGGGAGTTCAGATGAATTCTATCCCTCAAGAATAATCTGCCTTAGTTCATCATTATCTAACCAACGTTTATCAAATTTAAATTTCTTTCTTCGCTCTTGTTGGTTTTATGATAATGTCTGTGAGGACCGAACCATGATCTTATCCCCAGAGTCTCAAGTACTTTACTGCTGAGTGTGGAAATTTCTCATGTCAATCCTCATTTCCAACTGCTTCATCGAGACGGCATCTAACGGTCCCAGAACGTTCTCTTTTCCAACCCATGATAGCATATATCCAGTGAATGGAAATTCCAGCATACCACAATCACTTATCATTTGTCTAAAAGGTATAAATGAGCTATCTGAACGTCTTCTTCCTCCTTCCTTTTCAATATGATCAGTAATTTCATTAAAATCACTATAATAAACCATGGTCCAGATCGTGTAGTCGAAAAACGTGTAAGACGTTCCCAAATTTGGTCTCTATGTTCTAGTACAAGGTCCCCGTAAAAAAATGTCATAAAGAATTTTATTTCATTTCATCAATGACTGATTCAACATCAATCATTATCTTATTTGAAAACAAAACATTTATTTGAAATTCATCCATTGAAAACAACGCTAAACCTTCGCTGAGACCAAGTTCCTAACAGTAAACAAATGATCAAATCTTAAGTCGGCATGAATGTCTTGCAACAACAACCTTCTATTCTTTGTTCCAGAAAGGAACACAACTACTGGACGATGCTTTTGACACATCTTCGTAAGGCATAAAATTGTGAGGTCGCTCCCAATTCCTCGACAGTTCCAACTGAGTGTCCTCATAGATTATGGTGGGAGGTGTTTTTGGACCCCTCCGAACCATTGTTCGTACATGTAGTGTCTTTTGAACTCTTTGATGCACTTGAACAGTGACTCTCAGAGTAATCCATATCCCTAAGTAGAGACCGTAAGCCTTCTTGGATATCCCCGATGAAGAAAATCCGTCTTCTTTATCTGTAAGCCCAACATGACTCCAACCATGCCTCTAATATTTGACGAGGATGCCGAATTTGCCATTCTACCTCTGGCCCGATCCTCCATGACCATGTCCCTTACTTCCTCCCTGCTCTTTATCCCACTTTCCATTTCCATTTCCATGATTTCTTCCCAAGCAAGTCCTCATCATGTTCCTCATAGCAATTTGAGCAACATTTCGCTCCTCATTCTTATTGTTGGTTTCGGTAATCTCCATGTATTTTAAGGTGCCAATAACTTGAGCATCGGCGGGTAAAGCTTTCTCCTTAGGAGAGAAAGTCAAAGATCGGGCCGCTCCTTTATCTCTCTTTGTTACATTGACGTCTTCATTAAGTTGCAAATGAAATGGAGTGACAATCTAACTTGCTAGCCTCTTCCTATTGCTGTTACGTACTTGACTCTCCATTGTTTCATTGTGTTACTTATGAGGAGACTTCCCATTGCTCTTAATGATCTGAGATAATGTTCCTTGAGCATAAGACTCACGTAGAACTGCCTTAGAAATTGCTTTCATGTCCTTCATTTCTTTTTCTCTCCACACATGATGTTATTTCTTTGAATATGGTTCATAGCGACAACCCTACAAAGAAGAATTGGAGTTGGACTTCATGTCCTTACCACCCAAATTTACTCAAACTTACCGGGATAAGCTTCCCTCCGACAATACTCTGAACTTGTTGTGTGCCTATTCGAAGCAAATGTGGTATATCGACTAGCTGAAGCATGAGTGAAATGATCATATCTACTGTAGAATCTCTGATCTCGCTCTCTGGTCTTGTACGGTCTCTGGTCTCGCAGCAAGCACTATCGAGATGGTTCCAGTAAAGGAAATTGGACCCGTGAGAACACTCATGGCCGATTTCCTTGGTTTCGCATCCCTGGATCTTTCGTTGGACAATATGAAACTTTATGATTCATCATCTCACAGAAGGAGCAGTGTTTAAAAAGTTTGTCATACTTGGTTTGAATTGTGACCTCCTCCCCCTCCGGAGATGCAACCTTCTTGTTAAACCTCAGCGATTTTCTTGAATCCACATCAATTAACATACGGACCGCAGAGAGATCAACCGTATCGATGTGTCCCAGCCTTCCTCCAATATTCTTCAGGTTATTGACTGTCCACAAATGTAATGGAATACATGTTACCCCCACTCAGAATGGGATGATCCATGGTAGTCATCATGGACAACTGGTTCTTATCAAACTATTACGAACATACAAAAATTATAGTGAAAAAGTCATTGACGCAAAGCCGATTGCAGGTCCTCTTTAGTGGAAAATTTGAAAAAGAACTTCCCTTTCCCCAAATCATTTCTCGTGGCCATATCATGCATCTTCCATTGAGCTAGCATGGTGGGATAAGCTTTTCCACTTTTTGTTTCTTAGGGTTTAGGATCTTTCCAATAAGTGATCGACAATAGTCCTTGATGATATGAGAATCGTCTTGATCAGTAAGCTATATATATTCATCATCATTATCAACGCTAATCCCTTTCCCCTTCACATCTGCCGTATGAGCTTACTGATGTCTATCCATGATGTTGGTTAGTTTGTTTTAAATTTCGTATGGGAATCAGTATTAATACAATCCGCATGAAACACAAGAAAAAGCTAGATCGCAAAGGTCACTCTATGATCGCAAAGCAAAGGTTCGGCGAGAAGAACTGATCAGTGATGAAGAGAAAAGCGATGAGAAGTAGCATGTGCATGGAACTCACTCTCCAACAAATGAGAAATTGGATGTAAATCACGATCGCAATGGAGATCATGATCAAAAGCAAGTCGTCGCACACTCACATCAAAAAACAATATGTGTAATCGAAAATTTTTTGAGAGATACATCAGGTAGAGTGATGCAGGTAATGTAAGGATGATCGGAAAACACAAGGAGTGTATGAGAGTCTCCCTTGTGGTGGAGCTTGTAATTATGAGGGTTTATTTGCACCATTTCAGTATATTATATAAAGCTAATTTTTATGATATTTTTCTAGTTTCCCAGTTACAAATGATTAGTTTGGACCTTTGGTCATCTAAATTCTGATATTATTATATTCTTTTTTTAAAACCTATTTTCCATGTTTTGTCACCATGTTGTTGTACCGAGGAATGCTTAATCCTTTAAAATAAAAGAAAATGGAAACAAGTCACCAAAATCTGACTAAAGAGATATTTGATATGAACTTGGTTTCGCCACGTGATCCCTCCATTGCCGTTACC
>CAJHQP010000448.1:0-191496 GCA_905132765.1 Moricandia arvensis
GATTACAAATTATTAGACTCTTAAATTCACATTAAAAAATTTTTGATCGATGGTTTAACTTTTTTTATTATAAAAAAATATAAATAATCATAAAAATTATATAAATATGATGTCTTATTTAATATATATCAGATTATTATATATATATATATATACATATATATATATATTTCAATATCATTAAAATTAAATATATATAATATATAAATACGTAAACTTCTTAAATTTAGAATTTAGATTGAGTAGAAAGTCTCAATTAATCATATAATAAAGTAATATATTGTTACAGTAAATATAAAATATTAATAAAACTATTTGGATACGAAGCTAAATTAATATATATTCATATAAAACTATATTATATATCTATGTCAATATTATTTAATATTAATGATATACCATATCAAATAAAAAATGATTATTTTGATTTTTTACCAAAAAATATTGTTAATTAAAAAAATAATTTTTATTATATGATTACTCCAATTTAATTTTATTTGTAATAGTTATTCGTTTCTTATTTATTTGTTTCTTAATTATTTAATATATTATTATTACAAAATATAAATAAATAAAAAATAAATAATAATATATATAAATAATTTGTATACATAATTAATGTTTATGCAGAGAAAATATCAAATGCTATTTAATCGTATATTTTAAAAAAAAAAATACCATTCTTCATTTTTTTTAGCATAATATTTTATGTGAGAAAAGGAGGAAAAAAACGAGAGATAAAAAGACACAGAAAAAAAAGAGAGATCAATCTGTCCGAAGAGGCTACTGAATACTCTTAGTAAAGAATCTGAGGAAAAAAAAGATGAGTAAAATCGCAGAGGGAGATGTGACAATGGAGCCAGTCATAATCGGAGCTCTAATTCTGATGTTCACGCAACCCTTCTACGCCCACGAACTCCTGGAACCACCGTCCCAGGCCAGGTTGTTCTCATAAGTCTCTCTCTCTCTCTCTTTTGATTGATCAAGTCTAGCGTATAGTGTATACCCAATCATTTGAATTTAAAGAAAGAGACAAATAAAAAATGTTAATGATCTGTGAACCTCAGTCTGACTTTAGTTGGTTTTTGTACTTATCATGTATACAACGTATTGTTTGCACCTGGCGTGGTGTAGCAGAGAAATGTAGCTGAATGCATATTCAAGCTCGAGTGAGACCTTTATGATTGGCACTTTGGGGATCGATGGCTCAGGTCTGTTTATTTAACACTGATCATTGAACGTTTCTTGGGAGCTTAATATGCCTCTTTTGCATTCATAAACACAGCCAACGTATTGTTGAAAAGACTGAAGCTCTCTACTGAAGGTTAGACTTTTTGCCTCAAATTTAATTTTGTTTTGATCAATGGCCCAATGATGCAGGAATCTTGAGACGTGAAGACATCAATACTCCCATTGTATCTCTTGTATATGATATTAACGGAGAAGTTGCTGCTGGCGTTGCTGGTGTGGATGCTGTTGTACGTATCTTCTCATCTAACCCATCTTAGTTGATTATGTTTTTTATCGTTTACAATGTTTCCTCGGGCAGGAAAAGTTTCTGACACCTGAGTGGATCCAGCGTTTTGAACAAAACATAAGCTCTGCTCCTGTCCTTATGATAGATGCAAATCTTAGCCACTCTTGCTTTGGAAGCATCTTGCAAATGTAATTCTTATACTTTCTCACTTTGATTCTCTAGTACTCATCTTTTTGTCTCTCTTCCTAACAATGATTTTTCTTGAAGTGGCTGCAGAGTTCAATGTTCCTGTATGGTTTGAGCCGTGTCTGTCACAAAGTCGCAGAGAATCGCCTCAATCGCCAAGTATGTGAGTGTTATGTCTCCATACTCGTCAAGTTTCGGTTACTTTACTTCAAATCAAAAGGATTTAGGTTTTGTTTTCTGAATAGGTAACTATTGTATCACCAAACCAAGATGAGCTCATAGCAATGCGCCAAACACTCTCGTGCAAGAAACATCTTCCACCCATTAAACCAGAAGAAGAATAAGCTTTCACCAGAAGATGTATTCTGTGCGTTGAGGCCAGCCATTTTGGTCCTTCTTGAGAATGGTATTAAGTTGTTATTGTAACACTTGGCTCCAATGGAGCTCTCTATGCTTCAAAGGGTAATCCGAATAAGGCTCTGAACATAAACATAAAGTTTCCAAAAAGTGGAGAAATCTTCAAAAGGTACAACTTATATGTCACCGAACCGGTTTTCTGAACCGGATTAAGTCACGGCTCGAGTCTTTTGCAATGCATTTCCCAACGGTCCCAGCCAAAGTCAAGAAGCTAACTGGTGCAGGGGATTGCCTAGTAGGAGGTACAGTGGCGTCGCTGAGCGATGGTTTAGATCTGTTCCAGAGTTTAGCGGTTGGCATTGCTTCTGCGAAAGCTGCGGTTGAGTCGGATGATAATGTGCCTCCTGAGTTCAAGCTGGATGTTGTTACTGGTATGGACTAACAATTCTTGTCTGAATTCTGTTTTCAAAGTTTCGGTTTAGCGCACCATATATTTTGGTTTGTATTGGGTCTGAGCCGGTTTACACTTTGGATACAGATGATGCGGAGTTGGTTTACGGTGGCGCCAGGATGTTGTTGGCTCATCAGTCAAAGCTGTGAAGAATTGATCTTGTTTGTTCTATTTTTGGCTTGGTTTATTTATTGTTTGCTCAACAAGTAGACATATGCACAAACTTAGACCATTTGCTTTGTATGATTGCACCAGGTATTAACAGAGAAACCATTGTTTCTCATTAGTATTATCGCTAAGTTCAGTTTATGAGAGATCATTTTGTAGAAGTCGGAAAATCGAATTGACATAAACGATAAAAATAAAGCGATGTTAAGGAAATATACGATTCGAAAAGACGAAATGAAAACCGAGTAGAAAAACGTTTTCAAGAAATAAACATGGAGTCGAGACGAATCTCTTTCCTTAACTCTTAATATTCGCTCCAATCAACAAATAACATATTATTTTAAATAAATAATAGTGCAAATCGATTGTGATTTTTGGTGTTTTTAGTAGATCGCTTAAAGCGTTACAAAGCACCAAATCGTATCGATATAAGTCTGAAAACGTTTTGCAAACTCGCTAAAAAGCGTTAGCATAAACCGTTTGTGTAGACTTGTGGATTATTTCACAACTCGCTTTAGAAAGCTATTGTGAAAACGAATCGTTTTTTTTATTTAACGTTTTTATGATTCATGTAAGAAAAAACGTTTTGCGATAAAGCGACAGAGGAAAACGCAAACCGTTTTTTTGATAAGAAAGAAACGTTTCGCGGAAGTGCGTAAGCAAAATCGCAAACACCGTTTTGACAATACAATAATCGTTTTATAAATCCTTGAAATCGTTTTATAAAAAACGTATTAAGATCAATCCGATTAAAGCTTATATGTAATAGAAGCGATTAAGAGTTAAGACTGTAGAAGCCGGAAAATCGAATTGACATAAACGATAAAAATAAAGCGATGTTAAGGAAATATACGATTCGAAAAGACGAAATAAAAACCGAGTAGAAAAACGTTTTCAAGAAATAAACATGGAGTCGAGACGAATCTCTTTCCTTAACTCTTAATATTCGTTCTGTAGTGAGACGGACATGTACGAATTAGAGTCCCAGGATACAACCATCGTAGACGATTCACGCTTCACCCATGAACGCCCTAACGAACTATGTATTCTACGAAACACTCTCTATTCTATAGACTTACACTTAGGGGTTTTGCTGGATTTTTTCGTTGTGAAAAACTTAAGGAATGAAGGAGACGAGTCGGGTTTTATTTAAAGAGAAAGCGAGAAGCCACTTCCCGCAACAACTATTGCACGTGGGCGAGAATCTCGCGGAGATCTCGGGAAGTTAAGTTTCGAAAAATTATTCCCCAAGACTCTATCTTTTCTTGTTTAAATATCTCGAGAGGACAAAATGCATGCCGTTTTTTATTTTGTATACAAAAACTACTTGTCGTTTTAAAACAAAACGCATGTTGTTTTTTGGGTATAAAATGGCAAAATGTTGAGCTTAACTTGATCCAAAAAGAATACTTCTTTATCGGGCCAAAGACCCTCCACCCAATCCCAATCCCAAGCCCAAGCCCAAGCCCAAGCCCAAGCCCACGCCGAGCTGAGCCGGCCGTACGACGGCGGCGGCGCGCGCGTAGGGAGGCCTCCTCTCTTCCCCTGAGCCGTTTGAGCTATGGTATCACAATACCATATATAAACTGCTCACCCTTCTCATTTATCACTGATGTTGGGAGAAATGAGTGTCTTTTGACATTCACAAATATGGGTTGTGGCCCATTCATTTCTTTCACATTTCAATACAAGCCTATGGCTTTATTGGTCCAACAATCCCCCACATGAATAAAAATGACTCTAAACATATGCAGACTAAATGCAGACTCGATAGACTCTAAATATTATACTTATTCTAATCTTAACTAGACTAGACAGGACTTATTGAGAGTGTTTACGAAAAATTCACTGTGTTTGAGTTGGTGGCATTTTTAAAGCCTTGAACCACTCATAGTTAATAATCTGTCGGGTTTACTTTACCAGAAGATGAACATGATGTCTTGAACCAACCGGTGTTTTATGTAGACCAAGACAACAGGCATAACGCAGCTTCATTTTCTTGTAGAACTTAGTTCTCTATTGTGTTCGTTGTGGCCCTGAACTATTCCTGGTTTTCATGAGTGAACTTAGAGAATATAGCCTTTTATTCATTCTCCTAGAAACGGCCTCATTTGACACTCATTAGGTGATTGACCATGAAAAGTATTGAGTAATACTCCGCTTTAAAAGCTATGGAATCATTAAAACCTTATGCTTATCCTTCTCTCATTAGCACTTTTATCATCTTAGGAGTTGGGAAGAGACTATTTGTCTCATAGTGCTTTATTAGATTATGTTTGATTTTGTTTTCCCTTTGAACCTACATCTTGGGATCTCTAGTAATGATAGGTAGGGTTGCAATCAAGCATCCTCATTCGTTATAGGCTTTAAACCCATTCCTTTTGATGATTTAGCGACAATATCTCGTGGCAAACCTTTAGTAAATGGATCCGCTAGGTTGTCAGCCGATTTGATATAATCTATTGTGATTACACCATTTGAGATAAGTTGTCTAATAGTCTTATGTCGTCTTCTGATGTGACGAGATTTGCCATTGTAGAGATTATTCTGAGCCCGAGCTATAGCTAATTGACTATCACAATATATTCTTATAGCTGGTACAGGTTTCTCCCACATGGGAATATCTTCCAAAAAATTTCGAAGCCATTCAGCTTCTTCCGCTGCTTTTTCTAAGGCAATGAACTCAGATTCCATGGTGGATCTGGCTAACATTGTTTGTTTGGTAGATTTCCATGATATAGCTGATCCTCCTAGTGTAAAGACGTATCCACTTGTGGATTTTGAGTTTTTAGAATCTGATATCCAGTTAGCGTCACTGTATCCTTCTAAAACTGTGGTTCTTTACCATAGTGAAGCCCAAAATTTTTGGTGTAGCGCAAGTAATTGAGTACTCTCGTTATACCTTTCGAGTGTGTATGACCTGGATTACTTGTATATCGACTAAGTACATTTACTGCAAGAGCTAGATATGGTCTAGTACAATTGGTCAAGTACATGAGACTTCCAATCACTCGTGCATACTCGTTTTGTGAAACCGCTTCACCTGAATTCTTTGTCAAGTGCATTTGATGATCTAACGGAGTTTTTGCAGTACTATTAGAGTAGTTTTTAAATCTATCTAATATTGTTTGAGCATAATGAGATTGAGTTAAGATAATTCCATTTGAAGTTCTTGTGACTTTAACCCCGAGAATAACATCTGCTAATCCCATATCTTTCATCTCAAATTTTCCTTTGAGCATGTTTTTTTGTGTGATTGATAATATCTTTCAGATCGGGCCAGAGGCCCTCCACCCAATCCCAAGCCCAAGCCTAAGCCTAAGCCCAAGCCCAAGCCCAAGCCCAAGCCCAAGCCCAAGCCAAGCCCAAGACCAAGCCCACGCCGAGCCGAGCCGAACCGAGCGGCCGGACGGCGGCGGCGGCGCGCGCGTGGGGGCCTCCTCTCTTCCCCTGAGCCGTTTGAGCTATGGTATCACGATACCATATATAAACTGCTCACCCTTCTCATTTATCACCGTTGTGGGAGAAATGAGTGTCTTTTGACATTCACAAATATGGGTTGTGGCCCATTCATTTCTTTTCACAATTTCAATACAAGCCTATGGGCTTTATTGGTCCAACACATTTCTCATGTCTTTGTAGTAACACAATTTCTGAGACGTAATGATCAAATTCAATCATCAGTAGACTGCGTCTAAGATGCTACCTTCAGATGTATCTTTCTCACGTACGTGCACCATACAAATACAATGAAGGTAGATTGTATAATAGTAGCTCTTTGATTCTGACAGAGTGTTTTTTAGGTTATGTAAGAGAACCTGTGAGACCGACTACTTGGATTGTTCATGGGCGTGAAACTAACTGCCCTATTCACCTCTTCAGCCTCCATTAGCTGAAGTACATCCACGGTATATTCACATAATGCATTGTGGCATCAAGAAGACTCAAGCCATTGTTCTCGCTTGAGCAAGTCCGAATATCTAATGTGCGTAGTCAAGAGAACTTAAGATTGCTGGTCAACCTATGTGAGATAGGTAATAAACCAGGAAGGATAATGTAAATTAAAGTTTTGGGACTTATGAAAGGATATCATATCTGGTGCAGGAGGAATTTTCTGAAAGAAGGTCTCAGACTTGTTCATTGTAGATTTCGACCATTTGGACCTATATCTCGTAGGTTAAATCAGAAAGAGATCACTGAGAGCTAGATAGTTAAAGAAGAGGATGTCGGCTAGATTTACAGTCATATGAGAATATAATAGGGAAAAGGATTTTATATTCAACCAACCGGAATAATTGCAGAATATTTACGAGAATTTTAGGAGTTGGCAGCCCAAGTGCATTTTGAAGATAAAAGATTTGGAAGACATAGTATTCAATGGTTTGAAAATAGAGATGAAGGAGGTGACTAAACTGGTGGGATTACCTGACTACATTGTGGCAGTGATGAAGATGGAAGGGAGTGAATTTTGTCTTTAATTACCGAAGGAAAGAGCTTTGACAGTCAGACTTTAAGGCAAGAACATGGTGTTACATTTTGCAATGCTCATATCCAACAGAAAAATTGGAAGAGTAGTCCAGAGTTTGGATAATGAACAAGGATCAGAGAAATAGTGGGACAGAAACACAAAATCAAGGACACAAAACATGTGCTGGTCAACTTAAATTGATAGAAGCTGAGTACGCTATCAATAAGAAGAATGGCACATATTATAAATGTGATGAAAGTGGTCCAAAACTCAACTTTGCAAGAACAAAAAGTTGCAAGTATTTCAGGTTCTTAGTGAGTGTGAGATGCTTTGGAGTTTGGAAACGAGGAAATTTATGATTCAGTAGAAGATATTAATCATGTGGTAGAAGAAGTGATTAAACTATCCTTATATAAATTTATGGGATGGTAGCACCTAGGACAGCCAAGCTGTGGGTTTGATTGGGAGAACCATGGTGTTGGTAATGATAGACAGTTGGGGCAACCTACAATTTTATTTCACCGTTAGCGGTTCAGAAAACTCATCTCAAACCAACACCTAATAGAAAATTGAAGATACCGGTGGGTATTTACATTTTCAGGGTCAGGGATTTGTAACCATGTGTCATTAATATTGCAACCGTGGAAGTTGTGACTGATTTTGTGATACTGGAACCATGAAGTGTGGACGTCATTTTGGGAGTGCAATAGCTAAGAACACTTTGAAAATATGAAATGATCAGGAAAGCCATGAATTGTTCTTTATGAATAGAAATGAGAAGACCTTAAAAGGAGATCTGACAATTCCGTGTAAAAATGTTATCTTGGATGAAACTTCAATGGGTTTGGAGTTAAAAAATGCTGAACTTATGAGTTCAGGAACTGATGTTATATTGTCTCCTATCAGTTGTATCTTGGAAGAACTTGCCAAGGTGTTTGTAGAACCAACCCAGTTATCTCCTAAACAAGGATATGAGCATACACTGGTAAGGTATATATGCATCCATATTGTTACCTACATGCCCATATAGATGCAATGGAGAAGATGGTGGATCAGATGGTGTAATCGGTGTAGTTGGAGTCCCTTTGCGAGTCCAGTTCTATTAGTAAAGAAGAAAGATTCATATTGGTGATTTTGTGTGGATTATAAGGGTGTGAATGAAGTAACAATTCCTGATAAGTTCCTTAATCCGGTTATAGATCAGTTTTGGACGAATTAGAAGGTGCAAAAGTATTCTCTAAACTGGATTTAAGGTCAAGATATCACCAAATCAGGATGGAAGAATTTGATATAGAAAAACGGCTTTCAGAATTCATGCTTGCCACTATGAGTTCATAATAATGCATTTGGGTTATGTTACGCTCTATCAATGCTTAATCTCTTATTGATGAGATTTTTCAACTTCTATTGTGTACGTTGATATTAATATTCTTTGATAATATACTAATATACAATGGGTCACTGAAGGAGCATGTTATTCACTTAAGATTGGTTATAGAGTTTCTGGTCAAGCATCAACTGTTCGCTAACAGGAAGAAATATTCATTTGGTCACCAAATGGTTTATTATTTAGGGTATATCATATCCGCCGAAAGAGTAGCAACAGATCCCAAGAAGACAAATGCTATTAGTAATTGGTCCGTTCCAAAAATAGTGAAGGAGTTGAGAAGTTTTTTGGGGCTCACATGTTACAATAGACGATTAATCAAGTCTTATGGGGTTATAGCAAGGTCATTGACTGAGTTGTTGAATAAGAATCTTTTTTATTTGGATAATACAACAAAAAAGGCCTTCCTAAAATTGAAACAATGCATGATCAATCTCCTTGTATTGGCCTTACCAAATTTCACCTAAGCGCTTGTGGTTGAATCAGATGCTTCGGGGTACAGGTTTGGAGTTTTTTTAATGCAAGGCCAATGTCTTATAGCATATTTTAGAAGAGGACTGACAAACAAAGAGCATATCAAACCGATATATGAAAGGGAGCTGATGCCTATTGTTACGACTGTTCTTAAGTTGAAACACTATCTGATGAGACGCAGATTTACCATTTATGTAGATCAAAAAATCTTGGATCAGAGAGATGTGTCTTTGCACTATCAGAATTGCAACGGCAATGTAACCCACACCTTCACGAGACCTAACATGTTCACTCTTCAAGGCAGCTAAATTTTCAGAAGCATCTGCCTGGACCACAATGACTCTTTCAAAGCGACCTGAACCCGTTCTTTGCAATCGTAAAACAATCAATTTACCCTACACATAATCTATACCAAAACATAACACAAAACCAGACCCAAAAATTTCAATAAAAATGAAGTAAAGGGAAAACGTACCAAGACATTCAATCGACTGACATCTTCGTAGGACTCCTCCTCAATGAATATTTCTTCCTCAGAAAATATATGATCGACAGCTAATCGAAAGTTGCGACAAAGATGAACACATGACGATACATCATCTGGAAGAGGAACATAGATGGTAGTTTCAAAAGATATGGCATATTCCTCTTCTCTCGAAAAAGTTGGTTCCGACGCCTCAGGCTTCCTCCCAAGAACCACAGATTCACCACAGTCATCATGGAGGACAGGGGAATAACGCCCCTCAGGCTCGAACTCAGAAGCTCTGAGATTTTGCATGTCATATGACGAAGAAGTACTCTCTAACCTAGAAGAACTAACCAAAGGCCAACGACCTAATGAGGTCGCATCAGTGACCAAAGTAGGACCTTTAAGAATCAGAGAAGCAGAGAGCCCCTGGCTGGAAACAAGATTCGCAGATGCCAGAATGACAACCTTGTTTATTGTTGGAACTATTTTTATGGACATTATGAATAGTGTATTCATATGTCAAAAATGAGTTTCATGTGAATGAGAAATGGAGGTCCAATGTGTGTGATTTGAGAAATTTGTACAAAGTAACAAATACACACATTGGATATTTGATTGGATTTGGGGTTTTGATTTGTTAGTTGGACTACATGTTCATTAACATAATCTTATAAACCAAATATATGTTGATCTTTTATATTGATAAAATATAAAAAAAGAAATCCATTTTAAAGTATATTATTTGTTTGATTTGGTCAAACAATAATAAATTTTAATCTTTAATTTCTTGGTCAAAATGTGAAATAAATTCACAAAATAGTTGACAAGAATTAAACTCTCCATTAGTGCACCATGGAGGTTTCATTTCTTTGTTGAAAATGAAACTTTGTGCTTCTCATTATTTTTCTATAAAAGGGCTTGTTAGCATTATAGAAAAGGACATCCAAAAAGACTTCCAAGAGATTCAACAACAAAAGTTTACTCTCTCCCACTTAGAATAGTTATGCTAGTATTTTTTATTTTATTTTGAATCTGAGAGTACAACACAAATTTAGGGTCGATAGATTCTGTTTTTCGGTGATGGTAAACAGAAACAATGCTGCAGTTGTATCCTGGGAATCTGAGCGCTATGCAACCGTCACACTACGGAGCGTTTAAAGATTTAAGGAAAGAGATTAATCATCTCGACTCTGCAATTCTTCTTTATTCATTTGCTTTGGTATTGTAATTTTGATTTATGTTCTTAATATCTTTATAAATATCAGTTGTCCCATTGTAGTAAAATAAGGTTCCTACATTTACCGCATCATTCCCTTTTTGCTCCTTATTTTTCACTTTATGAACCAAATTAAAATCTAAGGAACTTTCACAGTATGTCGAGGAGAAAGCACGTGGGACAGGGGAAGATCAGCAGGGATAGTTGCAAAACACACATAAAAGTTAAGCTTGAAGCAAGCAAAAAAAATGAAACTAAGAAAAGGAGAAGTTACCATAAATGACCTTAAGGACCGACTTGATGCAGGCCGGAGTGATAGTCTTCCAAGTGCTCCTTGGGACAAACAGAAATTCCTCCGTTACCAAGCTCTTATTTTTAATATCTTGCTTAAGGCCACATGGCCCATTACAAAAACAAAAGAATCGATAAAACTAGAAATGGAAATAAATAGGGGTCATAAGAAAGACGACTAACCGGCAATCTCATTCCACTGCCGCCAAACAATATCAATAAGATTTTCAGGCACCGAATTCTCATCAATTTCCACAAAATATATTTGCTCTCCTAGTTTGCGACCTTTCTAGGCGGCATAGTAATAATCTGGTGACTACCAGAAAGGTAGTACATAACGATAGGGGGTGGGCATTTCGTTTATATTATCTTTTTTGGTTTGGGTTTAGTTCGGTTCTAAAACTTTTCAATTGAAGTAAACCATAATTAGTTTGGTTTGGATTGGCTTCAGTTCGGTTGGTTTTCGGTTTAGTTTGTGTTTCAGTTCGGTTTAATCGGGTTTTCTTAGTTTAGTTATGTTAACAGAAATCATGTTTTAAAACTTAAATACATGATCATGAAATCATCACGTTGGTGACAATAAAAAAATAAACTATGTGAATTAGATCAAATATAAAACTGAAATAAAACTTTTAAAAATCCAAAAAAAACTAAAAAAGTTGATAAGAACAAAATCATACACAAATTAACTAAAATAAATATAAAAACATCGTTAATAATGTCTCTTATACCATAAAAAGCTGTAGTGAATCATCTTCCATGTGATATCATAAAAAACGTGCAACAAATCAATATTTGGTATACGTTATACATAAACTATACGAGTATTTTATTTATATCTTTACTAAAACTCTACCCATGATTCCATTTTAGGCTGCCCCTGTTTACATATAAGAATTCAAGACATCTCTTCTTCTTCTTTTTTAATCAAATCTTTGGATTACATATTAGTTTAGAAAAATATACTCCCTCCATTTCATATTGTAAGTAGTTTTAGATAAAAGCACTACTATTAAGAAAGTTATTGTTTTTTTTTAAAATAACATTAAATCAATAAATGTAACCAATTATAGAAAAGCTAACATTATTTAATTGGTCACACACTATCCCATAAATACAAAAGTACATTTAAATATGAAAACTACTTATATTATGAAACAAACTTTTTTTGCTAAAACTACTTACAATATGAAATGGAGGGAGTATGCTATTAAAAAAATGGAAAATATGTGGTTCTAGTGACTTTAGTCTTAGGATTTTAATATCGTGTATATTGCTAGTATGTTTAATTCAAATAATAACAAAACACATTGGTTGCTCGGTTCGGTTTGATTTTAAATTGAACCAAACCGAACCATTTTGGTTGGAAATATCATAAACCGGACTATTTGATAATAGACTTTGGTTAAGTTTGGATCGGTTTTGGTTTGACTCGGTTCGGTTCCACTTGGTTCGGTTCGTTTTTTTGTCCACCCCTACATAACTGCCTTACGGAACACAAATTTGAAAATTGTTAAGGCCTCAAGGAACTGCGGACTCATGGTCCATCAGAGCTCACCATATAGAACAGAAAGTTCAACCACATATCAGATACCACTAGTAGAAATTTGGGAGATCGCTATCTAACATCTCTGACAATAGCCCAACAAAAGACAAGGAAGACAAAACCACACGTGACACTCATGCAAAAATGATTCATAAATAGTAAAATATTCCGGGAGGGGGGGCATACCACAAATCCCTTAGAAGGGAAAGAAGAAGAAACTCGATTTCGTGAGGAATCCCTAGAGCCTTCGTCAAACTAGAAACAAATTTATATATACTCGAAGTTCTCCAAGTATAATAACCGAATGAGAGGGAACAACAGGATTTGTGGCGATCTTCCTATCAGGACCCAACTCTGATGACAAACTAACTATTGAGATCCTCTAACAGTAGTAGTAGATAAACAACGAGCGATAGGAAAATCATCATCGTCTGACGAGCCCTCGGGAAGCGCCACCACCAAAGGCATAACAATAAAGAGATCGCCCAACACTTCATCACGAAGAGATGCCATCAGAACTCATTAGACAGAACATAATAGAATATCGACGAGAATAAACACAAGCAAACAAAGAACAAGCATAAAAACAGCGTAAACTATCAGAATAAGGTAAATAAAGAATAAGGAATACAAAAGGCTCATGCCTTAAAACTTAAAATCCAAGGAATAAATGATTACCAATGAGTAAGCGATTCATATTTCAAGCAAGCAAATCTCTTGATTTACATCAATCAAATGTCATAATTAATTCACCAAACTGGAATCTAAAAAATATAACCACCTGTCTCAAATACACCATCCAAGTCATAATCAATACTCGACTTGTCTAGTGATCTGAAACAGAATATGGGGGGGGATATTTTCAGAGGCGGGGTTCACCCTATTCTACACCTGGTATGAGAATCCAGTCGAGTATCACTATGGCCTAAAGAAAGAAAATACGTCCACGAAGATTCAAAGCCATCCCGAGCTAAAAGATAGCCCACACCAAGCTGGCATGTTCAAATCAGAGTATAACAGAAGTCAATGCGTTAAAGACAACCACAAAGGCACATGATACTCGTCGGAGATGACATGGCCTTTACGTTTACTCATGAAAACCTTTAAAAGAGAGACCTAGGACAAAAAAGGGGGGAGGACTCTTTTAGAGCAAACTTATACTTTCAATACATTCATATACTTTTGTTCTTAGATACCCTCTCTCTCTCTATTCCTAGTTGTATTCTATTATACTCAAATATACACTTTTCATACGGAATTATTAATTTACATACTTTTTTAGATTTTCTTTTTTGTATATGTTATCAAAACTCTAACCCTAATTTCTGAGTGGATTTGGAGATTCATCAATCTAACAATACTAAAAGTTGGATATACTCAAAAGATAGAACTGCCACATCAGATTAAAAATCAACCAATCATATTTGCTCATGTTGCCATGTCATTTAAAAAAATGCTAATTATTGTCATCGATTTCGATTTAGGCATTTCTATTTCTTATAGCTCATATTTGTGTTTGGCTCATCCCGTAGCCCAAAGAAGCTTCCAACACTGGTAAATCCTTCGCCTTCATCTTACTTATTCTCATCTGCAATTCCTTGCCATTATCATCGATCTTTCTCTGTAAGCCTCTGTCCCATCACAATCACTCATTAATCTCATTCATTACTTCATCAATCTAAAAGTATAAAATGTTATGCTTCCCTCAGTTGCAAACCTTATATATTCATCAATGCTCCCCATTTTCCCATTCCCGAAGTCTCTGAAAGCAAATATTCGCTGCAACAAACAGAGAGCAAGTCCGGCAGCTGCTCTGATGAGAAGTTAAGGCCTAAATTTATTAATATGGTCAATTTCTTTAATATTTATTTTTTCGTATTGTTGGTTTCAATGGTTTGGCTTTTGTGCAATATTATAATCTTATAGATTCACATAGGGTTGTTATGTTCTTAGTTAAACACCTTTTCTGGAAATGTTATGACCATGTACATTGAACTGGCGTAGATAAATGACAAGGACTCATCTGGTGATGAATCATACTTTCTCTCTATTTGTTGCAGCTTACTGGTAAGAATGGTTTTAAGTTAAATTGAAGTGAAGGGAACTGAATTTCTCTATGATAGTGTGTGTATCCTCCATAAAATCTTTATTGGTTTCAGTTCACTTTGGTCTACTGTCATCACTGACCATTTGTAACTCTCTTTTTCTGTCTGTAGATCTGTCTACTTTCTATGCTCTAGGAGTATAATTTACTCAGGCAGGAAAGAGAGGAAAAACATGGACGCCAACAGTTATGTACTTATCTTATCTCCATCACTATTTTTTTACCAATATAATATTCTAAATCTAACTCTATGTGATGCTACTGGTTTCTGCATGTTAAAAGATCAGAAGAGTGTCCAAGGACAGCTCATAGCAGAACGAGAGGCCCTTGACAGGTCAAATCCGAGCCCATCAAAACCCTTTGGTGGTAAAAAGGCTCATGGAATGTCAACTGGTGATGCAACAACCATCCGAAGACTCTCCTTAGCATCAGGAATGCACCAGACTCCTAAACTAAGAAAGAAGCAGATCAGCATCAGACCGATGGAGCTTTATCAACTGGTAATTTTAAATCTTACAATAAATAGAAAGTAACATATCACCATAGAGATGAGTATATAATCTTTCTTTCATTGATACTTTCCTACAGGAAGAAGAGGGCTTGATGTTGCTGGACTTCTCTCAAAGAAATAGTCGATGAACCCATGTGAACAGCTACAATCTCCATTAGTTTGCAAACCATTCTCGCCCATTTTGACCACTGTGGTTGCATCAAAGGACAACATAGCAACGCTAAAAAAACTTCTTAGAAACCCTAAAAGCAATGCCATATCTCATATATGAGATTTCGTCATTTGCAACTCCAGTCAAGAACATCTACAATATAAGAAGTTTGGAAGAAAAGATGATGATGATAATGATGATGATGATGATGATGACACCAAAGAGAGTGTCGGATCAAAGATTCTGATCCCATCTACACCAGCAACAATCTCTGTCCCGATGCAAACTGAACCAAACGAATGCAAGATTGCATCCACAAGAGTTGCCTTCATGCTACAGTCTGACTCTTTGATCCACGTCTGATCTTATTGTCTTTTTATTATCATATAATCTCAAGTTGATTGTGCTTTGGTTTTTTAGAAGGTCAATTATATTATTGGCTTTTACTTTAACTAATAGTTTCTACATGTGTCTGGTTTCTTTAGACTAACAAGATGAGTCTTTTATATAATATCTCTAGAGACGAAACGATGGTCAGTTCCAGATGTCATAAACGAAGCTCTGTGTCTGATGGATCTTCATTTGTGGTCTATGAATGCTTCTCTGAACCATTCACATTAATAGAAAGCTCAAAATTTTCAGCTTCAGATGTAAAACGTAGAAGAAATTGCCCCAAAAATGTAAGAAGTGATTTTCAGAGATGTAATGTCGGTCTGCCATTTTCTCACTCCCGGTGCTCATGGGAATTGTAGGAGGGAAAAGAGAACATGTGTGTGCGGCAAGTGACCTGGAGAGTTTGATTATTAACGACAATCATTATCATTACATTCCAAAGTGTGAAACAAAGATTCAAAAACAGATTTGCGTGAGTTTCTTTTTTACTTTTATAAAATTTACAAAGATTAAAAAACTATACAAAAAGTGGATTAATGCATTATGATATCTTTGGAATATATAGTTATACAACATTAATAAACACAATGCATGTTATAAGCACTAAGGATATATGCTCTATAAAATAAAGTTAGCACTAGCTTGAAAGAACAATAAGATAGAACATGTATTAGTAGTTTATGTCATTACCAATGGTACTTCATTTTGAGAAAAAAACAAAAAAATGAAGAAAATCATTTTCTAATGGTGCATTATTTTGAAGAAAAAATGAGTTTGTGAATAGTATTCTTTTAAATTTGAAGAAACATTATTCACAATTTCACTTTAACATTATTTATAAATTGATCCCCAAACTTTTATATAGTTTATAAAAAAAATTAATATTCATGTTTTCTACTTTGAAATATCATTTAAGCATTCATAATATAATTATAAGATTATATGAATCATTTTGTATTCTTTTAGAAACTAAATTTATGTATATAATAAATATATAGTTAAAATAAATTATGTTTTGGGTAAAATTTGTAATTTTGTTAAATAGTAAGCATTACTAGAAGTAATAGTAAGTATTAATAATTGAATATACATATATATATATATATATATCATATTCTATTTTGAGGAGAAAAAATGAGGGAACCATTGGAGTATAAACAAACTTATTTTTGAGTTTACATCATTCTGAAAGAAAAAATGATGTAAATCATTGAAGATGCCTTTATCCGACAACTTACAAACAACACTTTAATAACTGAGCAAATAAGCAGCCAATTGACAAGAAATATGTAACGTTTTTACACAATAACTAAGAAATTTTATGTGGACAATAAAAAGTTCCATTGGAACAAATTTTTATTTTCATGTTGGGCAACCCATGACTTTTAAAACAACACTACTTTACTATAAAATAAAATTTTATTTATTTTAGTATTTTATATTTTAATTTCATCTATTTAAATAAAATAAAACAATAAATGTAATTATCAATAGTTTTTCTTCTAATTTTGTTTTACTATATCAGTTTTCTTATATTTGAATTTATTTTAGTTTCTATAAATTTTAATTTTTATTTTGAAAGAATAGCATTTTTATTTATATTATGTTGTATAGATTAAATATCATGACATGCATGAAAACAAAATAAATTTTCAAAATTTTTGAATTTTATCCACAGTGAAAGATTTTATTTTATATTTTTTTTAAAAAAAGAGAGTAATTGCTATTTATATACACTATTTTATATAATTACAGTACTTACCACATTGTAGCAACCTTTGTTTGATAGTTATCTTTTGAGCAACCATCAGAGAATATATTCTCTTATGTAACTAATATTTTTTTATAAGCAACAAGTCTTTTCAAAGTAATAAGTATACATATTTATGTCATTTGTATTTAACATCTAAGTTCGCATTTCCTACCTTCAAGATAACAATAACGCCAACTTGCCCAAACAAAATAAACTAAAAATGATCAGTAAAGTGGATGAAGTTGAAAATAGACATGATGATGTAAAGAATTAACCGCCACAATTCAAGAGTGGAAACAAAGCTTATAGCTGGTCTGGTTTAACACATGCACATATGAAACACAATCTGACATACATTACATCTTATATAAAAATATATTATTTCAACGACTCTAAAGTTTTCACTATGTGACAACTAAACATCTAATGTTTAGAGAACTACAAAATATAAGTAATATAAAATATAAAATTTTCATGCTGACAAACATTATTCATAATATATATAAATATAAAAACGACTTAAAATGTAATACATTATGATTAATACCTCTTATACAGAGAAGTTAATGCTAATCTCATCGGCGATGTAGTTTTTTTTTGACAACTTAATAAAAATGATCAAAGACTTTAAAAACATAATAAAAATCAATTGTAGTGCAGAAGTTTGAGTAAAAAATGCCAATACAACTCAAAAGATGATATTTAAGAAAACTCATTAAAAGCAACATTTTGAATTCTAATTCACTCTCGATATTTTGGCAAACTTACAAATCAGTCTTATTACAGTTCAGAAATAACCAAAATAAAGCTACATACAATATTGAAGCAACCAAAATAGGCGTATATAATCTTTTCTCTTATATTATATATTAGACGCTAAAAATATTAATTTGGAAAATTTAAAGAAAAACTTATCCGCGCGAAGCGCGGAAACGACCTAGTTATGATAATCAGTGAAAGAAAGCTAGTGCCTGAGCCTGACTCTTGAAAGGTCTTAATGCTAAGATTGCGATACTTCTCTTTAGTTGGCCTATAGTATTGGCCAGCTTCACTGTCATCACTGAACTATTTGTTTAATTGATTTGCCCTCTGACCAACCTGCACGTTTGGACTTCTATTTCTTTTTCTTCTTATATATTCTTTTCCCAGTGGTCTAGTAAAGTTGCCTGTTATGTAAAACTTTTCATTGGCCTAGGAGGGCAAGATACCAAGAAAGTAACATTTTTCGTAATATTTACAGCTTAACCGTGAAAACGCTAAACCTGTTTCGCAATGTAGACTGCTTGTAATCTCGGCATACATACTAGTAGTTTAATCGGCTTTTAAGCAAAGTGCTACTATATCTAGGCGACTAGTTAAGTTCACCTAAAACAGCGTAACCATCTTTCTGGTTGTAGTGGTGCTATTTGTACGATGCTGCTGTCTTGCGGTGGTTGACTATGGTTTAACGAGCTTGTTTGGCTGCAGTCAGCGATCTTTTCACAGGTCTCGATGAGGCAGTGCCTGCAGGTCGGACAGGAAGAGTGTGAACTGAGCCACTTGTCTATACACCGGACATGGAATCCGTGATGACATGTCGGAAGCAGCTTTACACGCTCTTCGGATACAAACTCTGAGAGACATATGGCACACTCTGTATCTAGGCCAGGCTGATTCAGATCAGCAGAGTAACTTACTGTCTGGAAACTCTTCAAGGCCTTTCGTTTGACTCCTGTGTTGCTCAAACGAGTTGCTGCTTGGTTGTCACCAGCTTCGGATGGTGCTAAACTGGAGCACCTCAAGCCACATCTTATTATAGAGTTGAGTCCAAGCGAGCAAACAACCGCACACAAGAGGACTGATAGGACCATAACAATATTTGCATCAAAGTTGTCATCTTCTGCATATGGGGAAGGTGCTGGACTTGGTGATTGATCAAGTAGTAATCTTCGTGAGTAAGAGCTTACAAGAATGTCTTGGAAGATTTGCTTTTGTTTCATTATGGTGGGAACATAAACGACAGTTGACATGATAGCTTGGTTTAAAGAAAGATGTATGGTTGTCGAGGTTTCCGTTGGAGCTGGTTTATATAGAGGAAAGGTAAGGTTTCAATTTATCTTTTAGATATTTTGTGGAAAAGCTTTTTTTTTATAATTTCACTTTCTTAATTATGGTTTGATGGGTAAGCTATAAAGATCAAGCGAACAATAAGGTCCTTGACTTTATCCTGTTTTTATTAAATAATTTGCAGCTTAATATGCTTTGTTATAAAAAATAGGGTCCATAATATATAACAGTTGCAGCAAATGTTAGTGTCATGCGGCTGTTGCTTTAGCAATTGAAATCTCTCTGAATTGCGTTCAGGGACCCATGAGCTTTTAACTGGAGCAACCATGAACTTTCCCTATCTTTGACATAACAGCAAAATATTCAGATAATATCTCACTGTGCCTTTGGTATCAAGGCTTCTAATTGATATGTTTTTCTATCCTTTGAAGAAATCATTAAGCCATTACATGAATTAGAGGTATGTATTAAGTTTCCAAGTATGGTGTTGAAGAATATCAACTTTTGTGAGGCTTGTTCTGGACATCTTGTGATATCTGTGTATCTCATATAAAACTCTAAGCAAGGCTTAATTTTTTTTTTTTTGAATAATCCGGTGTTTTTTGGCCCTTACCGAAATAGGTCAAGACTAGCGGTCGGAATACGCCCCGATCACCGGACGCTGGGGGAGCCCAAATGTTAAATTTTACTCCAAGTGGCCAGCAGGATTTGAACTCGGATCCGTATTGAAGCCGAAGCTCCCTCAAAACCACTAGGTTGTCCTCGCGTGGTTTAAGCAAGACTTGATTGTAACATTTTCATTTCTTCCCTTCTTAATATTTTCTAACAGTGGTGGAACTTAAAAAAGTTTTGTTGATTTTGTGCTGTTCCTGAAGGTGTACGGATGAACTTTTATCCATTTAGTGAATTCCACCTATGTTTTGGGGGGAACAGGAATCCACCACATAGAGAAGCTGTCTATAGAGAAGCTAAAAGGACAGCTTCTCCCAACCAATCTCGTTAAAGGGCTACTTTTATCGATAAAAGATCACTCTCATAGCATTAGTGTCCAGCTCCTGCTTTCTTTTTCTATGCAGTCTTTCTTTCTTTATCTTTACATGCATATTTGTTTTTTTTTAAATGAGTGCTAAAGTAATTGGTCCCACGAATGAACAAATAAAAGATGATTCACTTTTGTTTGCTTTATGAGATAGCATTTTTTCATTGGTTGCAAATCGCGCGGGATATCTAGTGTCAACTGTTTTCCTTGAAGCTCCAAATCAAAGCAAGATTCTTGGAAAGGTGAACATCTTTTTTCTTACTACTTGCTAATAGTTGGTTTAGTGAAGATTGTGTATCTTTGGGATCAAAAGTTGATGTTACACAGCAAGATATGCCTCTTTTCTAACCAGTCTCACTCGGAAATGGATTTTGTGTCATTAGGTAACAAATTACTTGGTACGAACAGATAGTGGCTATTTTTTTGGTTCCATCTTTAAAGCAAAAAAAGTTTCCTTTTTATTGTTTGTACTATAATGATTATTTTGTTTAGAATATCTTGACTTGATACTCATTCGTTTTTGACTTAAAACTCTTGGTAAGGTGTGACAAAATGCAAGGTTACAGAGAGAAACATTGTCCAAAGTAAAACTTGGTCATTAACTGTATTTCTTTGACTAACTTAAGTGAAATGTTAACACACCGACGTTAAATCCTGCGACTTGATCACAAGTAATTCAACTTGGTGAGAGTTGGGATATTTTTGGGAATACTCAAGTAAGAGTTTTGCATTCATGATGTTGAAAGTGTTTTCATCCAATAGGTTTTCCTTGCCATGAGAAAAGTTTCAGGAACATTATAATCAAAGTTCTTTTTAGTCCCGTCTCTTAGTAATTTACCATTATTAGTGGAACCTTTTTTTTTGGCGTCAGTTATTAGTGGAACCTATTCTTAATCATTACTCTTCAATGCTGTAGAGTTTTAGATCGATTCCTCTGTGATTTACAGGTTCTATATGTGTGATTTATGTACGTTTGTTTCAATTTCAGGTGAGCGAATGAGATCAAGAGCAAGAATCAAAACAAGACATGCACAACTTTGTTCATCCGGTGTTCGCTGATCTACTCACCGAGAAGGGAGTCAGTATCCCTCAACTGCTCCACTATCTCACATATCAAGGTTACAAAACAATCGCTACAATAGCTTCTGTTCTAAAACAGAGTATTACAAGAGAGTTAATGAGCTTATCGAATCCATGCGTAGTCTGTAAGTCACTGCTGGAGTCGTCGCTTCTGACTGATCTCCACCACCGTGACTCCGTCGAGCTACACCCTCTCGATCTCAGTTAAGTCGCCTCTCTCTCTATGTTATCTTGATCTACTTTTCTTCGTGATGAAGACGATGTCAGCTGGGTGAGTTTGTTATAACAAACTCTCCCACTTGACCTCTCTCTGAAAACGCACCATTTTACTTTCTTTTGATGAAACGGTTGGGCTCAGAATTTGGGTTTCTTTCTTTTCGTGCAGGTGGGGCAGGTCGTGACGAATAAGAGCTGGACCTGGGCTTGGACTTGTCTGGCCCATTAGGTGTTTGGCTGAATTAAGTTCACAATCTCCACCTTTCAGACATAACACCAAAATGCTGTCTCTCTCTTCGAAACCCTAGTCTCCGAGTCTCTCTCCCTTCTCTCTAAGGCGATTCATCGCCTCCACTAAGAAATCCTATTCCTATGAACTCAGAAGTCCGTCTCCGACTCCCTCTCCCTTCAATAACTACCTGTCAATAGGTATTCTTTGTATCTCCACTCTTTATGTTCTTCTGCTTTTCATTTTAGTCGAAGTAGAACTCGATTAAGTTTCAACTAACACTTTCTCTTCCTCTCTTTGCAGGTATTGAATAGATGTACCGGAGAAAGTTCTCAACTTTCTCTGCATGCAACTGATCTACACTGTAGAACCCTTTAACCTTTCTGCATGTACCAGATCTGAGTTAGATTTCAGCAGATCTATCCTCCAGGACCTGAAATCTTCAACCTTTATCCACAGTGAACACAAATAAGTCAAGTTTTGACCTTTTCTCTTTCTGAACCTTTCAAATAACTCTCCAAGATCCTTAGAAATTCAACTGACTTTGATATTTCTCTTGTTTCAGGAACCCTGAAGAGAGTTCACCTGAAACTATAATCTTCCAGAGAACTCCACCTTGGTTTTACCATTCGGGTAATGACTTTTCTAAATTTCAGATCCGTGCCAGTCCCTTTTTTCAAAACCTTTTAACGATATCAAATAAGATACGATTCAACCTGTTTTATTTCTTCTGTTGTGCGAGGTAACCAGACAACACCACGGCCACGTCATTACCTGAAGTCTCCCTATAGACACACTTTGTTCTCCTCTCGTGGCTTAATATATCCTTTAGGTTGATCCATTAGAATCTTTTCCTCTAGGTTTCCGTGTAGGAAGGCCGTCTTAACATCCAGCTGTTCTAGCTCATAATCTATATTAACCACAATAGATATCATTATCTTGATAGAAACATGTTGTACGACATGAGAGAATATCTCATTGTAGTCATGCATTCCTTTTGTGAGTAACCCTTAGCAACAATCCTAGCCTTATATCGTCTGTCTTCAACCTCTGGAATCCCTGGTTTAAACTTTTAGAGCCATTTACAACCCATTGTCTTCTGTCCCTTAGGTTTCTCAATTAGATCCCAAGTGTGATTCCTTTTTAAAGAATCCATTTCATCATCTAATGCATTATTCCATAATCTCTTATCCCTGCTCTTCTGAGCTTCCTTGTATGATTAGGCTCATCCTTCTCGATATCATCTACAACAGCTAGAGCATAGGCAGCTAGGTTAGCATCCTCGTACCTAGATGGTGGCCTGACATTCTGTCTTCTAGCTCGGTCTTTAGCTAGCATGTAGTTATCAATAGGAACATTTCAGTGTCCTCTACATATGTTAGACCCTTTGTATCATCCTCACTATCAGAAGCCTCTGAGCTTACCTGATCCATTGTGTCTTGATGAGATGCTTATGTGTTTCCAAGACCAGAGGGTTCTCCAAACTCAAAATCAGAACCACTTGGACCTCTTATTAGACTAGGGCTGAATGATACCATTTTCTTAAACTTCTTAGTGTCCTTCTGTGTAGTATCTGATCCTTTACATCCTTCTGTAGCTCCTGAATTTGAGTATCCTTGTAAGCCTCCTCTTCCCTGAACACAATATTCCTGCTCGTAGTACAGTTAAGATCTTATGGAATCCAAACTCTGTAGCCTTTAACCCCTAATGGATATCCTAAGAAAACCCCTTTCACAGTTCTAGGGCTCGTCTTCTCTTGAGTAACATGTACATAGGCTGTACATCCAAATCTCCTTAAGTGTGATAGATCAGACATATTACCTGACCAAACTTCCTCTGGCAGTTTGAAGTCCAAGGTTGAATTTGGTGTCATGTTTATCAAGTACACTGTTGTAGAAGTGGCATATGCCCAAAACTCTTGTCCCAAACCAGTTTCAGCAAGCATACTTCTCACTTTGTCCATGATTGTACTATTCATTCATTCTGAAACTCCATTCTGTTGAGACGTATAAGTGAAAGTTCTATGCCTCTTAATTCCAGCTTTTCTGCACAACTCATCAAACTGATTATTCCAATATTCTAAGCCATTTTCAGTACATAGACATTTGGTCCTTTTCTACATATAACTTTCCACTGACTCTTTCCATTCTTTGAACTTAGAGAATGCCTCATCTTTAGTTTTTAGGAAGTATACCCACACCTTCTTAGAATAGTCATTGATGAGGCTAATGAAATACTTGCACCCTCCCAGGCTTTCTGGTGTCGAAGGGGATCCCCAAAGGTCTGAATATACATACTCTAGAATGGTTTTAGTGGTATGTTTAGCCTTAGGAAAGCTTTGCTTATGCGATTTTCTCAATACACAACTTTCGCAGTATTCTAGTTCACCCACTTCAGCCTTTGGTAAGGAACCCTCCTTTACAAGTAAGTTCATGTTCTTAGAACTCATATGGCTCAAGCGTGAATGCCATATTTTGTCTTAGAGCTCATAGCTTGACTGATACTAGCTTCCCCTCTTGACACAGTTCCTTAAAGGTAATACAATCCATTCTCATATTTGCATGTAATCACTTTCTGTCCATCTTTATAAAATGTTACAGTGAAATCTCCACCTTGATTAGGTTCCTACTCATGTCTGGAATATAGCATATATCCTTTAGAATAATCACTGATTCGTCTTCATTTGTTATTCTGATATTGCCAATGCTTTTCACTTCACATTGTGTGTTGTTAGCCATAAGAACTCTACAACCATCTCCTTCTTGTAGATAAAATAAGACTTCTTTGTCTGGTGTTATGTGAAATGTACAATCTGAGTCTAGAACCCACTCTTTACTTGAATCATGAATGCTTGTAGTGAGAACCAGAGGTTGTTTGATTTGTTCATTTACTGCTTGTTCACCATTGCTTCTTTGTCCTCTGTTTGGACACTCTCGTTTCCAATGACCTTCTTTGCCACACAAGAAACATGCTCCTTTCTTTGTCTTATTTGATCTGCCTCTGGACTTGGATCGATCATCTCGCCTTTTAGATCTGTAATACTTCTTGTTGTTACCATTTTATGGCCGCTTAGATGACCTTCCTCTTGACTCAACATATAAACCTTCAGAAACTATTTTCTTTCTGTTGAGTACTCCCATTTGTCTAAGATCTGCTTCTTTTGGATATGATGAGGCAAAAATTTCAGATACGGTGAGGGTGTCTCTCTCTGTTCCATATTGAAGAGTGTGAACCAGTTGCTCATACGCAGCAGGAAGACCAGAGAGCAACTGTATGGCTTGATCTTCGTCTGTTATGGTAAATTTCAAACTCTCTAAGTCAGCTATAAGCTATTAAGAATATGTCCACATTCTCTTCAATTGACTTGTATTCTTCCATTTAGTAACAAGAGAACTGCTTTCTCAAGTATATCATGTTTGGAAGTGACTTAAGCTGATACAACTTCTCCAGAGACTTCCACATGCCTAAAGCAGTTTGCTCATGCATGACCTTCCTTAAGATGGAGTCGCTTAAGCATGTACCAAGTAAGCTTCTCACTCTTATATCCTTTTCAGCTTTTTTTGATCTATAACCGGACCTTCACCTTCTACTTGTTTCCCTGCAGTAGAATAGATGGTGAAGCCATCAACAATAACCGAGAGAAGTCCTTGGATCTCAAGCTGTCCCATCATCTTGAATTTTCACATATCGAAGTATCCTTTCCCATCAAACTTCTCCATCTCAAACCTCCCGAGAGTAGGTTTCATATTGGACCTTCAGGATCTTGAGATTAATCTGCAAAACAACACTGATCTTCACACCAAATCAACTCAGACCAGTATAATCCTCGAAACCACAATGATCGCTATAGACGTAACCACAGATAAGAGCTCTCTCTTCCCTCCTATCAAATCTGATCTAACTCCTTGTATTAGCACCCAATATGATGCTTTGATACCACTTGTAGAGTTTTAGATCGATTCCTTTGTGATTTAAAGGTTCTATATGTGTGATTTATGTACATTTGTTTCAATTTCAGGTGAGCGAATGAGATCAAGAGCAAGAATCAAAACAAGAGACACACGACTTTGTTCACCCCGTTTTCGCTGATTTACTCACCGGAGAGGGAGTCGGTATTCCTCAACTGCTCCACTATCTCACACATCAAGGTTACAAAACAAACGCTACAATGGCGAATGTTCTAAAACAGAGTATTACAAGGAGAGTTAGTGAGCTTATTGAATCCTCTATGTAGTTGGTAAGTCACTGCCGGAGTCGTCGCTTCTGACTGATCTTCACCACTGTGACTCCGTCGAGCTACACCATCTCGATCTCAGCTAAGTCGCCCCTCTCTCTCTCTCTCTCTGTTATCTTGATCTACTTTTCTTCGTGATGAAGACGATGCCAGCTCAGTGAGTTTGTTATAACAAACTTTCCCACTTGACCTCTCTCTGAAAACGCACCGTTTTACTTTTTTTTTTAAACCGGTTGGGCTCATACTTTGGATTTCTTTCTTTTCGTGCAGGTGGTTAGGCCGTGACGAATTAGAGCTGGCCATGGGCTTGGAATCGTCTAATCCATTAGATGTTTGGCTGAATTAAGCTCACAAATGCCATTTTCATTGTTCGTTTTTTTTTGGTGAACTGGTAAGTGAAATATCTCATACTAAATATCTTTTGGAAGTAATATCTGTCTGCTCACCTTTCATACTAAATATCTTTTTGTTTCTCTTGATAATGTAGAGAACTTCATTTGGTGCTAGGATCGTAGGATGGATAGGCACAGCCTATTGCGTATAAGTCTTTTGCTTTATACCGGCATGTTCGGAAGTGTTAAAAGAAAAAAACGTATGTAGAAAACCTTTCTCCATTATATTATTAGCACTAGTTATAAATTATTTAAAAGCTACTGTGTTTATGATATTAGAGCATCTCCAAAAAGGAACTCTATTTTGAAGTTTCTCAAACTCTATATTTGAAGTTTCAAAGTGTTCTTCTCCAAAATCAAAACTTCAAAACTAACTTCAAAATTATTTGTATTTTACACTATGATCCTTATATTTATTTTAGTTAATGAAAATTCATAAAACTTTTATAAATAACTAACACATATATAAAAAATTACAACAATATTAATTAATAAAACTTTAAATTAAAATATAAAACTAGAAATAGAAATACATAATTAAATATTAAACTACAAATAAAATACCACATTATTCCATAAGATTATTTCCGTAATGCTCACATATTTCAGTATGTTTTATAATATTCTTGTTGTCTAATTCTACTTTTAAAATAATATAAAACTTATTTTAATTTTTTAAAAATTTTATGGGTAAAGTTTAATTTATAGATTTGAATTTGAATATTTGTGAGATAAATTTTTTAAAAGATTAAAATGATAAATAAGAAAATACTTAAGAATAATAAATAAGATATGTAAATGTAAGGACCAAATTACAAATAAAAAGATGAAACTTCAAATTTGAAGTTTTGGATAGTGAAACTTTAAATATGAAGTTTCACTACCCAAAACTTCAAATTTGAAGTTTTGAAGTTTCTTTTTTGAGAGCCAAAAACTCTATATTTGAAATTATAGAGTGTCTTTTGGAGATGCTCTTAGAAAAAGTTTAGACATGAATATATCTTGTTAATCGAGGTCTTTAGTCCAACAAGTAGTCGGAAATTTCTTCAAGCACTATGATAGTGTTTTTAAAACATCATCTTCCAAAGCTACCATTGTACTCTAGTGGTTCTGTATTTAGATTCTGTTATACTTATAACGCTGTTAATCAAAAGATAACTCTTTCCCACTATAATATTCGAACATATTTTGTTACAGTCTTTTGTTATTAACCAATAACTCTTTTTTTTTTTATGTACAGCCTCAATTACTTTTTAATGAGGATATTACTGGTTCGTTGAACTTTTCAGTACTTTATTTACATATTGTCCAACCCGAAGTACCGAGGATCTTTAACCGTTATTTGTTTATCACATGATTCTTGTTTACAAATTTTCATATACCCATGGTTACCATCGATATGCACGGTATGTGAGAAATGGGGGCGTCTAGCGAAAGCTTGCTTGGTTCAAAATATTCAGACGGAGAACGTGGGTGTTGCGGAAAAGTATGATGTCGAGACGGAAGATGAAATCTTGAATCAGCAAGAGAACATTAGGGTTTTAATTTCTGATGAACCAGATATGAATGAGTCTCAAAATAGTATGGGGAAATATAGTCAGGAGACACATTTATCTCCAACAGGGGAGGTTAGTAAGAGTTCTGAACAAGTTGACTCAAATGTTCAAACAGAGATTATGAATAACTCCACTAAGTTGGATTGGTCCACACCTGCTAAAGGTTGTAGGTCTCCGGACAGTTCAATACAGTCTCTTGAGTATGGAAGAGTCTCAATTCTTATTAACTCACGGTTCTCGTTGCTAAGCACAGAAGGAGAAATCACCTGAGATATAGCTCTGATACGGCAGTAGTGGTTAGTAAAGAGACTGACACAGAGATGGAAACATATAATGTTGAAGAGTCTGTGGCAGAGGTTATTGCAGATAAATAACGTCACTAACAAGCAATATCCTAATGTAAAAGAAACTGCGGTAGAGGATGGAGCAGAGGAAAACGTTAAGGAGAAGCAAAATTTGGAGGAAAAAGAAATTATGGTAGGGAGCAGAGTAGGCAGTATCATAACTGAAAAGCCGCTAGGTGAAATGGTTGATCAGAGCGAAGAGATCCCAACACAATCAAAAACAAAGAGAGAGGTCGACAGTCACTACCGAGCAGATCTAAAGCGAACCATAACTTCATTTCAGAATATGTGCTTCAACAATCCAATCCAAGTTCAAGTATTTAGAAACAAAGAAATTATAAGAACAATTTTTCTTATTAATTTTAGAAACTACTCAAAACTAAAGCTCTCGGTGTTTCTCTTAGATCTTATGTAACACTTCTCCATTAGATCATATTTATAGTGAAAGACAATTCCCTTTAATATGTGGAATAAGGAAAACAAAAACTAACCTTAATAGAAAACTTCATTTTCCTATTTATAGTTTTTTTTTTGTTTATCTTAACATATTAAACACTTATTAGTATGTTAAATTTCTACAAACTTGGAATTATCCAACATCACCCCCTTAATTCCAACTTAAGTTAAGGAGATCAATTTCTTGAACTCCAATAAAGCTCCTCATTTGCTTGACCTTAATCCTTCGTTCTTGCGGTACACTGATGGTTCCTTGGTGCACTTCTTAAATCTCATCTCCTTCAGAACCTGATCGAGTTTTACATTCCATGCTCTAGGGGCTTGGCGTAACCCATATAAAGCCTTGTGTAACACATAGACTCAATTTTTTATCCTTTCTTTTCAAAACCTTCGGGTTGTGTCACATACACTGTCTCATTTAGATCTCCATTCAAGAAAGCGATCTTCACGTCCAAATGATAAATTTCCCATCCGTTTGTTGCTGCAAGGGTTATTAAGAGCCATATAGTTTCGAGATGTGCCAATGGTGAAAACACTTCATCAAAATCTATTCGTTGTCTTTGTACATAGCTTTTTTCCACAAGTCTCGCCTTGTACTTGTTCACCGTACCATCCACCTTTCCCTTTATCTTGTAGATCCACTTTAACCCAATAAGTTTTACTCCAGCCGGTCTATCCACAAGCTCCCATGTCTTGTTTCTTGTGATAGACTCCAATTCGGCCACCATTGCTTCAACCCATACTCGCACGTGTTCTGCTTCAAAATAATTTTCTTGCTCGCCATCCACTGTGAGCAACAACATTGCACCTTCTTGATCTGCAATTAACACATAGTCAATGAGATATCTTGGTTTTGATATGGATCGGCCGTTTATGGTCACCAACGGTTGACCACCACCGTCTTGGTTTTCATTGTAATGAGTGTCTGCTTCTTCTTCTTCCTAATCTTGGTTTATAGCTTCTTGTTCATGATCTTCACCTTGATGATTGCCTTCTTCTATATCACCCACATGTGGAAGCTTAAGAATACTTGGTTCACAATCAGCTTGGTTTGTTGTAGAAGACCAATCTCAAGCTTTCTTCTCATCGAAAATCACATCTCTAGTCACCATCACCTTCCCTGCGACTGGATAAAGTCCACATATACCTGGAGAAATGATCAAGCAGGATAAAGACATACTTGTAATTTTCTGGTGTTGGTGGTGTAATTGGTCCACACAAATCTCCATGCAATAACTCTAATGGCTCTGTCGCACGAAACATGGCTTTAGTCGGGAATGAGTGTCAATTCTGCTTCCCTGCTAGACATGCGTCACACACGTTTTCTTCGTGTGTTACACACGACATTCCTACGACCATCTCTTTCTTCGTGTGTCAAATCTGCTTCCCTGCTATATTTCCTAGTCGAGCATGCCACCTCCATGTAGCATCTTTATCCTTGACATGTAAACACTGCGGATAACTAATCTCCATAGGGGTCTTGTAGTGACAGTTTGGAGATCTTGTTACAAGCAACCCACCACAAGAACTTGTGAGTGTTAAATAGACATCTTTCATGTTAACCTCACATCCATTTTCTGTTGCTTGACCAAGACTCAATATGCTGTACTTTAGGTCGGGTATGTAATATATGTCCTTGAGGGCCTTTTTCTCGCCAGTCTTGCACACAAAGGTGACAACCCCTTTTTCTTCGATATCAACATACGATCCATCACCAAACTTCACCTTCCCTTTAGTGTTGAGATTCAAACTCGAAAAGAACTCCTTATTCCCTGTCATGTGATTACTTTCTCAATTGTCCAAATACCAAACACTTGCATTGCCTTTGTTGATATCAAAATTCTTCGAAATCACCTTGTCTTCATTTAAGAAAACTACCTCGTGTACATAGAGGGCATCGGCCTCTTATGTCTCATTTAGGTTAGTCTCTTGATTCTTCATTGACTTCTCGGGACAAACAGTTTCACAGTGACTTGGCTTGTTACATCTCCAACATATCACTTTTGATCGATCCTTCTTTAGTTTTTTCCCGTCGGTGTGTGACACAAGTTTGGGTGTGTAACATACCTTGGCCTCTGCCTCTTCCATTACATCCTCTACCTCTACCATGAAAATCTCCATAACTCTTCTGACTATGGTGATTATTATCTGAATACATGTGCTTCCCTTGATCTTCTTTCTGTGTTTCTTCCCCTATACGCTCCTCGTATGCCTTTAACCTTCCAACTATATCCTCAAAACCCGTCGAGTTGAGGTCTAGGACTTGTTCTAAGGACGCTACAATCTGGATGTACTTGTGCCTTGGAAGACCCTTCACGAACTTCTTAACCATCTTAGACTCTTCTATGTTTTCTCCCAACTAGGCTGCCTTGGATGCCAGTCCTGATATCTTCCCCGCAAAATCATCTACGGTAATGCTATCATCCATCTTCAACCTGTCGAACTCCGTCATCAACGTCTGAAGTCTTGCCTCCATTACACGGTAAGCTCCAAAGCTTCGTGACTCGATGACATTCCAGATCTCTTTTGATGTGGTTTGTTCTCCCACCTGGAGAATCAACGACTCGAAAACTGACTGAAACAAAAGAGCAATCGCAACATCGTTCTTCTTTTGATCATCAAAACCCCGAGTAACACCCTCATCTTCATCGACCAAACTGTATAATTTGTCGAGTTCAACATCAAACATTGGATTGATGCAGATCCAAAGTCCTTTGTACGTGGAGCCCTATTCACGCCAGCCATCTTGTGTCGTGAACCCTTGCTTCACAGACACCAGGATCGAAGCTTCAACTTAAGATTTGATCGAAGCTTTTAACTTAAGCTCTGATACCAATTCAAGTTTCTAGAAACAAATATATTATAAAAACAACTTTTCTTATTAGCTTTAGAAACTACTGAAAACTAAATCTCTCAATGCTTCTCTTAGATCTTATGGAACACCTCTCCATTAGATCTATATTTATAGTGAAAGACAATTCCCTTTAACATGTGGAATAAGGAAAACACAAACTAACCTAAATATAAAACTTCCTTTTCCTTTTCCTATTTCTAGATTTCTTTTTTTGTTTATCTTAACATATTAAACACTTATTAATATGTTAAGTTTCCACAAGTTTGGAGTTATCCAACACAAGTATTGTGAACAAAGAAAACTCCAACGATGTGGTCCGAGATTGTATCAGAAAGGAGGGATTTCAATTTGGTTGTCTATTGGAAACTAAAGTTAGAGAAAATACTGTATGGAAGATCTGTTCTTAGGTATTTAAAGATTGGTCAAGAATTACGAACTATGAGCATGGGAGACTTGGGAGAATCTGGTGGTTTGCGGACCCGAGGTTTTGAGTTACTCAGTGCTACCAAACTGGTCAGTTAAGTACGTGCTCACAAATGAAAGGGATAACATATGAGGAGTTGGATCAAATAATAGTGAAAAGAAATCAAGTGGTCTAAAGCCCATAAAAATTGTATTAATGAAAGAGAAAGAGTCTCACATCGGACACGATTCTCCTTATAGAGGGGTTTATATATGCCATCCTATTACCATGTATCAAATGGCTTGGAGAGAGCGAGAGGAGGCTTCCACGCGCGCGCCGCCTCCGGCCGACTCGGCTCGGCGTGGGTCTTGGGTCTTGATGGAGTTAAATTCAACGTTTTTGCCATTTTAATTCCAAAAAACAGCAAGACATTTGTGTTGAAACAACGCATTGTTCGTCTAAAAACAACACAAACTTTATCTGTTCGAAATAGATCATAACGAGTTAACAGAAGAGAGATCTTGCAGATAATCTGCGGTAGAAGATTGGAAGCAATAAAGATATTATCAATCACACAAAAAACATGAAGGAAAATTTGAGATGAAAGATATGGGATTAGCAAATGTTATTCTCGGGGTTTAAATCACAAGAAATTTACATGGAATTATCTTAACCCAATCTCACTTTGCTCAAACAATATTAGAGAGATTAAAGAACTACTCTAGTAGTACGGAAAAACTCCGTTAGATTACCAAATGCACTTGAAAAGAATTAAGGTGAAGTGGTTTCACAAAACGAGTATGCACGAGTGATCAGAAGTCTCACGTTCTTGACCAATTGCTCTAGACCAGATCTAGCGCATGCAGTAAACGTATTTAGTCGATATACAAGTAATCCAGGTCATACACATTGGAAAGGTATAACGAGAGTACTCAACTACTTGCGCAACACTAAAGATTTTGGGCTTCACTATGGTAAATAACCAGCAGTTTAGAAGGATATAGTGACGCTAACTGGATATCAGATTCTAAAAGCTCAAAATCCACAAGTGGATACGTCTTTATACTAGAGGAGCAGCGATATCATGGAAATCTACAAAACAAACAGTGTTAGCCAGATCAACCATGGAATCTGGGTTTATAGCTTTAGACAAAGCAGCAGAAGAAGCTGAATGGCTTCGAAAGTTTTTGGAAGATATTCCTATGTGGGATAAACATGTGCCACCTATACGCATACATTGTGACAGTCAATCAACTATAGCTCGGGCTCAGAATATTTTCTACAATGGTAAATCTCGTCACATCAGAAAACGACATAAAACCATTAGAAAAATTATTTCAAATGTTGTAATCACAATCAATTACATCAAATCGAGTGACAACCTAGCAGATCCATTCACTAAAGGTTTGCCACGAGATATTGTTGCTAATCATCAAAGGAATGGGTTTAATGCCAATAACAAATGAGGATGCTTGACTGCAACTCTACCTATCATGATTGGAGATCCCAAGATGTAGGTTCAAAGGGAAAACAAAATCAAACAAAATCTAATAAAAGCACTCTGAGACAAAATAGTCTCTTCCTAACTCCTAAGATGATAAAAGTGCTAATGTGAGAAGGATAAGCATAAGCTTTTATGATTCCATAGCTTCTAAAGCGGAGTATTACTCAATACTTTTCATTGTCAATCACCTAATGAGTGTGAAATGAGGCCGTTCTAAGAAAATGAGTGCAAGGCTATATTCTTTAAGTTCACTCACGAAAATCATGAATAGTTCAGCGCCACAATGAACACAATAGAGAACTAAGTTCTACGAGAAAATGAAGCTGCGTTATGCATGTTGTCTCGGTCTACATAAAACACCAGTCGGTTCAAGACATCATGTTCACCTCCTAGTAAAGTAAACCCGACAAATATTAACTATGAGTGGTTCCAGTTTTAAAAATGCCACCAACTCAAACACAATGAATTTTTCGCAAACGCACTCAATAAGTATGTATAGTCTAGTCAGGATTTGAATAAGTATATTAATTAAAGTTTACCGAGTCTGCATATGTTTAGAGTCATTTCTATTCATGTGAGGGATTGTTGGATCAAATAATTGTGAAAATAAATGAAGTGGGCTAAAGCCCATAAGAAATTGTATTAATGAAAGAGGAAGAGTCCCACATTGAACACAACTCTCCTTATATAGGGATTTATATATGACATCTTATTACCATGTATTAAACGGCTTGGAGAGAGATGAGGCTTCCACACGCGCGCCGCTGCCGCTGTCCAGCCAGATCGGCTAGGCGTGGGCTTGGATTTGGGTATTGGGTCTTGGATCGTGGTGGAGGGCCTCCGGCCCAATAATATTCTTTTTGGACAAAGTTAAACTCAACGTTTATGCCATTTTATTTCCAAAAAATAACATGACGTTTGTGTTGAAACAATGCGTTGTTCATCTAAAAACGACACAAAGTTTATATGTTCGAAATGGATCATAACACAGAAGAGAGTTCTTGCAGAGAAAGTTTCTCAACGCATCACTCTCGAGATTTCTGCAATATTTTCGCTACCTTTTCGAAAAACCTCTCCACTACTCTTCTTTATAAAACTCGTGTCCTCCTTCCTCATTTCCTAAAAATTTTCATAACGATAACCAACAATCAAAATCCCTAAGCATAAGTCTCTTAGGTAGAGAGTGTTTCCAAGATTATTAGTTCGTAGGGACGTTCACGGATGAAACGTGAATCGTCTATCATGGCTGTATCCTGGGACTCTATTTCGTACATGTTCGTCTCACTACGTAGCGAATATTAAGTTTAAGGAAAGAGAACCGTCTCAAATCCATGGTCTATTTGTTGAAAACATTTTCACTTCGGTTTTCATTTTGTCATTTGAATACTATATTTTCTTAACATCGCTTTGTTTGTATCGCTTATTTCAATTCGGTTTTCCGGCTTCAACAATCTTAACGCTTAATCGCTTCTATTACATATAATCAAATTGATCGTAATACGTTTTTATAAACGATTTCAAGGATTTATAAATTCTTTATTTTTTTTGTTGAAACAGTGTTTGCGATTTGCTTTATGCACTTCTGTGAAACGTTTCTTGCTTATCTAAAAACGATTTGCATTTTTCTATGTAGCTCTATTGCGAAACGTTTTTTTGTTACATGAATCAATAAAACGTTGTAAAAACGATTCATTTCCACAATAGCTTTCTAAAGCGAGTTTGTGAAACAATCTACAAGTATACACAACCGTTTTTTACGAACGCGTTAAAGCGAGTTTGCAGAACATTTTCCAGACTTATATCGATATGATTTGGTGGTTTGTAAAGCCTTAAGAGATCTACTAAAAACACCAAAAATAACAATTGATTTTAAAATATTATTTATTTGAAATACTATGTTATTTATTGATTGCAGTCTAATCGCTTTCATGTTTTCTCAATAGAAAAATGATGGATCTTAACAAGACCCCCATTGACACCACCATTGATACGCAAACTCCACTCAACATTTCTTAAACTAATGCAACCATGAAAACCGCTGATGCAACATCAAAAACCACTGCAACAATGACACCTAACATTCCAGTGGAAAATATTGCTGATGAAACCACGCGCCGCAGCCTGTTTGGTGATGGTCTCTGTCAAACAGGTTCTATTCAGGGAACCAAAAGTGCTTCGGTTGCAGTTCCAACTCTTTCGATTGTACCAAGCTTGTTCACTCAAGGATTAATGCTAGACAAGTTTGATGGCAAAAGCTTTAAAACGTGGAAAAGGAAGATGATTTTCTTCCTGACAACAATAAAGATGGATAAATTCACCCCGGAGGACAAGCCCTTTGTCCCTTACGGGATTGATGATGTGTACACTCTTGCAAGTATTTACAGTTGGTTGGATTCCGACATCATCTGCAAAGGATATATTTTGGATCGCCTTATTGACCCATTGTACGAAGTCTACTGTGAGATTCCCACATCAAAAGAGCTATGGAGGTCACTGGACAAGAAGTATAGAAGTGAGGATGCTGGTTGTCAGAAGTATGTGGTTGCAAAATTCCATGACTTCAAAATGGTGGATTCAAAACCAATCATGGATCATGTGGACGCGTTTCAGTTCATTTTCCATGAAATTGCTGCTAAAGGAATGTCCATCTGTCAGACATTCACAACTCTCAGCTTCATCGAAAATTTTCTTCCAAGCTAGGCAGAATTCAAGAACTAGTTGAAGCCCAAAAAGAAGAAGATGGGATTCGAAGATCTCATTCAGAAGCTTCATATGGAAGCCAGGAACCGAAGTGATGATAAGCTGCTCCAAGCTAAAGAGCATAGTGTCAACATGGCTGAAATGAAAGGTAAAGGAAAGGTAATTGCTCGCTCTCCTCCCAAACCTTCCAAAACAACTGCAAATTTGAAGGATTCTGGTCCTAACTTCAAGAAGAAAGGCATTGAGATCAATGCGATTGTTGAGAGATTCAAGGAAATGTCACTACTGCCACAAAGTTGGTCACATGACTGCTGAGTGTCGCAGCAAGATCAGAGATGAGAAGGCTCAGGCGAATCTCACTGAAGAAGATCTCATTGCTGTGGTGACTGAAGTCAATATGGTTGAAAGCAACAACCCTAAAGAATGGTGGTATGACACTGGTGCCACCACCCACATTTGCACTGATGGGACTATGTTCAACACCTATCAGAAAAGCAAGACTCAGGAGAAAATGTTCATGGGAAACAAAGCAGTCTCCAAGATTGGGCCGCTACAAGGTGGTTCTGAAGATGACATATGGACGTGAAGTCACTCTGCAAAATGTGAAACATGTGCCTGACATGAGGAAGAACCTGGTCTCGTGAACTTTGCTCAGCAAGAATGGATTTGCCACATCTCTTGAGGCGAATAACCTCGTGATTATGAAGAATGGAATGTATTTGGGAAAGGGGTATGTTAAGGATGGACTGGTCAAGATGAATGTAATGACAGTCTTTCCGAAAGTTGTAGCTCCAATAGTTTCATTGAATAAGAAAGAGTCAGTTGCTTATTTGGTTGAGTCTTTTAATATATGGCATGGAATATTAGGTCATGTAAACTACAAATCGATACAAATATTAATAAATCTAAACTTAATCCCGAAATGTAAAACAAGTAAAGAAAAATGTCAAGTATGCGTACAGGCTAAGCTCACAAAAACGTCCTCACGTCATATTGAAAGAACTAACAAACCTCTAGATTTAATTTACACGGATTTATGTGATTTAAAATACATACAAACTAGAGGTGGAAAAAGTACTTTGTGATCTTCATAGATGACTACAAAAAATATTGTTATGTATATTTATTACGTAGCAAAGATGAAACTTTAGGAAAATTCAAAGAATTAAACTCGAGGTAGAAAATCAGCTTAAAACAACTATTAAGATAGTTAGAAGCGATAGAGGAGGCGATTATGATGGGCCATTCAATGAATTCTGTAAAAACATGGAATAATTCATCAAACTACATCTCTTTATTCACAAGAATCTAATGCAGTTGCTGAACGCAAAAATCAAACTCTAAAAGAGATGATGAATGCAATGTTGAAGGAATCTGGGTTTCCCTAGTTAATGTGGGGGGGGGGAGCGTTGCTTACCACTAATTATATGCTCAACAAAATTTCACACAAAGTAACTGGCAAAACTCGATATGAATTATGGAAAAGTAATTTACCATCGTATAAATACCTTAAAGTGTGAGGGTACTTGGCAAAAGTTACGGTACCACCACCAAAGAAGGTCACTATTGGACTTAAAACAGTGGATTGCATCTTTATCGGATATGCACATAATAGTAGTGCCTACAAATTTCTGGTACATAAATTTGAAATATCAGATATTCATGAAAATACAGTAATGGAATCAAGAAATGCTTTTTTCTTAGAAAATATTTTTCCTTGCAAGACTTGTAGTTCAAGGATTCCAACAAAAAGAAGGTCTTGACTATTTTGACACTTATTCTCTAGTAACGAGAATTTCAGTAAGGCTGATGATAGCAATCGCAACTTTAAGAAACCTAGAAATCCATCAACTAGATGTAAAAACCGCCTTTCTAAATAGTGATTTAGAAGGGAAAATTTACATGAAACAACCTGATGGTTTTGTCATTTCTGGATAAGAAGAAAAAGTATGCCGACTTGTGAAGTCACTTTATGGGCTTAAACAAGCTCCTAAACAATGACATAAAAAAATTGAGAATGTAATGATGTCAAATGGTTTCCAAATTAACGAATGTGATAAATGCATATACTACAAAACTACCAAAAATGTATATGTTTTTATATGTTTATATGTAGATGATATGCTCATTATTGGAAGCAATAAAGACATTATCAATCACACAAAAAACATGCTCAAAGGGAAATTTGAGATGAAAGATATGGGATGAGCAGTTGCTATTCTCAGGGTTAAAATCGCAAGAAATTCAAATGGAATTATCTTAACTCAATCTCATTATGCTCAAAAAATAATAGAGAGATTTAAAAACTAATCTAATAGTACGACAAAAACTCCGTTAGATCCCAAAATGCACTTGACAAAGAATTCAGATGAAGCGGTTTCACAAAACGAGTAAGTGATCAGAAGTCTCATGTACTTGACCAATTGCACAAGACCAGATCTAGCGCATGCAGTAAACGTATTTAGTCGATATACAAGTAATCCAGGTCATACACACTAGAAAGGTATAACGAAAGTACTCAACTACTTGCGCTACACTAAAGATTTTGGGCTTCACTATGGTAAAGAACCAACAATTTCAGAAGGATACAGTGACGCTAATTGGATATCAGATTCTAAAAACTCAAAATGCACAAGTTGATACGTCTTTACACTAGGAGAAGCAGTGATATCACAGAAATCTACCAAACAACCAGTGTTACCCAAATCAACCATGGAATATGAGTTTATAGCTTTAGACAAAGCAGTAGAAGAAGCTGAATGGCTTCAAATTTTTTTGGAAGATATTCCTATGTGGGAGAAACCTGTGTCAGCTATACGCATACATTGTGACAGTCAATCAGCTATATCTCGGGCTCAGAATAATCTCTACAATGTTAAATCTCGTCACATCAGAAGACGACATAAAACCATTAGACAACTTATCTCAAATGGTATAATCACAATCGATTACATCAAATCGGCTGACAACCTAGCGGATCCATTCACTAAAGGTTTGCCCGAGATATTGTTGCTAAATCATCAAAAGGAATGGGATTAAAGCCTATAACAAATGAGGATGCTTGACTGCAACCTTACCTATCATGTCTGGATATCCCAAGATGTAGGTTCAAAAGGAAAATTAAATCAAACATAATCTAATAAAAGCTCTCTGAGACAAAATAGTATCTTCCCAACTCCTACGATGATCAAAGTGCTACTGTGAAAAGGATAAGCATAAGCTTTTATGATTCTATATCTTCTAAAGTGGAGTATTACTCAATACTTTTCATGGTTAATCACCCAATGAGTGTGAAATGAAGCCGTTTCTAGGAGAATGAATGTAAGGCTATATTCTCTAAGTTCACTCATGAAACCCATGAATAGTTCATGGCCACAATGAACACAATAGAGAACTAAGTTCTACGAGAAAAAGAAGTTGCGTTATGCATGTTGTCTCGATCTACATAATACACCGGTTGGTTCAAGACATTATGTTCACCTCCTGGTAAAGTAAACCCGACAGATATTAACTATGAGTGGTTCAAGGATTAAAAATGCCACCAACACAAAAAGTGAAGTTTTTGCAAACACTCTCGATAAGTCTGTCTAGTTTACTCAGAATTAGATCAAGTATATTAATTAGAGTCTATCGAGTCTGCATTTAGTCTGCATATGTTTAGAGTCATTTATATTCATGTGGGGGATTTTTGGATCAAATAATAGTGAAAAGAAATGAAGTGGGCTAAAGCCCATAAGAAATTGTATTAATGAAAGAGGAAGAGTCCCACATCGGACACAACTCTCCTTATAGAGGGGTTTATATATGCCATCCTCTTTCCATGTATCAAAGGGCTTGGAGAGAGAGGAGGCTTACACGCGCGCGCCGCTGCTGCTGTCCGGCCGGCTCGGCGTGGGTGTGGGTGTGGGCTTGGGCTTGGGTCTTGGGTCTTGGATCTTGGGTCTTGGATCTTGGTTCTTGGATCTTGGTGGAGGGCTTCGGCCCAATAAAATTCTTTTTGGAGCAAGTTAAGCTCAACGTTTTTGCCATTTCAATTCCAAAAAATAGCATGAAGTTTTTGTTGAAACGACTCGTTGTTTGTCCAAAAAAGACATGAAATTTATCTATTCAAAATGGATCAGAACGAGTCAACTGAAGAGAGATCTTGCGGAGAGATTTTCTCAACGCACCACTCTCGAGATTTTCGCTACCGTTTCGAAAAACCGCTCCACTACTCTTCTTTATAAAACTCGTCTCCTCCTTCCTCATTTCCTAAAGTTTTTCATAACCATAAACATCAATCAAAATCCTTAATCGTAAGTCGATTAGGTAGAGAATCTTTCGTAGACTATTAGTTCGTAGGGCCGTTCACAGGTGAAGCATAAATCGTCTATCATGGTTGTATCTTGGAACTCTATTTTCTACATGTCCGTCTCACAACGGAGTGAATATTAAGAGTTAAGGAAAGAAATTTGTCTAGAATCCATGGTCTATTGTTTTAAAATGTTCTCAATTTGGTTTTTATTTCGTGTTTTGAATCGTATATTTCCTTAACATTGCTATGTTTATATTGTTTATGTCAATTCGGTTTTTCGGCTTCTACAGGAGGTTCTCTGTACTTTCGTTTACAGTTACAACTCTCCGGAGGCGAGAGAGATCTATGGGATGATTTAAAAACCATCACGATGCACAATGTTTAAGGATAAAGCTTGGATAATAATGGGTGGTTTCAGCGAAACACTTGATGATGAGGAACATTCAGGTCAGGGCGATATGGTTTCGTCGAGAATGAGAGAATTCAAGGATGCCATCACTGAGTATTCCTTGATAGATGCTTCCTACCAAGGACCTCAGAGGACATGGTGCAACAAAAGAGATGAATATCTAATATGTAAGAAGTTAGATCAAACTCTGAACAATGATATATAGATCACCAAAATCCCACAAAACTACTGCGTGTTTGATCCATAAGGCTACTCTGATCACCTCAGATGTAGAATCATGCTCCATGATCAACCGCAAAACCCCCAAAAGACATTCAAATTCACTAATGCTCTGCTGGACTTCCCGGATTTCCAAACGACCTTAGAGGAATATTGGAATGAAAACAGAACCCTTGATTCAGTCAACTTCGGCACTATTTCGTTTGACTAAGAAGCTGAAAGCTCTTCAACCAGTGTTAACGGACTGGGCAAGAAGATGTTATGAGATATATCAAAAAACTAAAGAGGAATGGCAAAAGCTATGAAAATTCCAAGGAAAAAAGATACCAACTCCATCCAAGTTTATAATACATGATGAACAAATAGCATATGAAAGATAGATGTTGGGGTCAATATCGTTCTTAGCAAAATCACCGGCTATGTATTTTTGAAAAAGTGTTGTCCTGAAAAACGAGCTGGGAATGTCGATATAACAATACCACCTACACAGTTCATTCTTGAGAAATATCACAATGAAAAAATCTCCACATATTTCTCCTCATAAAAGAACAAGAAATTATCGGAAAACGCTCTTTCGACAATTCTGAAAGTATAGAAAACCATCAATGGGAAACAAAAGAAATGTGTCGGAACACGAGATGGCCACATCAATATCGTTTATCCCTCCCTTCATTGCCACCTTTCTCTCCCCTTTGGTCTTCATCGCCACCTCTTCACCGCTTTCTCTCTCTCGTTTGGTCTTCATCGTCACCTCTTCATCACCACCTCTCTCTCTCTCTTTCGATCTTCATTGCCACCTCTCTCTCATTTGGCCTTCATCGCTACCTTCTCCCTTTTTTCGTTCTTCATTAGCACCTCTATCTCTCTCTTTGTTTGGTCTTCATCTCCACCTTCTCTCTCGTATGGTCTTCATCATTACCTTCTCTCTCTCGTTCGGTCTTCATCGCCTACATCTCATTGTCTCAAGGACGCACATTATACTTTCATCATCCATCCAATGCCTTGTCCCTCACCTCATCGCCATCATGGTAATTAAGCATGTCTTGTCCCATTTTTTATCACCATAACGGCGACAAAGCATTCGACGACACTCTTCCCATCGCCATCCAGGCGATGAACCCTCCAACATCACTTTTCTCTACCATCACGGGTTTATTCGTATTGTACATGTAATTTTTTCCTTGTCTTGTCATAATGATTTTTTCCGAATATAAGTATGAGATGGCCGAAAACAAAAAATGGCCCATTTAAAACTTACAAGTACAAAGTGGCCCAACTTTGATGATGATGTAGTTACTTTGGAGAGGATAATCGAAGAAAGGAAGAAAAAGGAATATTTCCGAGAAAAAAAGAGTCGCATCCCCAAAATCAAGGCAAGATAAGAATGGAAGATACTGATCACGAAAAAGCTAGGCCGAATCTAGACATGTATATAAGTGAAGGCTTGTAGAAGGGAAAGAGGAAGAAACTTAGCTATCAGAACTCTCTACAATTAGAAACGTAGGCTTTATTTTGATCTCTTGTTATCGAGATGCGTCTCACATAGGTTCTCTTGACATAGGTAGTGATTCTAGCAAACTTAGATATAATTATTACTACTTTTGCTCTTGAATATCTGCTGTAAATTTGCGTCCAAACGAACGTCTGGAACGATTCTTTCTTAGGAACGATCAGACACGGATCCTGAATAAGTTCTTCAGTTTCACAATTCACCTTTTTAGGTTTGCCTTGTTATTTTCTGCATCTTTTTATTTCTTGTCATTGGTAATGCAGAAGATATGAACCCGATCAAAAGCTTCTTTTTTTCTTACAAATTTGATAGTGCGAATTTCGTTTCCCACTGTTTGGCACTGGAAGAAGGGTGAGCGAATTATTCTTATTGTGGCCGCAAATGCTTGATCGGAAATATGACTGGAATCACACGAGACTAAAACACGACTCGTGTTGATGACAACGCCGATGTATGAACACCAGCAGTGACCGCTCCTACAGCCAACGCTAACACAAACGCCACAGCGTTCTATTAAAAAAATGTTCTTAACTCTTGTTTAAAAGTTGAATGACCAAGATTAGCTTACTAGTACTCTTCCCAAAAAGGTAGAAACCCCAACGGAAAGAACCAGAGTACTGTTCCCTCGCGGTCTATAAGGATTTGGGGTGCGAGACACCTTGACTTTTCAAGTCTGCTAACACACAAGTAAACTCATCGGTAAAATATCCCGATGAAGTGACTACTGTCTTAACGCGAGAAAACGTGAATGAACTCCATCCAGTAAATAGTAAGGAAGGAGATAACGAAGTTGAGCAAGTCTACCTGGAGATCAGCGACCAGTATTACATTTCAGAATGAAGCATTGACGTGAGCCCAAAAAGGACGAGATGCCGAAACGTTCAGCAGAGTTTTGTAGTATCTCGCCACGTAACGGAAAAAAAAAGATAACGTCTATTGGGTAGAACATGAGAAAGTTTTCGAGGAACAACAAAGAATTCTTCGTAGCTCTCGCAGACAATCTTGGAACTTTAGCTGTGATGATCTTGACGAGATTTACAATCTTCACGATACTATCGTAAAAACTGCAGCAGATGTGAAAGCCATGAAATCTCAAATTCATCACGCAACTATCGCCGCACTCGAAAAAGTTCGATTGAAGGAAGAGTCACAGTAAACTCCCTTTACCGCTCGAATCAAGAAGACAAGGATCTTGGATCCTGGGAAAATTAAGATCCCCTCGTACAATCGCACAACCTATCCTAAAGCGCACCAGCAATCTTTTTGGATCACAATGGTACGGGCCAGACTGAGGGAACGCAAAAATACGTGGCTTACTGCCTCCTATTCGTCGAGAACCTCCTAGGAACAGCACTCAAATGGTTCTACCGCTTACGAAGAAATTCTATTGACAACTTCCACTAAATTTCTTCGGAGTTCCTCAAGCACTACTCCATGTTCATGGACATAGAGACATGCAATGTCGATCTCTGGGATTTAGCACAAGAAGAAACATAGTCCTAGCAAGACTTCATGGGAATATTCAAAGCCATGATGTCCAGAGTCGACGGCATCAGCGACAAAGTGGCTTTGGACGCACTGAAGAAGGCGCTCTGGTATGAAGCGAAGTTTAGAAGTTGGGTCGAACTCAAAAACTGTGCACGGTTCAGGATGATATTCATTGTGAAACAGACTTTATCATCAACAAGGGAGAAATGAAAGTGTTAAAGCGTAAAAATAGACCTCCAAAAGATCAAATAAAAACGCTGCTTTGAAACCACAGACGAAAAACAAAACCTCTTGAAACGACAAATATGTCCATCACAAAGGTCAAGACGTCACAAGGGGCACATAACTACACCATCGACCCTGAAGTATAGCGCGGAAAGACTTCAGGCAAACTTGGACTTGAAATCCACAGTACGATGAAAACACCTTCAGTGAATTTCATCAAGCCAATGGACATTTGACCACGAACTATGAAGTCCTCGGTGATAGACTGACCGTGAAACAACTCGCACAAGAACTCGGGAACATAACCATCCTCAGAGATCTTGCGCACGATAGCGAATAAATTTCCAAATCCGATTGGACACCTTCGTCGGATAAAAAAATCTTGAGAAGATCGGCCTAGGGAAACGACAGGTGCAGAAGAGGATCCAATAGGAGAATATGACAGAAATGCTAAGGAATCAATATGATCATTGGCGGATTGAAATGTTGTCATGACACTGTTCCGTAGATCAAGACCAATCAGTGAAAATCTGAAACTAGCGTGAACTGGTCCCTGCCTCTCGATCTCCCAAATGATATAGTTACCTCTGAGGAAAGAGAAGCGGTCAGAATTGATAAACCTCACAGTGATCCACTCGTGATTGAGCTGGGCATCATAAACCTGAAGGTATCCAGAATCCTAGTAGACACATGAAAAAAAACTGACATCATTTTCCGAGAAACTCTCCGAAGAATGAATGTTAGACTCTCAGAAGTCGCCCCAACGCCAAAACCATTAACTGGTTTCTCTAGTTCGACGACGATGAGTCTCAGATCAATTAAACTTCTCTTTATGGCCTGAAGCGTGCAAAGATCATAGATTTCTTAGTATCCGACCACCCAAAGATCTACAACGCGTTCCTTTGAACACCTTGGATAAATTCCATGAGAACTATGCCATTTACTTATCACCTCTGCATCAATTTCTTGATTTCAGCCTGGATCGAGACGATTTGGGTTGTCCAGAAACAGTTGCTTCTTTGCTTCCTATCTGAACTTAAGCTACATATGTCCAAAAATTAACAAAAGGCAGAACCCAAACGTACAAAGACACCGATCGTCCACACCACAGATCAAGACGCTTCGAAAAAACAAAACGTCAACTCAGGCAACAGCTGCAGGAAGCAAACAAACTTTCGAACTTGAGGCTCCCAGTGATTCGGTCGACTCATCACCATAGAAATCCGCCGACCAAGTAGCAGTCGATGTGACTAAAACGATAGGCGCAGCGCCCCCACATGAGTAATCACTCATGGCAAGCCCAATGAACTACAAGACGGCTTGATCCTAGAAGAGGTACGTAGGCAGCCTGGCAAGAGACGGGTTCAGATGTCCCTCTCTCAAAAATTGGGGGGGGGGGAGTGGGTATGTATTTATATACTCCCACATTTTTAAATAATAGCTTCTATGTGCTTGATATAAAAAAACGTTTTCAATAATTAAATAACCTATTTTTTGCACATCTAGCCAACTCTTTCACAAAGTACTTTGATAAAATACTTAAGTGGCAACAAGACTTATAGATCAAAACTAGTTTTTGAATACAGCTCCAAACAATTTTCAAAGATCCCATACACAGTATACAAAAATATTCACACAAAGATAAATTTTGGGAGATCAATTATTTTCGAAAGACAATCCTCCATCTCGAAAATGAACTCGTTCAACCTCTCCGTCGACCACAAATCAAGGAGTTCAAAAAATCTTCAAGCAATTTCTTGTCACCAATTTTCAGACAAAAATCCCAAAAGAAAACCCTGATAGTTTCAACCTTAAGATTAAAACAGGACATCCGCTCCAGCAGAGAAACTCTCCCAAAACACACTTTCATAATGTTTAAAGCTGGATTAGCTAAAGGAAATGTATTTCCCAGAAAAATGCAAGACGTCGTATATTTTCTGAAATCAACTCTCAACCATGAATCACCTTGTAGTAATCCTCCCAAAGGGATAAAATATTCAATATCTATAAGTAAGAATTTGGAGCCAAGCTTTTGTAATCCAAGTATCTCGAGGCATGTTAAGTCTTAATCACAGAAAACTTGACATGATTCGGAGAAAAATAGAAGTTGGTCGAGCATCTGCGTTGAGTCGCGAGTATTTGGGTTGATCGGATAATGTTGATTGACAAAAGGCGTTTGGATCACATCAGCATTGTATTGTTTTCCAGGACAAGAAGCTCAATCTAAATATTTGGTACCCATGAGGACGTGGCAATGAATGATTAGTTGGTAGGCCGACGTTTTAGAAGCACGGCGTTTCTGAAGCACGATGTTTTTGAAAGAACGTCATATTAATAAAATATTTTGTTGGTAACATAATAAGTCGTTAGCAAGACGGGAAGGAAGCACGATGGAATAGAGGCACGACAGGAAAATATGAAGTCGGGCGAAAACCATAATCTTGGCATTATGGAATATTTTTGGGGGAAGCGGGAGGACCAATAAATATTTACCTTCAAGGTTTGAATTGAGTGCAGAATTTATTAAAAATATTTAGCACATCACAACGGGCATGGAAAAACATTCCGAATTGATTGCAGGTTAAAATATGTCGGAAGGGTCGGAATCGGGTGAAAGATTCATAATGTTTCAAACTTTCATAATGTGGAAAAACACTTTCATAATGTTTAAAGCTGGATTAGCTAGAGGAAATGTATTTCCCAGAAAAATACAAGACGTCGTATATTTTCTGAAATCAACTCTCAACCATGAATCACCTAGTAGTAACCCTCCCAAAGGGATAAAATATTCGATATCTATAAGTAAGAATTTGGAGCCAAGCTTTTGTAATCCAAGTATCTCGAGGCATGTTAAGTCTTAATCACAGAAAACTTGACATGATTCGGAGAAAAATAGAAGTTGGTCGAGCATCTGCGTTGAGTCGCGAGCATTCGGGTTGATCGGATAATGTTGATTGACAAAAGGCGTTTGGATCACATCAGCATTGTATTGTTTTCCAAGACAAGAAGCTCAATCTAAATATTTGGTACCCATGAGGACGTGGCAATGACTGATTAGTTGGAAGGCCGACGTTTTAGAAGCACGGCGTTTCTGAAGCACGATGTTTTTGGAAGAACGTCATATTAATAAAATATTTTGTTGGTAACATAATAAGTCGTTAGCAAGACGGGAAGTAAGCACGATGGAATAGAGGCACGACAGGAAAATATGAAGTCGGGCGAAAACCATAATCTTGGCATTATGGAATATTTTTCGGGGAAGCGGGAGGATCAAGAAATATTTACCTTCAAGGTTTGAATTGAGTGCAGAATTTATTAAAAATATTTAGCACATCCCAACGGGCATGGAAAAACATTCCGAATTGATTGCAGGTTAAAATATGTCGGAAGGGTCGGAATCGGGTGAAAGATTCATAATGTTTCAAACTTTCATAATATGGAAAAACACTTTCATAATGTTTAAAGCTGGATTAGCTGGAGGAAATGTATTTCCCAGAAAAATGCAAGACTTCGTATATTTTCTGAAATCAACTCTCAACCATGAATCACCTAGTAGTAACCCTCCCAAAGGGATAAAATATTCGATATCTATAAGTAAGAATTTGGAGCCAAGCTTTTGTAATCCAAGTATCACGAGGCATGTTAAGTCTTAATCACAGAAAACTTGACATGATTCGGAGAAAAATAGAAGTTGGTCGAGCATCTGCCTTTGGTAGTTGAGTCGCGAGCATTCGGGTTGATCGGATAATGTTGATTGACAAAAGGCGTTTGGATCACATCAGCATTGTATTGTTTTCCAAGACAAGAAGCTCAATCTAAATATTTGGTACCCATGAGGACGTGGTAATGAATGATTAGTTGGAAGGCCGACGTTTTAGAAGCACGGCGTTTCTGAAGCACGATGTTTTTGGAAGAACGTCATATTAATAAAATATTTTGTTGGTAACATAATAAGTCGTTAGCAAGACGGGAAGTAAGCACGATGGAATAAAGGCACGACAGGAAAATATGAAGTCGGGCGAAAACCATAATCTTGGCATTATGGAATATTTTTGGGGAAAGCGGGAGGATCAAGAAATATTTACCTTCAAGGTTTGAATTGAGTGCAGAATTTATTAAAAATATTTAGCACATCACAACGGGCATGGAAAAACATTCCGAATTGATTGCAGGTTAAAATATGTCGGAAGGGTCGGAATCGGGTGAAAGATTCATAATGTTTCAAACTTTCATAATGTGGAAAAACACTTTCATAATGTTTAAACTGGATTAGGTCGAGAGAAATGTATTTCCCAAAAAATGCAAGACGCCGCATATTTTCTGAAATCAACTCTCAACCATGAATCACCTAGTAGTAACCCTCCCAAAGGGATAAAATAGTCGAGATCTATAAGTAAGAATTTGGAGCCAAGCTTTTGTAATCCAAGTATCTCGAGGCATGTTAATTCTTAATCGCAAAAAACTTGACATGATTCGGAGAAAAATAGAAGTTGGTCAAGCATCTGCGTTTGGTGGTTGAGTCGCAATCGATCGAGTAGTGTTGATCGACAAAAGGCGTTTGGATCACATCAGCATTGTATTGTTTTCCAAGAAAAGAAGCTCAATCTAAATATTTGGTCCCATGATGACGTGGCAATGAATGATTAGTTGGAAGCACGACATTTCTGAAGCGCAACGTTTTTAAAAAAAAACATCATATTAATAAAATATTATGTTGGTAAAATAATAAGTCAGAAGCAAGAAGGGAAGTAAGCACGATGGAATAAAAGTACGACAAGAAAATATGAAGTCGGGCGAAAACTATAATCTTGGCATTATGGAATATTTTTTGGGGAAGCAGGAGGATCGAGAAATATTTACCGTCATGGTTAGAATTGAGTGCATAGTTTATTAAAAATATTCAGCACATCACAACGAGCGTGCAAAAACATTCTTGATTGATTGCAGGTCGAAAATATGTCGGAAGGGTCGGAATCGGGTGAAAGGACTGAGAAGCATGAGGTGGTTTGATGCATGTGATCAGTACATGCTGGCATCTGGCTCGAAAGGTATGTGCCTTGGGAAGCAGGAGATATCATCTTTCATGTAGCAGGAGAATATGGACTGATATGTAGAAGCACGAGGTGTCGCCGCACATGCACAAGGTACATGCGGTCAGCCATCTGGGAGTAGGTGAGGCGCCTTGCATACAAACTAGACATACAGCTTGACATGTGGGAGGAGGTGCGGAACCTTTCATGTGACCAATACATGCAGATCGCCATGTGGTCACTGTTGGTCACCGTGCATGTGACCGGGATCATGCAAGTTGACAGGTGGTCGACTGTGTAGCTTTATCTCACTGGTCGGTGGTTTTTATAAATACCCATCCCTCCCTTCAGTTTTCAAACATCCATTCCACACAAAAGCCACTTCAAAAATGTGAGTAGAGAGAGAGGAAGAACAAGAGAGAGAGAGAGAGAGAGAGAGAGAGAGAGAGAGAGAGAGAGAGAGAGAGAGAGAGAGAGAGGGAGAGAGAGAGAGAGAGAGGTTTTTCTATACACAATTCAAAAGATAAGCAATGTGAGAAAATATGCAGCAGGAAAAAATGATAGCAAGATAATTAGTGTGATGCTAATTATTGGCTAACCACCAAACTCAACCATGACTTGAACTAGAGTTAAACAACCTTATACACTATATATTATAAATAACTAGCTAGGGCCCTGGTGACATCGTGTTCCTCCTCACTATCGGCAATATCCTATCTTTCTACCACAAAGGTCAGAAGAAGGATCTTTCAACCAACTGCGGTCCACAGTCATTTATGTCACCGTGCGACAGCCCACAGTCATTTGGGTCACTGTCGGATATTACATCGCCGTGTAACACTCAGCCCTAGGCCATGACCCCGTCTCTCTGAGTCTTCCCGATCCAGCGAATAAAGGGTTTCCTTGAAACCGCTGGGTACAAGGTCGAGTAAGCATTAATTCACCTCTAAAATGCCTAGCATTATGGATTGACTTGTTAACATGTTGCACACTGGACGACCCAGTGTGCTACCGATCTCTGCATGTCCGGCCAATGATAGTATCTTGTTACATCTTCAAACTTCTAGGATAGATACTAAGTAAAGAATGGTGTGCGATCCTTTGTATCTCATCTCTCAGTCTTTGTCCTTTAGGTATTGTGATCCTTTCATTAATTAGCAAGGTTCCATCCTATGCTTAGTAGTATCCAGCATTATTTGGCTCGGCATGTCCTCTGATTTCTTCAGCGATCTTCTTAAGTTTCTCGTCTTTAAGTTGTTCCTCTCGAATTCTCTCAATAAAGCTGGCCTGGTTCACTGTTTGAAGTCCCAATGGCTCGCTTGTTTGCCCTTCCAAACGACCAACTTCATTTGTTTAAACTCCTGGTTCAACAGCTCCACTTCTTTCTCTAAATCTAAGTCCAACTTCCTTCGGCTTTAAGCATTCGCAAAAACATTCGCTTTACCAGGATGGTAGCAAATCTTTATGTTGTAGTCTGCCACAAACTCTATCCACCTATGCTGACGCAGTTTGAGGTCTGGCTGGGTGAAGAGGAATTTAAGACTTTGGTTGTCCATATATACATCTACTTCTTCTCTGTACAAGTAATATCTCCAAATTTTCAAAGCAAACACCATGGTCGCTAACTCCAAGTCATGTGTATTGTAGTTATCTTCATGCCTTCGTAGTTGTCGTGAAGCATATGCAATAACTCGCCATATTGCATTACCACACAACCTAAACAAACTCGTGAAGCATCCGTGTATACCATGTAAAATTTACCTTGCTCAGGCAAAACTAACACAGGTGTGGCTGTGAGAGCTTCCTTCAACTTCTTCAATGCCTTCTCGGTTTCTTCCACCCATATGAAAGGAACTCCTTTACGGGTAAGTTTAGTTAAAGGCTTTGAAATGGAGGAAAAGTCCTTAATAAACTTCCGATAATAGCCCACAAGTACGAGAAAACTCCTCACTTCCGTCACAGTGGTAGATCGAGGCCATTCCCGTATGGCTTGGACCTTTTATGGATCAGCAGCCATGCCCTCTCCGGATACTATATGACCCATAAATCCTATCTATGTCTTCCAAAATGAGGATTTTCTGAACTTCAAAAATAGCTTCTGATTTCGTAACCTCTCCATAACCACTCTCAGATGCCCTTTGCGCTCATCCTTACTTCTCGAGTACACCAGGATTTCATCAATGAAAATGATCACGAACTTGTCGAGGTAGTCGTGAAAAAACTTCATTCATAAAACACATGAAAGCTGTGGGGGCGTTTGTGAGACCAAAGGGCATAACCACAAACTCATACTTCCCATACCTCGTCTGAAATGTCGTCTTCATATTGTCTGACCTGGCAATAGGAATTTGGTGATATCCTGATACCAAATCAGTCTTCAAAAACCAACTAGCTCCTTTGAGTTGATCCAACAGCTTGTCTATCCTTGGGAGAGGATCCTTGTCTCTTATAATGATGTTGTTGATACCGGGATAATCGATACACAACCTAATGCTTTTGTCTTTCTTCTTCACAAATAGCAAAAGAGCTCCCAAAGGTGAAGAGCTTGATCAGATGAATCCCTTTTCTAATAGATCTTCCAATTGTTTCGTTAGCTCAGAAACCTCTGCATGTGCCATCCGATACGGTGCCTTAGCTATAGGTTTGCTTCAGGCTCCAAAGTAACGGTAAAAGGATTACTCTTAGTTGGAGGTAATTCCTTTAGTGGCGCAAATATATCCTCAAACTCCTGGACCACTTCTATGTCTTCGACCTTAAATTCATCATATCAGGTAAGCTACTAAAGCTACTTCTAGCTAACCGATTTCCAACCTCCGGAATCAGTCCATACATAAAGTTACGAATCATAGTTGCTTCTTCTTCGCGCCCATCAAAACCATGTCGCCTCAACCTTGTGAGCTCAGACTCATAACTCCTTACTGGCCTATCTCCTTGAACTAGGTTCATGAACTAATGTTCCATCCAATGCTTCGCTTCTGGAGGAAAGTACTTCCTCTCAAACTCTCTCCATAAATATGGCCACGATGTGATGGTATGTCCACGCTGCCTGTCTATGCTGTCCCACCATCCTTTGCGTCGCCTTCCAAATAGTATACAACAATCTTATTCTTATATTCCTCCGGACACTCCATGGATTCGAAATTCTTTCCCATCATAGGTATAGGTCGAACCACCGGCCAACAATCAAACAAGAACATGACCGACAGACCGACTGTCTACCAAGGTCCGGGAGCGCTACATGACAAGTTGAAGGGTGATACGGCCATGGCCACAAAAAGTGCAATTCGTGACTAAGAGAGTTTGCCTATTAACATGTCCCGTCAAATTAGGGCCTAAGGCTTTTCAACCTGTACTCGAATTTGAAGTTGTGTTAGCTCGGACAATCTAATATCATTAACAACAAGTCATTTACACAAAATATCAATTTTAGTTATCTTATATAATACATGGTTCACAACATACAAAATAATATACAAGTAGTGGCATGCCAAGAGAGCAAACGTACATACTTATAGTCTGGAAATGTCTTAAGCAAAAAGATACAAACTCTACACCAGCCGGCCTAGCTTCCCGCCACCTCTAAGGCTGAATCGATCTACTGATCAGCTGAAAACAACAACGAGTGAGGGTACGTAATCTAGCATTACTCCATGAGTTACAATCCCCATCTAAAAAATACCACCCCTCCCTATCCCATCCCAAACAATCTAAAGCGAGAGGTTTATCTATAAAAAGTTCAATAGATAAGCAATATGAAAAATACGCAGTAGGAAAAAATAATAGTAAGATAATTAGTATTATGCTAATTACTGGCTAACCACCAAAATCAACCATGACTCGAACTAGGGTTCTGATACCATCTCTGTAACATCCCTGAACCATCTTAGACATATGGTCGACTCACCGGCCAACAATCAAACAAGAAGATGATCGATAGACAAACCAACATCCAGGGTTAGAGATGAGCCAACCGGCCAGCCAACAATCAAACAAGAACATGACTGAAAGTCCAACCCAACATCATGGTCTGAAAGCGCTACGTGACGAGTTAGGAACAATCCGGTCAGTGTCATAGAATTAATCCGCAACTTAGACCAGTTCATCCACTAACTCGTCCCGCTAAATCAAGGCTTAAGGCTAGCAACCCGTACCAAGAATTAACAGTTTCGTTAGATCGAGGCCTAAGCCTTTTCAACCCGTACCAAGATCCAACATTGTGTTTGACCGGACTAGTTAAATATCAGAGCACTCATGATGCACATATAAAACAAATACTTTATTGATTCAAAGAGTTATTCATAATTCAAGACTGGGCATGGCCTAATGCCAAATCAAGTAAACTCTACACAAATCAAAATACCATTTACAAAAGGCATGAAAATCTACTCAGGCAGTACTAACGCCCAGCACAAGCTATCCGATCATTCTTACGAAAGCTACCTGAAAAAGGACAACGTAGTTGGATGAGTAACCTAATGTCACTGAGTGAGCTGGCGGCCTCTACCCGCAACCTAGTAACTAACTCAAACAAACCAAAATAACACTCAATCTAGCCTAAGCATGCAAACAAAGATAAGGCTAAACAATCAATCCCTAGTTGACCATATATATGCCTGAGTCAGTACTCATGTAGTGTTAGACACTGAAACTATACAAGTATCATTAACCGGTCAACCAACAATCAAACAAGAACATGATCGGCCAACCAATGATCCCACATAGCTTTTAATATCCACCACCCTTCACAAGCAATCACTCAGACAATATAACAGCTAACTTCGGGTTAATACTAACCAAACAAACATCAAGGCTAATCCAGTATGTAACCCAAAATTTGATCTCAATGTTAGAAACCTTCAAGGAAATCAACCAATATTCAATCACAATATTAAGATAGTAACTAACCACGACTCTACTATAACTCGTAAGACCATATTTCGGTGTTACACTCACCCTGGGGTTCCATAACCCTAAATTTGACACAACACTCTAACTCAACACGACATTCTAATGCTTCTGTCTTTCTTCTTCACAAATACACAAGAGCTCCCCAAGGTGAAGAGCTTGATCAGATGAATTCCTTTTCCAATTGATCTTCCGATTGTTTCTTTAGCTCAGCCAAGTATGCAGGTGCCATCCGATACAGTGCCTTAGCTATAGGTTTGCTTCAGCCTCCAAAGTAACGGTAAAAGGATTACTCTAAGTTGGAGGTAATTCCTTTAGTGGCGCAAATATATCCTCAAACCCCTGGAACACTTCTATGTCTTCTACCTTAATTTCATCATATCAGATAAGCTGCTAAAGTTACTTCTAGCTAACCAATTTCCAACCTTCGGCTTCAGTCACTATATAAAGTTACGAATCATAGTTGCTTCATCTTCATGCCTATCAAAAACATGTCGCATCAACCTTGTGAACTCAGACTCATAAATCCTTACTAGCCTATCTCCTTGAACTAGGTTCATGAAGTGACGCTCCAACCGATGCTTCGCTCCTGGAGGAAAGTACTTCCTCTCAAACTCTCTCCTGAAATATGGCCATGATGTGATGGTATGTCCACGCTTCCTGTCTATGCTGTCCCACCATCCTTTGCGTCGCCTTAAAAATAGTACACAACAATCTTATTCTTATATTCCTCCGGACACTCCTTGGATTCGAAATTCTTTCCCATCATAGGTATAGGTCGAACCACCGGCCAACAATCAAACAAGAACATGACCGACAGACCGACTGTCTACCAAGGTCCGGGAGCGCTACATGACAAGTTGAAGGGTGATACGGCCATGGCCACAAAAAGTGCAATTCGTGACTAAGAGAGTTTGCCTATTAACATGTCCCGTCAGATTAGGGCCTAAGGCTTTTCAACCTGTACTCGAATTTGAAGTTGTGTTAGCTCGGACAATCTAATATCATTAACAACAAGTCATTTACACAAAATATCAATTTTAGTTATCTTATATAATACATGGTTCACAACATACAAAATAATATACAAGTAGTGGCATGCCAAGAGAGCAAACGTACATACTTATAGTCTGGAAATGTCTTAAGCAAAAAGATACAAACTCTACACCAGCCGGCCTAGCTTCCCGCCACCTCTAAGGCTGAATCGATCTACTGATCAGCTGAAAACAACAACGAGTGAGGGTACGTAATCTAGCATTACTCCATGAGTTACAATCCCCATCTAAAAAATACCACCCCTCCCTATCCCACCCCAAACAATCTAAAGCGAGAGATTTATCTATAAAAAGTTCAATAGATAAGCAATATGAAAAATACGCAGTAGGAAAAAATAATAGTAAGATAATTAGTATTATGCTAATTACTGGCTAACCACCAAAATCAACCATGACTCGAACTAGGGTTCTGATACCATCTCTGTAACATCCCTGAACCATCTTAGACATATGGTCGACTCACCGGCCAACAATCAAACAAGAAGATGATCGATAGACAAACCAACATCCAGGGTTAAAGATGAGCCAACCGGCCAGCCAACAATCAAACAAGAACATGACTGAAAGTCCAACCCAACATCATGGTCTGAAAGCGCTACGTGACGAGTTAGGAACAATCCGGTCAGTGTCATAGAATTAATCCGCAACTTAGACCAGTTCATCCACTAACTCGTCCCGCTAAATCAAGGCTTAAGGCTAGCAACCCGTACCAAGAATTAACAGTTTCGTTAGATCGAGGCCTAAGCCTTTTCAACCCGTACCAAGATCCAACATTGTGTTTGACCGGACTAGTTAAATATCAGAGCACTCATGATGCACATATAAAACAAATACTTTATTGATTCAAAGAGTTATTCATAATTCAAGACTGGGCATGGCCTAATGCCAAATCAAGTAAACTCTACACAAATCAAAATACCATTTACAAAAGGCATGAAAATCTACTCAGGCAGTACTAACGCCCAGCACAAGCTATCCGATCATTCTTACGAAAGCTACCTGAAAAAGGACAACGTAGTTGGATGAGTAACCTAATGTCACTGAGTGAGCTGGCGGCCTCTACCCGCAACCTAGTAACTAACTCAAACAAACCAAAATAACACTCAATCTAGCCTAAGCATGCAAACAAAGATAAGGCTAAACAATCAATCCCTAGTTGACCATATATATGCCTGAGTCAGTACTCATGTAGTGTTAGACACTGAAACTATACAAGTATCATTAACCGGTCAACCAACAATCAAACAAGAACATGATCGGCCAACCAATGATCCCACATAGCTTTTAATATCCACCACCCTTCACAAGCAATCACTCAGACAATATAACAGCTAACTTCGGGTTAATACTAACCAAACAAACATCAAGGCTAATCCAGTATGTAACCCAAAATTTGATCTCAATGTTAGAAACCTTCAAGGAAATCAACCAATATTCAATCACAATATTAAGATAGTAACTAACCACGACTCTACTATAACTCGTAAGACCATATTTCGGTGTTACACTCACCCTGGGGTTCCATAACCCTAAATTTGACACAACACTCTAACTCAACACGACATTCTAATGCTTCTGTCTTTCTTCTTCACAAATACACAAGAGCTCCCCAAGGTGAAGAGCTTGATCAGATGAATTCCTTTTCCAATTGATCTTCCGATTGTTTCTTTAGCTCAGCCAAGTATGCAGGTGCCATCCGATACAGTGCCTTAGCTATAGGTTTGCTTCAGCCTCCAAAATAACGGTAAAAGGATTACTCTAAGTTGGAGGTAATTCCTTTAGTGGCGCAAATATATCCTCAAACCCCTGGAACACTTCTATGTCTTCTACCTTAATTTCATCATATCAGATAAGCTGCTAAAGTTACTTCTAGCTAACCAATTTCCAACCTTCGGCTTCAGTCACTATATAAAGTTACGAATCATAGTTGCTTCATCTTCATGCCTATCAAAAACATGTCGCATCAACCTTGTGAACTCAGACTCATAAATCCTTACTAGCCTATCTCCTTGAACTAGGTTCATGAAGTGACGCTCCAACCGATGCTTCGCTCCTTGAGGAAAGTACTTCCTCTCAAACTCTCTCCTGAAATATGGCCATGATGTGATGGTATGTCCACGCTTCCTGTCTATGCTGTCCCACCATCCTTTGCGTCGCCTTCAAAATAGTACACAACAATCTTATTCTTATATTCCTCCGGACACTCCATGGATTCGAAATTCTTTCCCATCATAGTAATCCACTTTTCGGTTTCAATAGGATCTGATCCTCCCTTGAACTTGTAGGATCCAATGTTCTTCATGGTAGATAACAACTAGGAAACTTCAGGGGTATGAGTATGTCTAAATTGGTTGTTAAGCGTCTGGATCATCACGTCATGCAAAAGCTTCAAGGTGTTTTTGGTTCCTTGATTTTGTGGTCTTTATGTGGCACGATTCTAGTGTGGCCTTAGGTTTGATTGAGAAGATTGGCAATGTTGTGGTCTCTCGTTCCGATTATGACTTGGGATAATGTTTTTTCACGGGTAACTATGGTCATGTTAGCATACACATGAAAAGATCTCGTCCTCCGCAGAGGGCTCTTATCATGGCCAAACATCTCACTAACTCCATTTCCATTATCCGGGTCTGATCTGTAACCCAATCCTCTTCATGTTGAAACCCTACCCTCTCCCCATATTCGATCCCGTCCATCATCATCTGTCACGCGATTAGCCATCTGAACACGATAAAAAGGGTAGGTCATATTCCTATTAAATTTAATAGGGGAAGCGGCTGGTTTCCTAAAGCATTTTTTGCGACTCCTTTGACTCGATAAAACACTGAAAAGCACTTGTGTCACGCATGGATGAAGCTATGCTCTGATACCACCTCTACAACACCCCCGAACCGTTCTAAGTATAGGTCGAACAACCGGCCAACAATCAAACAAGAACATGACCGACGGAACAACTGTCTACCAAGGTCCGTGAGCGCTACATGACAAGTTAAAGGGCGATCTGGCCATGGCCACAAAAGTGCAATTTTTGACTAGGAGAGAGCGCCTATTAACACGTCCCGTCAGATTAGGGCCTAAGGCTTTTCAACCTGTACTCGAATCTGATATTGTGTTAGCTCGAACAAGCTAATATCATTAACAACAAGTCACTTACACAAAATATCAATTTTATTTATCTTATATAATACATGGTTCACAACACACAAGATATTATACAAGTAGTGGCATGCCAAGAGAGAAAACGTACATACTTATAGTCTGAAAATTTCTTAAGCAAAAAGATACAAACTCCACACCAGCCGGCCTAGCTTCCCGCCACCTCTAAGGCTGACACGATCTATTGATCACCTGAAAACAACAACGAGTGAGGGTGTGTAATCTAGAATTACTCAGTGAGTTACAATCCCCATCTAATAAATACAACCCCTCTCTATCGCACCCAAACAATCTAAAGCGAGAGGTTCATCTATACAAAATTTAATAGATAAGCAATATGAGAAAATACGCAGTAGGAAAAACTAATAGCAAGATAATTAGTGTTATGCTAATTACTGGCTAACCACCAAAATCAACCATGACTTAAACTAGGGTCCTGATACCACCTCTGTAATATCCCCTAACCATCTTATATGGTCGACTCACCGGCCAACAATCAAACAAGAAGATGACCGATAATACCAACCAACACCCAGGGTTAGAGATGAGCCAACCGGCCAGCCAACAATCAAACTAGAACATGACTGACCCTTCAGTCCAACATCATGGTCCGAAAGCACTACGTGGCGAGTTAGGAACAATCCGGTCAGAGTCATATAATTAATCCGCAACTTAGACCAGTTCACCCACTAACTCGTCTACTAAATCAAGGCTTAAGGCTTTGCAACCCGTACCAAGAGTGAACAGTTTCATTAGATCGAGGCCTAAGGCTTTTCAACCCGTACCAAGATCCAACATTGTGTTAGACCGGACTAGTTAAATATTAGATCACTCATGACGCGCATAACAAAATACTTTATTGATTCAAAGAAATATTCATACATTGAAATAATTCAAGATTGGGTCTGGCCTAATGCCAAATCGCGTCAACTCTACACAAATCAAAATACCGTTTACAAAAGGCATGAAATTTACTCCGGCAGTCCCGACACCCAGCACAAAGCTATCCGATCATCCTTACGAAAGCTACCTTCAAAAAGGAAAACAGAGTTGGATGAGTAACCCAATGTCACTCAGTGAGCTGGTGGCCTCTACCCGCAACCTAGTAACTAACTCAGACAAACCAAAATAACATTCAATCTAGCCTAAGCATGAAAACAAAGATAAGGCTAAATAATCAATCCCTAGTTAACCATATATATGCCTGAGTTCAGTACCCATGTAGTGTTAGCCACTGAAAATATACAAGTATCGTTAACCGATTAACCAACAATCAAACAAGAACATGAACGGCCAACCAATGATGTCGCATAGCTTTTAATATCCACCACCCTTCACAAGCAATCACTCAAACAATATAACAGCCAAGTTCGGGTCTATACTAACCAAACAAACATCAAGCCTAATCCAGTATGTAACTCGGATTTAGATCTCAATGTTAGAAACCTGCAAGGAAATCAACCAATATTCAATCGCAATATTAAGATAGTAACAAACCAAACTCTACTATAACTCGTAACACCATATTTCGGTGTTACACTCACCCTAGGGTTCCATAACCCTGAATATGACGCAACACTCTAACTCAACACAACATACTTACTCGGGCCCTGGTGACGTCGTGTTCCTCCTCTACATCGGCTATATCCTATCTCCATAGCACAAAGGCTAGAAGAAGGAACTTTCAACCAAATGTGGCCCACAGTCATTCAGGTCACCGCGCAACAGCCCACAATCATTAGGATCAATGTCGGGTGTTGACAGACGCAATACAGTCGGGTCACTGCCAACCTTTACACCGTCGTGTAACTCATCCCTAGGACATGACCCTGTCTCTCTGATTAATCCTGATCCAGCGAATAAGGGGTTCAAACGCATGGTACGAGGTCGAGGAAACACTAATTCACCTCTAAACATGCCTAGCATGGGCTGGTTTTGCACACACTATATCGCAATACACACTCAACACAAACACAATCCAGAATTTAACCAAAAGCTAAAGTTCCAGATCCTAACTAGACTCTTAACTCTACAACACTAACTACTAGTACCAGTTATCCGACTTATATGGCCTAGGATCCCTAATACTAACATTTAAACAACAATACTTAACAAATAACAACTCAACCAGTTAGTCACTCCTACCAAGAGATGAATAACCCCAATCAACAAGATTGATTAAACAAGCAAGCATTTAACTAATCTACTCATTCTACTCAATCAAACTGTTACCCAGATAGATCAGCCTCGTGCTGAGAATCAATCTTTAAAGATAATGGGAACCTGCACTAAACCATATCAACATGCAAGAATAGTAAACAAGATGCATCCTAGCCCTAGTCCTAGTCAGGTTATTAACTCAACCTTAATTCCATTTTATCTCAGCTTAGCCCATGCTAAATTGAGTCCGGTTCGTAAATAAAATAACCCTACAGACTCTACCATGCAATAACGTGAGCATTCTACTCTATATGCAACTCGATATATCCTAAGTTCCAAGTGGAACTCAAGCATAACCATAAAACTATCCTAAATTCCAAGAGATATTCACACAAAACAACTCACAAAACTAATCTAAGTTCCAAGCGGAACTCAAACAAACAAACTCAAAAAATTACCCAAAGACTCTGATGAAATCTTTTCCACTGAAGTCTTGTTCCTTTCCATCTGTCCAGTCCTCACCATTGTTCCTCTGAATCGTTTATCCTCTTTCTCTTTGGGTTTGGGTTTTTCACCTTGAACACACTTACTAGCTACAACTTAATAGAATACTTCACATGCAAGTTAGTCAACAACTACCCAATAAATACTAATCAACAACCTAAACACAATGCTAACCAATCAACCTAACAATTATATTCCATTAACCTAACAATTCGAGATTCCACCATCTCAATCCTAGTTCCTAAACCAATAAATCCTATCGCTGGATGTGACTAGTTCCCTAATGTCTTTTGTGACTCTTTTTGACACGATAAAATATTTGAAAACCGATAAAAACATGAGACCCGGAAGCATGGACGGATTCTGTTAAGGGGACAGAGACTGTAGAAACCTTTAAAAAATCGACAATATGAATTCCGAGCCAAGGTTTTGGGAATCAAAGCATGTGGAGGAATATTACGTTTTGATCACATAAAACTTGACATGATTTGAAGAAAATGGAAGAATGGTCGAGCATCTATTTGGTGGTCGAGTCATTGGAAATCAGATCGATCGAGAAGTTTCAAAGTTCTAGTTGGTCGGTAAAATCAAAGAATTGATCGTGTATGAGCCATAAATCGAATATGCGAATCTACCATGGTTAGATAATGTGATAGATTGATCAGAAGGTTTTTGGAAGCATAATATTTTTGGAAGCATAACATTTTTGGAAGCACGACGTTTTAGAAGCATGACATTTTAGAAGCACGACGTTACCGAAGCCTGACGTTTTCGGAAAATTTTTGTATCAGTAAAATATTATTTTGGAGACATAATAGGGCGGAAGCGGGATAGGAATTTAGCATGAAGGGAAGTAAGCACGATGAGGTCGAAGCACAGCGGGAAACCCCAAAGTTGGGCTAAAACCCTAATTTCAGTATTATAGAGTTTTTCGGGGATGTCGGAGGCTCGGGAAATATTTTCCGTCAAGGTCAGAATTCACCGGAGTTTATTAAAAATATTAGATGCATCAGAAAGGGCATAGAAAAATATTTGGGATTGCTCGCGGGTCAAAAATTTACCCAAAAGATCAAAATCAAACGAATTGGCCGAGAAACACGAGGTGGCTTGATGGTTGTGTTCAGGACGTGGTGGAAACTTCCTGGAAGTGTATGAGGCAAGGGAAGAATGAGGTGTCCTAGTACATGCAATCGGTACATGCAAGTAAACATATGGAGTATAAGGTGGATCGACCAAGCAGTTGTGTGTCGCGTTGCATGCGACAGGTCATGCGGCCAGACATGTGGAAGACGTGGTGTCTCCTTGCATGAAGACAGGACATGCATCCAGAAATGTGGAGGACGTGGTGTCACCTTTCAGGCCACTCTGGTCATGCGAGCTGGCATGTGGAGCACGAGGTGGATCGGCCAAGCAGTCGGGTGTCGTGTTGGTTGCGAGCAGGCCATGCGGCTAGACATGTGGAGGACGTGGTGTCTCCTTTCATGAAGCCAGGCCATGCATCCAGACATGTGGAGAATGTGGTGTCACGTTGCAGGCCAGCCTGGTCATCCGAGCTGACATGTGGAGCATGAGGTGCCGCCGCGCATGTGACCGGAGCCATGCGAACTGACACACGGGCTGCCACAAGGCTTGAATCTGATTGGCTGATGATTCCTATAAATAGGCACGCCCTCCCTCTCATTTCAACAAATCCATAAAACTTCAAACCTACTTAAAAACGTGAGAGAAAGAAAAGAAAGAAAGTTAGAAATTCCATCGTTTTCGAGCGTTTTTGAGCGTTTTTGGCAGTTTTTGAGAATTTTTGGGAACATTTACTCTGCCAGTTTTGGGTCAACATCTACAGAAGTTCCTGCTTGAGTAAATATCAGTCCATATGTGAGTCAACTTGAGAAGTTCAGGAAAGGGTTTAGACTGGAGAAGACGGACAAGGGGTCAAGGCCACGTTCAGCTAAAGAACTTTGAGCTATGATCAATTGATTGGATACTTGTTTTCATGAAGGTTTCCGTTACTTGAAGTTAGATCATGGCAGGATGTCGGGTCTAGCTTAGTAACGGTTTGATTAGTTAACAGTAGAGGTTAATTAATCTTTGTTGATTGAGTTGATGGCATCCTTAGTTATTGCTTGAGATTAGTAGTAGCATGCTAATGGTTAGCGAATGTTGAATGCTTAGATAATATCGCTAAGTTTTGGATAGATAGGTTTTTTTAAATTACTCTTTATGCTAGATTGTGGAATATGTTTGATTGTGTTAGTAGTGATTAATACTAGGAACTTTGTGTTATTTTACCGGGCTTAGTATTAGTCATATATTGGCCATATAGCATTTGTGTAACCCACAATGCTAGGCATATTAGAGGTGAATTAGTGTTTCCTCGACCTCGTACCAAGTGGGTTCAAGAAAACCGCTTATTCGCTGGATCAGGAAGACTCAGAGAGACGGGGTCATGGCCTAGGGATGAGTGTTACACGATGGTGTAATGTCTGACAGTGACCCAAATGATTGTGGGCGGTCGCACGATGACGCGAACGACTATGGGCCACGGTTGGTTGAAAGTTCCTTCTTCTAGCCTTTGTGATAGGAAGATAGGATATTGCCGATAGTGAGGAGGAACACGATGTCACCAGGCCCTAACTAGTTATTTATATTATATAGTGTAGAGGGTTGTTGAATCCTAGTTCGAGTCATGGTTGAGTTTGGTGATTAGCTAGTAATTAGCATAACACTAATAATATTTCTATCATTTTTCTTGCTGCGTATTTTTCATATTGCTTATCTATTGAATTGTGAATAGATGAACCTCTCGCGTTAGATTTTTTGCGTGTGAAGTGTTCTGTTAAGTTGCAGCTAGTAATTATGTTCAAGGTCAAAAACTCAAACCCAAAGAGACAGAGGACGAACAATTCAGAGGAACAGTAGTGAGGACTGGACAGATGGAAAGGAACAAGACTTCAGTGGAAAAGATTTCATCAGAGTCTTTGGGTAATTTTGTGAGTTTGTTTGTTTGAGTTCCGCTTGGAACTTAGATTAGTTTTCTCAGTTGTTTTGTGTGAATATCTCTTGGCATTCAGGATAGTTTTATGGTTATGCTTGAGTTACACTTGGAACTTAGGATAGATGGAGTTGCATATAGAGTAGAATGCTCACATTATTTCATGGTAGAGTCTGTAGCGTATTTTATTTACGAACCGGACTCAGTTTAGCATGGGCTAAGCTGAGATGAAATGGAATTTAGGCTGAGTTAATAACCTGAATAGGATTAGGGCTAGGATGCATCATGTTTACTATTCTTGCATGTTGATATGGTTTAGTGCAGGTTCTTGTTATCTTTAAAGATCGATTCTCAGCAGGAGGCTGATCTATCTGGGTAACGGTTTGATTGAGTAGAATGAGTAGATTAGTTAAATTCTATCTTGTTTAATTAATCTTGTTGATTGAGGTTATTCATCTCTTGGTAAGGGAGTGGCTAACTGGTTGAGTTGTTATTTGTTAAGTATTGTTGTTTAGATGTTAGTACTAGGGATCCTAGGCCATATAGGCCGGATTACTGGTACACGTAGTTAGTGTTGTAGAGTTGAGAGTCTAGTAAGGATCTAGAACTTTAGCTTTAGGTTAAATTATGGATTGTGTTTGTGTTGAGTGTGTATTGCGATATAGTGTGTGTGAAACCCGCCCATGCTAGGCATGTTTAGAGGTGAATTATTGTTTCCTCGACCTTGTACCCATTGTTTGAACTACTTATTCGCTGGATCGGGATGAAAGAGAGAGACGTTCATGGCCTAGGGCTGAGTTACACGACGGTGTAATGGTTGGCAGTGACCCGACTGTATTGGGTCTTTCAACACCCGACATTGACCCGAATGATTGTGGGCTGTAGCGCGGTGACCCAAATAACTGGGCCACGGTAGGTTGAAAGTTCTTTCTTCTGGCCTTTGTAGTATGGAGATAGGATATTGCCGATGTAGAGGAGGAACACGAAGTCACCAGGGCCCAAGTTAGAATGTCGTGTTGAGTTAGAGTGTTGTGTCAAATTTAGGGTTATGAAACCCTAGGGTGAGTGTAACACCGAAATATGGTGTTACGAGTTATAGTAGAGTCACTATCTTAATATTGTGATTGAATATTGGTTGACATCCTTGAAGGTTTCTAACATTGAGATCTAATTTTGGGTTACATACTGGATTAGGCTTGATGTTTGTTTGGTTAGTATAGTCCCTAAGTTGGCTGTTATATTGTCTGAGTGATTGCTTGTGAAGGGTGGTGAATATTAAAAGCTATGTGGGATCATTGGTTGGCCGATCATGTTCTTGTTTGATTTTTGGTTGACCAGTTAATGATACTTGTATAGTTTCAGTGTCTAACACTACATAAGTACTGAACTCAGGCATATATATGGTTAACTAGGGATTGATTGTTTAGCCTTATCTTTGTTTGCATGCTTAGGCTAGATTGAGTGTTATTTTGGTTTGTCTGAGTTAGTTACTAGGTTGCGGGTAGAGGCCTCCAGCTCACTGAGTGACATTAGGTTACTCAACCAACTCCATTTTCCTTTGTTCATGTAGCTCTCGTAAGGATGATCGGATAGCTTGTGCTGGGCGTTAGGATTGTCGGAGTAGATTTTCAAGCCTTTTGTAAACGGTATTTTGATTTGTGTAGAGTTGACTCGATTTGGCATTAGGCCAGGCCCAGTCTTCAATTATTTCAATATATGAATATTATTGAATCAATAAAGTATTTGTTTTATAAGTGCATCATGAGTGCTCTGATATTTAACTAGTCTGGTCTAGCACAATGTTGGATCTTGGTACGAGTTGAAAAGCCTTAGACCTCGATCTAACGAAAGTGTTAACTCTTGGTACGGTTTGCAAAGCCTTAAGCCTTGATTTAGCGGGACGAGTTAGTGGATGAACTGGTCTAAGTTGTTGGGTTGGACCATGATGTTGGGTTGGACGGTCCGTCATGTTCTAGTTTGATTGTTGGCTGGCCGGTTGGCTCATCTCTAACCATGGGTGTTGGTTGGTCTATGGGTCATCTTCTGGTTTGATTGTTGGCTAGTGAGTCGACCATATGTCTAAGATGGTTCGGGGATGTTACAAAGATGGTATCACAACCCTAGTTCGAGTCATGGTTGATTTTGGTGGTTAGCCAGTAATTAGCATAACACTAATTATCTTACTATTATTTTTCCTACTGCGTATTTTCTCATATTGCTTATCTATTGAATTTTTTATAGATAAACCTCTCGCTTTAGATTGTTTGGGGTGGGATACGGAGGGGTTGTATTTGTTAGATGGGGATTTTAACTCACTGAGTAATGCTAGATTACGCACCCTCACTCGTTGTTGTTTTCAGCTGATCAGTAGATCGATTCAGCCTTAGAGGTGGCAGGAAGCTAGGCCGGCTGGTGTAGAGTTTGTATCTTTTTCCTTAAGACATTTTCAGACTATAAGTATGTACGTTTGCTCTCTTGGCATGCCACTACTTGTATATTATTTTGAATGTTGTGCACCATGTATTATATAAGATAACTAAAATTGATATTTTGTGTAAACGACTTGTTGTTAATGATATTAGCTTGTCCGAGCTAACACAACGTCAAATTCGATTACAAGTTGAAAAGCCTTAGGCCCTAATCTGATGGGACGTGTTAATAGGCGCACTCTCCTAGTCACGAATTGCACTTTTTGTGGCCATGGCCGGATCACCCTTCAACTTGTCATGTAGCGCTCCCGGACCTTGGTAGACAATCAGTATGTCGGTCATGTTCTTGTTTGATTGTTGGTCGGTGGTTCGACCAATACCTAGAACGGTTCAGGGGTGTTACGGAGGTGGTATCAGAGCATGGTTTCGTCCATGCGTGACACAAGTGCTTTTCAGTGTTTTATCGAGTCAAAGGAGTTGCAAAAAGATGCTTTAGGAAACCAGCCTCTTCCCATACTAAGTTTAATAGGAATATGTCTTACCCTTTTTATCGTGTGCAGATGGCTACTCGCGTGACAGATGATGATGGACAAGATCGAATATGGGGAGAGCGTAGGGTTTCAACAGGAAGAGGATTGGGTTACAGATCAGACCCGGATAATGGAAATGGAGTTAGTGAGATGTTTGGCCATGATAGGAGCCCTCCGCAAAGGACGAGATCTTTTCATGTGTATGCTAACATGACCATAGTTACCAGTGAAAAGCATTATGCCAAGTCATAATCGGGACGAGAGACCACAACATTACCAATCTTCTCAATCAAACCCAAGCCAAGACCAGAATCGTGCCACAGAAAGACCACAAATCCAAGGAACCAAAAACACCTTGAAGCTTTTGCATGACATGATGACCCAAGCGCTTAGCAACCAATTTAGACATACTCATACCCCTGAAGTTTCCCAGTTGTTATCTACCATGAAGAACATTGGATCCTACAAGTTCAATGGAGAATCAGATCCTATTGTAGCCGAAAAGTGGATTACTATGATGGGAAAGAATTTTGAATCCATAGAGTATCCGGAGGAATATAAGAATAAGATTGTTGTGTACTATTTGGAAGGCGACGCAAAGGATGGTGGGATAGCATAGACAGGCAGCATGGACATACCATCACATCATGGCCATATTTCAGGAGAGAGTTTGAGAGGAAGTACTTTCCTCCAGAAGCAAAGCATCGGTTGGAGCGTCACTTCATGAACCTAGTTCAAGGAGATAGGCCAATAAGGATTTATGAGTCTGAGTTCACAAGGTTGAGGCGACATGTTTTTGATAGGCGTGAAGATGAAGCAACTATGATTCGTAAGTTTATGTATGGACTGAAGCCGGAGGTTGGAAATCAGTTAGCTAGAAGTAACTTTAGCAGCTTATCTGATATGATGAAATTAAGGTCGATGACATAGAAATGGTCCTGGGGCCTGAGGATATATTTGCGCCACTAAAGTAATTACCTCCAACTCAGAGTAATCCTTTTACCGTTACTTTGGAGACTGAAGCAAACCTATAGCTGAGGCACCGTATCGGATCGCACCTGCAGAGTTGGCTGAGGTAAAGAAACAATTAGAATATCTATTGGAAAAAGGATTCATCTGATCAAGCTCTTCACCTTGGGGAGCTCTTGTGTATTTGTGAAGAAGAAAGACGGAAGCATTAGGTTGTCTATCGATTATCGCGGTATTTGAGAAGCTATTTGCGAAGTTCAACAAATCCTCATTTTTGAAGACTGAGATAGGATTTATGGTTCACATAGTACTAGGAGAGGGCATGGCTGCTGATCCATAAAAGGTCCAAGCCATACGGAAATGGCCTCGATCTACCATTATGACGGAAGTGAGGAGTTTTCTCAAACTTTGGGCTATTATCTGAAGTTTGTTAAGGACTTTTCCTCCATTGCAAAGTCTTTAAGTAAACTTATCGGTAAAGGAGTTCCTTTCATATGCTAGAAGAAACGAAGAAGGCATTCAAGAAGTTGAAGGATGCTCTCACAACCGCACTTGTGTTATCTTTGCCAGAGCAAGGTAAACCTTACACGGTATACACGGATGCTTCACGAGTTGGGCCTGGTTGTGTGCTAGTGCAAGATGGGCGATTTATTGCATATGCTTCACGACAACTACAAAACCATGAAGATAACTACAGTACAAATTACTTGGAGTTAGCGGTCGTGGTGTTCGCTTTGCGAATTTGGAGATCTTACTTGTATGTAAAAGAAGTGGACGTATATATGGACCACCAAAGACTTAAATACCTTTTCGCCCAGCCAGACCTCAACCTGCGTCAGCGTAGGTGGATGAAGTTTGTGGCAGACTACGACACAAAGATTCGCTACCATCCTATTAAAGCGAATGTTGTTGCGAATGCTTTAAGCCGAAGGAAGTTGGATGCGGATTTAGAGAAAGAAGTGGAGCTGTTGAACCAGGAGCTTAAACAAGCGAAGTTGATCATTTTGGAAGGGAAAACAAGTGATCCATTGGGACTTCAAGCAGTGAACCAGGCCAGCTTGATTCAGATAATTCGAGAGGAACAACTTAAAGAAGAAAAACTAAACAAGATCGCTGAAGTATTCAGAGGACAAGTCGGGCCAAATAGTGCTGGATACTACTTAGAAGAGGATGGAACCTTGATAATTAATGGAAGGAACAGAGTACCTAAAGTAAAATGACTGAGAGAAAGGATACTAAGGATCGCACACCATTCTTTATTTAGTATCCATCCTGGAAGTTCAAAGATGTACCAAAATGTGAGAAGATTCTATCATTGGTCGCGAATGAAGAGATCGGTTTAGCACAATGGGTCACCCAGTGTGCAACTTTTCAACAAGTCAAGATCAAGCATCAAGTTCCAGGAGGATTGTTGCAGTGTCTTTCGATACCTCAATGGAAATGAGACTATATTTCCTTGAATTTCATCACAGGATTACCCATTGCTTCAGATAGATCAAACAACTCAAACTGAGTAATTGTGGATAGGTTAACCAAGGTCACACACTTGTTTCCTATGCGGGACACTGATAACGTTGAAGTATTGGTCGAGTTGTACATCGACCAAATTGTGAAGTTACATGGAGTACTCTCAGAATCGTCTCAGATCGTGACCCTAGGTTCGAGGCATCATTTTGGGAAGCACTACAAGAAGCCTTGGGAACTAAACTGTTCAGAAGCATGGCATTCCACCTAGAAACTTATGGCCAAACGGAGAGGACCATCCAGATCATCCAGACAATCGAGGACATGATTCAGATGTGTATTCTAGATTGGGCCGGGAATTGGGAAAATCACCTCCTGATGGTCGAGTTCTCTTATAACAACAGTCATCATTCGAGTATAAGGATGTCGCCCTATGAAGCGTTGTATGGAAGGCCCAGTAAATTACATATGTTTTGGATAGAATTGAGGGAAAGAAGAATATTTGGATCGCCTATCGTTCAGGAAACCATGATTAAGATGGTGACGATTCCATCAAACATGAAGAAGGCTCAGGACCGTCAGAAGAAGTACGCCGATCAATAAAGAAGAAGGGTAACTTTTGAGATAGGAGATTGGGTGTATTTGAAGGTTACTGCACAAAAAGAGAGGGACATATTTGGCAAGGTCGGGAAACTTGTGGTCAGGTTCATTGGTCCGTACAAGATCATCGGGAAAATTGGTGAGGTAGCTTATCGATTGGATCTGCCAGAGGATATGCATCTGCATCATGTATTCCATGTTTCCATGCTTCGAAAACATATACCGGATCCAAGTGCTGTTGATCTGGAGAGAATCGAGGAGTTGGGGACAAACCTTATGTATCCGGAAGGACCAATCCGATTGGGAGAACGACTTATTCAGAAGCTAAAGAATCATGAGATTGCTCAAGTACAAGTATTATGGGGAAGACAACACATGATTCATGTTACTTGGGAGGATGAATAAAGATTTAAGGCCAATCACCAACAACTGTTTTGAGAGGACATTGTGATGTAAGAAGGAGGCCCCTCATAACCTTAGAATTCGAGGACGAATTCTGTTAAGGTGACGAAGAATGTAGAAACCCTTAAAAATTGACAGTTAGAATTCTGATCCAAGGTTTCGGGAATCAAAGCATGTGGAGGAATGTAAGTTTTGATCACATTAAACTTGACATGATTCGAAGAAAATGAAATAATGGTCGAGCATCTATTTGGTGGTCGAGTCGTGGGCAATCAGATCGATCGAAAAGTTTCAAAGTTTGAGGTGGTTGGTAAAATCAAAGAATTGATCGTGTCTGAACCATGAGTCGAATTCACCCCTCGACCATGGTGAGATAATGTGATAGATTGATCAGAAGGTTGTTTTGGAAGCATAACATTTTTGAAAGCATGACATTCTGAAGCACGATGTTTTCAGAAATTTTTTGTATCAATAAAATATTATTTTGGAGACATAATAAGTCGGAAACAGGGGGGGAATTAAGCATGACGAGAAAACCCAAATTTGGGCTAAAACCTAATTTTCAGTAGAGAGAGAGAGAGAAAGAGAGATAGGGAGAGAGAGAGAGAGAGAGAAAAAAAAGAGAGAGAGAGAGAGAGAGAGAAGGCTTTTTAGAGTGTAGTCGGGTTCTGAAGATCGATACCCGCTAGGAAGTCCAAAAGAATTGTCCAGCAGCTGAAGAAAGTTATGTTTGAGTTAAGAACAGTCTAGTTCTGTCCAATCGACATTACTTTACTATTTTGATGCGGAAGCTCTGTCCAGATCAGTCCAGACAAGTCAAGACGTCAAGGTTGGATTTTGGCTAAGTTCTATCCGATCAACCAGCTGCTTATCGGTGTAGAACACTGTAACCTTAGTTATGGATGATCAGGTAGCTTTGAACTGGAATTTAGGACCGCCGGAGTAGAATTTCATGTCTTTTGTAAACAGTATTTTGATATGTGTTGTGTCAAATCGATTTGGCATTAGGTCGGGCAAGTCGTGAATTATTTCAATGTATAAATATTTTTGAATTAATAAAATAACTATTTTACATGTACATCATGAATACTCTGATAATTGACTAGTCCGGTCTAACAAAACACGAGGTCTTGGTAAGGGTTGAAAAGCCATAGGCATTGATCTAATGAACCGTTAAATCTTGGTATGGGTTGCAAAGCCTTAGGCCTTGATTTAGCGGGATGGGTTATTGGATGAACTTGTCTAAGTTGAGGAAGACTTGCCGGATTGTCCCTAACCCTCCATGTAATACTTCTCGGCTCAGGTCATGGGTTGGACGGTCAGTCATGTTCGTCTTTGATTGTTGGCTGGCTGGTTGGCTCATTTCATCTCTAACCCTTCGTGTTGGTCGGTCTATTGGTCATGTTATTGTTTGATTGTTGGTCGGTCGGACGACCTATGTCTAGGACGGTTCCGGGGTGTTACATACCTTCTCGATGAAAGTTCCATCTTGGACAAACCCACCAAAAATAGTCATTATGGACTATAAAGGGAAGCAAAAAAAAACTTGAGTTGGAAAGACAAGTACTTGCCTTAATACCCATACGTCGTTAGCCCCGACAGACAAACTATATGTTCTAAATGAACTCCTAACCAACTGCCCCCATAGAAATGGTTCTCGTACATCCAGCACAATGATAAATAGTATGCTATAAAAGAAATCCAAATTTTGATCAGTATCTTCCGGGTTATTTTTCTCGGAGAGGTGCTCGGGTTCACGATCGAAGTAAGTCAGTTAAGCCGAGAAAATTATCGCAGACTTTAGAGTCGAGGATGAAACAAGGTTGAAATCGCAACGAGTCAAGTAAGCCAAGATCAACCCCACATACTCTAAACTCAAAAATAAGCGTAGTTATTGCCCTAACACCGCGCAAAACTCTCACATGCATATTATCTTTGATACAAAAACATGTCTCTTCGTTGGCACTCAGATGTTTATGAGGCTATGCGAGTATTGACCCTCGTAAACTCTCATCTTCATACAAAACCGCGTAACACGATCTGCTAGGGTGTAAGAATAAGAAACACACTTATACTCTCTCCCCCTTGTTGATGCCTTATCCGTGAAAAAAAGGAAGGGTACAAAACCTTTATATATTCATAAAAGGCCACATAGGCAGATTTGATACATCAACAGTTCACGAAAGCCGATACAACTACTAAACCAAAGCATAAAGCACAACAGGAACACGTTCCCTGTAAGAAAATACATAGTTCGACTCGTATCGAAAGTAAAAAAATTTAGAAAATGATTCACCAAACGGGACATCACCCAGGTTCACTAGAGGATGGGGCTGGTTGACTTAATCTTCTTCCCTGCCCCCGGACAAACCTTCAAACCAGTATCCTCAGGGTCGGTAGAGACCGGGATCTGTGCAAGCCTCCCGCAAATCCTCTCCTCAATCGCAGATATCTCAGATCCCGCAAAAGCTAGCTTATCCATGTGACTTAGACTGAAAGGCGTACTCTTTCTCAAAGATGAACTCTTTCTCCAACGTCATAAAATCCATGAAGCCCAAGGCACCGCATCACTCATGACTGGGCTTGATAAACAGAAGACACCATCCGAATACCCTTCCTTTGGGCAGGACGGATCTGCAACGATCGAACTCTCTCCTGTTGAGCCTCTCGCGCAGAGAGATCTCAATTTTCGGACTCGAGCTGACTCTTTTGCCTAGCATTCTCTCTTTCGACCTCCTTAAACCTGTAACGGTATGCTTGAGCAATCGAATGGCTCGCCAGCACAACACTGTTCATCGTTGCGGCATACTGTGAAAAGAAGAAACAAGAAAATAGAGAATCACAAAAAGGTGTGGTGTTGGGAAAAATGATAACTCCCCCCCCCCTCATAAACATGCGGGAAGCCTCCATATATGCACTCGACCCAGCAAGATCGTTCACCGGCAAATGTTGTCCAAACTGAGACATAAAAGGATGCTGCCGCCATCGCATCATCATAGAACGGAACACCGTTCCCACTATAAGGTTGTTCGACAGGAGACGGTCGTGTTTCTTGATCGCCATTGTCTCTCGGGAGCGTAGGAATGGTTCCACTCCTGCTTTCGTATCGGAGATCTAGATGCTACTTCCAGTTAATTTTCCACACAAACTTTAAAAAAAAAATACATTTATATTTTTAATAGTTCAATTTATTTAACCAATATTATTTAAGACAAAATAAAATTATTTATAAAATCAATACATTTGGTGATACATATTAAATTTAAAATATAGATAAATTGTATTTATTTATGAAATAGAAGGGGTCCTTTTTTATAGCCACTTTTAGGCTATTTTTTTTTATCATACGCTTTATTTTCTATTCAAGCTATAACAATTTTCTCTTTGTAGAAATTTGAAGAAGCGCGAGACAGCTTTTCATTTCGAGCTCGAAGCTTTTAGATGGGCGTTAGAATGTATGTTTCAATATTCGTCCTGTCAACGCTTTGGTACGGATTATAAGGACCTTATCGCAATGCTATCGGATCCGCAGGCTTGGCTGCGATTTGCAACGAAACTGAAGGCTACTAAAACCCTGTTGATCTGCTTTCCGGAGTTTGAGATTTTTCATATTCCGAGGGCTCACAATGGAGTTGCTGATGCTTTGGCTAAAACTGTTCGTACTTTTCATAGAAATCTATGTTTTGTTGGTAGTTCTATTCCGGTTTGGCTTCTCAAACCACCTCAAGTCTTAGTAATAGAATTGGCTTTTGATGTAAAAAAAACAATTTTCTCTTCGTCAATTTGTTGGATTTTTTTTCAAAACTTTGATGAAAAGTTTAGCCGAGATTTATAAACGCTCTCTTTTGTAAGTATATGTTTGTTCTTTGTAATTATGTTTGAGTAATTTCATTGTTAGTTTTTACGGGTTTAATATAATTCATCACTTGATAGTTATGTTTTTTAGAAAAGGGAAACATCTATGCTTATGTTTTTTAGTTTAGTGTTGTATCTTGACTCGCGACCTAATATAGGATTTTAGGTTATGTGCACCAAAAGTGTTCAATTTAATGCTTGAAAATATAGATGAACAAATTTTCCTTCGCCAACAAAAACTGATGTTAAGATAATTTGTAAACTTATCAAACTTGGACATAAATGTGTGTTTAGACATCTACATTTAAGCGACAGTTTAGTATCTTAGATTGTTAAACATGGTAGTTGGTGCCATCACAATGAGTTAACCGTAAATCAATGTTTTTGAGTTTAAGAATATTACTTAATGCATCCATGTCTAATTGTCATCTTATCCCGCATGTTTCCTGTAAATTACTTAAGACATGGCGCTATTAACTCATAGTGTTACATTTTTTTTATATATATAACAAAACAAACAAAGTAAAATTTATCTTTGTTTTACTTTTTCAGATTTGTTGTATCTTCTATGCTACTGCAATTTTGTGTATTTGCACTGTCTTATTTAGGATAGAAACAATATTACTATTAGAATAAGATAATTATATTTCATAAATCAAAAAATTCATTTCATTAATCATTTATAACTTTTCTTTTATATATTAACTATCAATATTTGCGATTTTTAAACCGAGAAATTTGTTTCCTTAGACACCAACACCATTTAACCTATTTTCATTAAAAAAAAATCTAGTGTTAAAGGAAAGTTTTAGAGCACCATCAACCCAAGCAATCCATTTGGGTTACTTATTTTTTTTCTTTTCTTTTTTTTGATTTCTTTTTTAAAAAAAAAATTAAAATGAACCATTCACGGGTGCACGTGTCAGTGTGACCCGTGAACAGTACAAGAACCATGGCTTATTTAAGAACAATAAGCAATGTTGCTTGTTTTGGTTTTAGTGTTTTTGTAAGCACCCTTGGTTGATCATGCTCTTAGACGCTAAGCAAACAGTAATCAATCAGTAATGTCCAGAAAGCCTAACTAAAACTATGGATTATTATTGAAGTGGTTTAAGCATCTAAAATTAATTATATTAAATAAATATAGTATAATATACTGAGTGTTAAAATTTATAAATAAACACTCTTAATATTTTTTATTATCGTATGGTATTATAAAATTATATATATATATATATATATATATATATGTATATATATATATATATGTATATATATTAACATAATTTTAAAATTTATTGTTATAATATTACAATTTTAGGTGGTTTAGGCAAAAATGATTTTTAGATACTAAATATTGCAGGCAATCTAAATGCTCATATTTCTACACTCAAATTATCGATTCCTATCTAACTCTTAAACAACGAATATTCAAAGCAAATATTTATTCGATTTCGTTGATGACCCAATAATCCCTCAAGAAAAATAAAAAGTTGATGAAATCACCTATATGAGAGAATCATCGAATTATGATACTGAATGTAATGTTATAGGAAAACAAAATATGAAAGTAAATCCAAGATAGAAAAATAATATTTCAGAGAAGCGTGAGATGAAAAACTGTTATTCTTATGGGGGAAATATGTTTCTTTTTTTTGAGAAATACATAAGTCGTTAGCGAGATGAGATCATATGCAATGGCATATGTAAGAATTGTCAAAAAGATCACACTCACCAGAAAAAAAATTAAAAAAAAAGTTAGTTTCTCTGTAATCTGCTTCCCAATGTAGAATGGTTGGGCCATCCCTAGCCGTGTTTCCGCCGTAAAACTTAGGTTGCCATCCTCTGTTGAAGCTTTCCTTCCCCTTCTCTTTCCGCCTGAACCTCCAGACCCAAACTCAGCCCTCTCCTCTGTCCAATTCACCCCTTTATCTTCTACTCCCCAAAAATTCTCTCGCTCTGTAAACCGTAGAGCTCTTCTCTCCCCTTCAACTTCAGATGTCAACATGACTCAAAGTTCTTTAGTAGTCTCTACTAATACCACTATGACTCAAGGTCCAGCTGATTTTACTCATGAATCAACTATTCCAGTTTTAGACCAAACTAAAATTAGATCTAAAAACACTATTCCAACTACAAGAAACCCAACTCAATTCTTTTATTAGGTTCTGCTCTTACTAACCCCATGACCGCCAATCCTACTCCCTCCCCCCCCCCCAAACTGAGAAAGCTATTGTCCCTTATCACTATAAGATTCTTCCACCCAAAACTGACTCGCCTCTCCTTACCAATAGAGCCTCAAACACTTTACCTTCAACCTCTGCACATGTTGTTCATTCTTTCTGAAACCCCAAAATAACCCATCATTTATCTTCTTCCATTCTTCTTCAGACAAAAGAATCTTTCTATGCCCATGCCCTCATGTTACTCCTTCCAGTTTCCTATCTCAACACAACACTCCAACGCTCTCTGAGCAACTAAGAGGAAAATGAGATAAGCCTCTAAAAAGACTAGCTCCAGTTACACTAACTGAAAATGGAAGACCGGTGTCCTGATTTAGTTTTTCAGAAAAATGTTGACCTCCATAAAGACTTCATCATCTGTTATTTCAATCATCTATTCAATCAAATCGAAAGCATCTTCAACCATATTTGGGGAAAGGGTAAGAAACTTGAGATCCACAACAATACTATATCTCAAGCAAATGATATTAGATAAATACATTTGATATGTGGGTGATTCTATGTTTCATACCGCTCAGTGGACCTCTGTTCATTCCTCAGGTACTCCTCTCAGTTCAATAAAGTTTTGGGCTCATCTTACGGGAATCCTTCTTGACCTGAGACGCCAAGAAGGCCTTAGTCCTGTGGTGGGTTTAGTGAGTGACCCTAAGGAGACAGGTGACTTCACACTGAACCTAGTCAGCCTAACTCTATCTCATGTAAAAGTTGAGGTTGATCTTACTCGGCCTCTTCCAAATGTGTAGAGTTTGAAAGGCAAAGTGGAGAAATTGTTGAAGTTCAAGTAGCTTATCCTTGGCTCCCTCCAACTTGCTCACATTGCAAAGAGTTGTGCCATGTAGCTTGAAATTTCTTGAACTTCATCCCTCATGTCCATAAATCTTCTTCAACTCAGGATCCTGGAAAGAAACAAAAAGCTAAGGTCTCAAAAACCTCAACACAGAAAAAAAAAACTTTTGGTGGCACCACTAAGAGTAAGCACTATGTGGCAGTAAAGAAAAACTTACCTCCTCTATCTGCCTCTTCATCATTTCTACCCTCAATCTTTAGCTCTTGTTTTTTAACCACCTTCCATTTCCCTTCCGTCTAGTCCTCTAGCTAAAACTCAAAAATCCCATCTTTCATATTGTTACCCTTCTCCTTAGGAACCTTTGAAACCCAATCATCCCAACAAAGTCCTTCTTGAAAAATTTTCAAACCCTCCCTCAAACGTTCCCGTTCTTCTCCTACTCTCTCACCACCTACCCAAACCAAATTATTCTTCCTTTCCTCTAAAGTTTCACCTTTATCCTCTTTACTTGCGATCGAAACTTTAAACTTACTATCAAACTCTTCTTTTATAGGTCCCTCTCGTCATAATCCTTTTTGCCTCTTTTGGCCTCTGATATTCTCCAGCCTTCTAGAGACCCAACATTTTCTTCCTAATGAGTGTCAAACTCATTTTTGGAACGTTTGTTGTTTAAATGATCAGGATAAACATCGGACTTTTTCAGATTAGCTCAATAGACTTAGACCTATTTTTGGTGCTATCTAGGAAACACATAACAAGAAACTCTCCATGTCCCCAGCTAATATATACTATTTGCAGAGGCTGAAACTTTTTTATCAAATCATATGTTTGATGAGGATCGTAAAATCATTCTAATCTCGAAGGATCATGTTAGGCTGAAAGTTCTCTCTCAATCTTGACAGATGTTAACTTGTGAACTTCTACTACCAAATTGTTCTCCTATCATCTATTTAGTCGTTTACGCATCTAACCTAAATGATGAGAGAACTGACCTCTGAGTTGAGTTTCTAAACCTAGTCAAAACCTTGGATGATAGGTGGTAACTTCAACCAGATCCTCCATTGCTTCGAACACTCAGCTTTCAACCACAACACAAACGCTCCTATAATATACCAGTTTATGGGCAGCCTCCACCAACTTGGTGTGTTTGACCTCAAGTTTCAGGGCCCTATTCATACTTGGTCAAATAAAAGGCATATCTACCTAGTGGTAAAGAAGTTGGACAAATGCTTGGTAAACAGTCAAGTTATTATCTTATTTCTCCATGCTTCTGCAACGTTTCTTCCACCAGTTCCATCAGACCATGCCCCTTGTGGTATTGACCTAGCCTTCCACCTTCCTAAAACTGGTACTCAACCCTTCAAATTCCTGACCTATCTAACAAAACACCCGACCTTTAAGGAGATTATCAACGATGCGTGGTTTCAAGCCAGAAGCGTGTATGCAAACCTAACTTCTTTGTTCTGAAAGGTGAAATGCATAAAGAGAAGTTAAAAAAAAAACTAAATAGAGAGAATTATTCTAATATTCAGCAAGAGTCAAAAAAACTCTCTGTTTGTTGCAACTTGCGCAGGTACAAGCACTTATGAATCCAACTCCTGAAACCTTAGTAGAAGAACTTGCCATGAACCAGAAATGGCAATTCCTGCGAAACTAGAAGAGTGTTTTTTCAAACAGAAATCAAGGATAAATTGGATAAGGGAAGGGGATCTAAACAGTACTTACTTCCACAAGGTTTTTCAAGCAAGAGCGAGTTTCAACGCCATTAGATCTTTCCTCCTCTTCTTTGGCACCATTATCACTGATCCATGGGAGATGGGTGCCCATGATATTGCCCATTTCAAAGCGGTTTTAGGTCCAGACTCTCTATTGTCTCTACTTATGCGGTCCTCTACTGACTGGTACCATAGCCTGTCTTCTTTTCTCTGCAGTTAGAAACAAAAAGACAAAATTTTACTTATGCCGACTAGTGAAAAAATCACAAAACTGATGTTCTCATTGAACCCAAACAAAGCACCTGGCCCAGACGGACTTACCTCTGCCTTCTAAAAAGCTACATGGAGCATACTAGGAACAAAATGTGTGAGCTCCATTTAGATTTTTTTCAACTCGGGCTTCTCCAGAAAACAGCTAACACTACTATCATGTCACTAGTTCCAAAATTCCCAGCAGCCTAAAATATCTCAGATTATTGCCCCATCTCTTGTCTTAATACCATCTACAAGGTGATATCAAGAATGTTGGTAAAGTGTCTAAAGTCGTTACTGCAAGATCTAATACTTCCTAACCAAACAGATTTTGTGGAGGGAAGATTGCTAGTGGAAGTGAACTAGTGAATGGCTACCACAAAAACAAAAGGGTCAAAAAAGATTACCATCAAGGTGGATATTGCAAAGGCTTTTGATACTCTCTCTTGGGACTTCCTCTTCTCTGCTTTGGAAAGATTTGATCTCCCAGTTGCTTTTGTCCATTTTCTCAGGGCTTGTATCTGCACAACATCATTAATAGTGGGTTATAATGGTACAGTGGGTGTTTTTTTCAAAGGAAAACAGGCCTTATGCAGGTAGACCCCTTATCACTCTACCTTTTCGTGATTGCTAACTAATTACACATGATGTTGAATAATGTAGCAAGGTCAGACAACTAATCTTACCATCACCAGTGCCATAAGACAAAGTTGACCCATCTCTCATGCTGATGATCTCCTCATCTTCATTGACGGGTCTATTAAATCTGTGTAAAAAGTTCTCCAAATCCTTCATGACTTCGAATTGCGGTATGTTGTAGCAGTGAGCTTACAAAAATCAAGTTTATTTGCCTCTGGTCCCTCAGATCAAGAAATATCGGCAATACAAGTGTCTACGGGTATGCCTTGTGAAAGTCTCCCAATACGATACCTTGGAGTTCATCTTTTCACCAAGAAGTTGAATATGATGAACTGTGAACCTCTTATACAACAAATCAAGGCTCGTTTCTCCTACTGGTCAGCTAAAGATATTTCTTTTGCAAGAAGACTACTCTTATAAACCGTAATTGTAGGATTCTCTACTTTTTGGTGCTCCAGTTTCATACTCCCTAAAGCATGCATCAACATAATCAATTCAATATGTGGCTTATTTCTATGGAATGGCAGTAGTGAAGGTCATCATTCGGAAAAGGTTGCTTGGGAAACTTTAACACTCACCAATGATCAAGGAGGATTGGGTGTCAAGGATCTTCATTGATGGAACAAAGATTGTATTCTGAAGCTAATTTGGATGCTCTTCTTTCGTTCAAACTTTGTATGGGTTTGCTGGTTTAAAGAAGTAATTTTAAGAGGCGATATAAGCAACTATTGGTCCATCAGCACAAATACTTATTTCTCTTCGTTAGTTAACAAAATGATTTAGTCAAGGTATCAAATATAACCATTGCTCAAAAGGCGTCTTGGAAATGGAGAGACAACAAACTTCTGGTTCGACAACTGGTCCCCTCTTGGTAACCTATATAGCCTTTTCAATGCAGCGGATTCTTGTCTAGGGACCCCTCGGAATGCTACCGTGGCTTCGCTTTATCATGAACGTTGTTGGCTTCTCCCCCCTGCAAGAACAGAACAACAGTTAGCGGTTCAAATCCACTTAACAACAGTTACTTTAACTGACATAGAAGAGCAATGTGAATGGGAAATAAATGGAAAGATAACTAGTAGATACAACACTTGACAAGTCTACACTTACTTAAAAGGTCCCTCTCCTATAGTTCCATGGTTGCAAGTCGTTTGGTTCTCCTTTGGGATCCCGAGACACAACTTTCTTATTTGGTTGGTAGTGCTTGATTGATGCCCTACAAGAGACATGTTGATTCACTAGGGATTAAATGTTGATTCTAAGTGTTTGTTGTGCAATATAGATAATGAAAGCAGAAATCACATGTATTTTGAATGCTCTTCAGCGGATCAGTATGGAGATTGATAGTACATAGATGTCAGTTGATCGCTAATGCCTCCTGGGAAAACACTATCTTGCAACTACAGACACTGCCTCACAACAGAGACATGAAACAACTCTCCCTCCTTTCAGTGCAGGCAACGATCAACTGGATATGGAATGAGCGCAACTTAAGACTTCACGTCAAAACTTCAAATCGCCAGACACCATCAGCTATAGTATTCGACATACTAAGTCATCAGCGTTGATGCAACTTTGGCTTCTCAGATCATAGTTTCTATCGAAGAGATCTCTTCTCTGCCTTTTGTCAAAACTGCCTCTTCACTTCCCATTATATTAGGCCTCTTCTACTACATTAGGCCTTCCTGGTTCCATTGATATGTGTTACTTGTAAAAACATTGACCCTTGCCCACTAGAAAATATAGCCTTCTAGACGGAAAAATGGATGTTTAAATCCCTAACTATTTGAAATCAATACTTTTAGTATCCAACTATCACTTGCACAAATTTAATCCCGAAATCATGGTTGGCTGTACAAAATTAGACTTACATAAGTCAAACGTTAATTATTAAATGGTAGTATTAATTACAATTAGAAAAAGGATGAAGGGATCGAGTTTGGATTTTAAAACAGGAACAAATTCCTTTACATGATTATGAGTCATAAGAAGCAATTACCGGTGTTTGAATATCAATCAAAGGTACTTTCGATTCCAACCATTCTGTCAACGAAAATACATTTGACTCATCGTCACGGTAATCGATTCCTCTCAGTCACAATCATGTAAATAAAATTGATTTCTGTTTTGAAAGCCAAACTCGGTCATTTTTCTAATTGCAGTTAACTTTACCATTTAATAATTAATGTTTGACTTTTTAAGTCTAATTTTACATAGTCAACCATAACTTCGAGATTAAATTCGCGGAAGTGATAGTTGAGTATTAAAAGTGCTGATTTCAAAATAGTTGGAGATTTAAACACTCATTTTCTCCCTTCTAAGCTTATAATATTCTTGCATTTCTTGTCTTTAACTATGAACGGCAGTTCAGGAAAATAAAATAGAATTTTCAAAAAGAAAAAGAAAACACTGGCTTGTAAGAAAAAAATAAAAATTGTAAAATACACATGTGAAAAGGCATATTAGCTCGATAAAAAGATTTAGATATCACACTTTCTCTTAATAAAATGACAATGGTAAGCTTGTGCATAACCTCTGCGTTTTAAACATCGAGGCTCATATTTGTTTTTTTCTTAAGTTGTTTTTTTTTCTGTGTATGTTGTTTTCCTCTAAAGATTCTTTGTTTTCCTCTAAAGATTCCATTATGATAACTGGGCAAAACATAGATGGAATACAGATGGGAATGAGATCATAAGTAAATGGACAACACAATGTCTCCTAAACCTACAGTAGAAACATTTCGTTCCACTAGAATTCACATTGTTAATAGTAAATTGTTCTTTTTATCATCAGCATAAATAGACTCGATTAATACTTTCCTAACCGGTTAATAAAGACTAAACGGTACAGTTGTTTGTTAGCTCCAAGTGCAAGGTTATTTTCCCTTTTGTTTTGAGTTTTGAGAACGTGGAAAATCACGAAAGTATTGAAACTTTTCTTTTTTCGCTGAATTTCTTTTAGATAGGTTGCAAATGCAGACAATTCTTTTGGTTCAGAAACCATTTTCACTAACTGAAAACAATCTATCGTAAACTTCACATGAAAACATTGGAGATTTTTCACTCATTACATCGCCCGATGAATGATTTAGATTCTGCGTGTAGAGGGGATAAGCTACTCCTAGTACTCTAAAGTACTATACCAGCCATTGCCAGAAAAAAAACTCTTACTCCTTCAAAGATTTATCTGTAAAACACCATCTTCATGTTCGTCAAGGCAAATTGTGAATTTCCACATGTTCATACTGAGTAGATTGTGTCTAAGTTCCATTCTTCAGCAATGGTACTGGAGCCAGTTTCTATGGTATTGCTTCTGTCTATGTAAAACAATTAGTTTTCTAGGGTTTGCAATTCCATTGCAAATTCTATCATTTTTTTCTTTCAAAATATACCATAAAGTCCAAGATAATTGATCATTTTATATGTATGATGCAATCCTCCAAAATAAATAGTTCATATTCGCGAACACTTATTGCGTGAAAAATCTAGTTGGATTAGTTAATGTTTTTTATAAAGTCCATATATGAATAGTTGGAGATTTCAACTAAAACATGACATATGGAATTTTCTTCGGCACAACATCTTTCATATTTTATGTCACATTTTATACCTTGATTTTTCAAGTTTTTCCTCACCGATATACATCTTGAAAAAGTAAATTGCTATATCGAGTACATATCTAATTATTTACGTATTTGTTGTGAAAACCTGATTTTTTTTGTAAAAAGGAAACAAAGGGTTTTCAAATATGTCACCTAAGAACAATCTCAATGGTAGATTTTACCATAGAGTTCTCAAAATATATATTAACGTATGTATATAATTATTATTATTTAATTAACAATATACTAAACGTTTTGGAAATCCAATCAATAATACCTCATTAGACATATTATTGATTGGGTTTTCAAAATTTTTTAATATACTCTTAATTAAATAAATATTATTATATATACATACACTAATATTTACCGTGAGAATTCTATAGTAGAAAACTACCATTGGAGTTGCTAGGTGGAAAAGGTCACAACCCACTAGACTTACACAGATTCAACCTAAATGACAACGCTACTGCTAAAACGAGAGAGAAAGAAACTGAGGCAAATATATATATATATATATATATATATATCATTTTGTCTATGATTTCATTATCATTTAATCATCTGAATTCTGAATGATATATGTAAGCTTTAAAATCCAATACAGATTAAATAAACAATAATAAAATAGCTATAACTCTAATAACGTGCATCTGATCCATGGCATTCTATTTGTACTCTTTAACCAAATTTCCTAGTTTTATGAATGGAATCAACTCACGCGCAACTAATTGATTATAATTTGGAATTAAGTTATTTATTTAAAAAACATAATTATCCATAAAATAACATTTTTTATCAGAAAATGAAATACAATGATACTGTTTTACTGATATGCATAAATATTTGAAATGAGTTCCATAGAATAACAACTAACTAATCTTCTTGCGACTCACAAAACAAGTCACATGCATGCTCTCGTTCTTCCCTTCCTTTTCTTCATGTCACTGATGATTCTCTCACAATCATGAAACTTCCAAGAAACCAAATAATCTCCTACGCATGATAAAGTAATTAAAGAGACAGCCAAATTACTGATTGTAATTATACCCGTTCAAGAACTCGTTTGGGTCATACGGTAAACTTGGATAAATCCCCTCGAGGCCCGTTTCACCATTGCCGGAAGCTAGTTCCGGTTCATTGTTACTCATCACGTTATTCCATTGATGAGGAAGCTGATGTTGTTGTTGCTGCTGGAGATGGTTCCCATCGCCAAGATCATAGTGCAAACGAGGCATAGTATTATACGTCAGTCCGAGATCCTCTAGTTTGCTGGAAGCGTTTTCAGGCTTCAGTTGATTAGAAAGCTGATATTGTTGTTGTTCTTCAAGCTTTTGCTTCTGCAAATGGTGATCATGGTCAAGATCATAGTGCAAACAAGGCATAGTATTGGTCATGACCAGGTTGTTGTTCACTCCCAAGTAGTCATTTTGGTACTGACTGTCCTGGACCGGGTAAGTGGCTCGACCATTCATAAGGGACGATGATGCAGCGTTGCTGTTGTTCACTTCAATGTAGCCATTTTGATGCTGATTGTCATGGACCGGGTAAGCAGCTCGACCATTCATATGGGACGATGAAGCAGTGTGGTTGTTGTTCACTTCCATGTAGCCATTTTGATGCTGATTGTCATGGACCGGATAAGTAGCTCGACCATTCATAAGGGACGATGATGCAGCGTTGTTGTTTTGCACTTCCATGTAGCTATTTTGATAGTGATTGTCCTGGACCGGGTAAGAGGCTCCACCATTTATAAGGGACGATGATGCAGCGTTGTTGTTTTGCACTTCCATGTAGCTATTTTGATGCTGATTGTCATGGACCGGGTAAGTAGCTGGACCATTCATAAAGGACGATGATGCAGCGTTGTTGTTGTTCACTTCCATGTAGCGATTTTGATAGTGATTGTCCTGGACCGGGTAAGAGGCTCCACCATTTATAAGGGACGCTGTTGCAGTGTGAACATTGTTCAAACCTAAGAGAGGTGAAGTTGTACATGCACTGGATAAACCAAACTCTTGCATCTGTTGAGTGTTTTGTTTTCCCTGAAGACTAAGACGATATTTCTGCGCAATAACATAATTAATGTAGAATTTGCGTTATTAAAATATGCGCAAAATCCTAGATTTAATGGTCACACAAGAATCAATAAAGTTTTGGCTTTAACCTGAAGGTGACTACACACATTTCTTCTAGTGAGCCCTTTGATATTCATGTCTTCCAGCATTTTGAGAAGTGGCTTGGGATTAGCTTCTGCGTTTTCATTCAAAATATATATGATTAGGAACAAATATAAATAAATAAACTGATAAAACAGAGATTAAGACTAGTTATATTACTTTTTGCACCACCAAGATCATCGACGGCTTTGAGAAACTTCTCTTGAAGATCTTCAGTCCACGCCATCCTTTTCTTCGGTTTCTTTCTTTTACCTCCGTCGATGTTTTGTTCACCGTTGGATTGGCTTGTGGTCGATGAATCGTTGTTGTCTTGGTCTAAACCGTTATTCTGAACCGAATCTGATTGGACTGGTAGATTTTCTCCTATCATATTGATGTTTTGTTCACTATTACCTTGGTCCAAGGGCATGGAGTCATCTTTGTCTTGCTTGAAACTGTCTTGATTATGAACCACATCTAATTGAACCGGTGGAATTAAATCTAATTTGGACATCATCCTTTTACGTACAATGTGTTGCCATATGTTGGCTATGATCTCCTTTCTAACCGGTTTCATAACATAGTTGCATGCACCATGAACCATTGCTTCCATCACCGATGTTGTTCGGTCATCATCAGACATAACTACACAAAGGCGAAATAGATAATTTTATTTTAATCTAATTAATAGAAATTTGTTTTAATTAATATTTTGAAAAAAAAAAAAACTTCGATTTACATACTTACGACAGGCAGATCCATCTCTGTACAAATGATTTTGAGAGCTTGGGTTCCATTAATTCCAGGCATATGAAAATCCCAGACCACGAGATTAATCCCATGTTCACTGTTTCTCAGAAACGCGAGAGCTGCTTCTGCATCCGCATAAACCGTCACTGGATAACAAAAACACATATCAGTATAAACCCTAACCCTAAAAACACAAATCTATCATTTAAAATGAGAGAGAGAGAAAAAGAGAGACCTTGATAGCCGTATTTGGTCATGAGTTTTTGCATCTTAAGTAAAGTGACAAAATTGGGTTCGACAACAAGAACATTAGTACTCGCCGGAAATTCGTTGCGAAAAGAGCTGATTTGAGAAGTTTCGCTCTGCTTAAAGAGAGTTCTATCGCCATCATCGGTTCTAGTTCCCTCCGACATTACAAATTTTAATTTGTAGAGATTTAGACTGAAAGAGAGAGATTATTATATGTAATGGCAGAAGATGTTATGTCTTATTACAAGAAGTTGTGTGCTTTTTATATTACAAAAAAATGTTTTCATCATTATAAAGTTCTGACATGTGTAAATAAATCTTTGAAATATTGGGTTTCTATTTAATAGGTCTACATATAATTGGATAACCATTGAATACAATGTAAGGAAATAAATTTATAAAAAAAAAAAGAAAGAATGCAAATAGTTGTCAAGCCAGCTTTTCATTATTGACTTTCATTCAAAGGAAAAAAACAACTATTCATGTTTCCTCTTTTCTACAATTTTGACTGTATTTCTATTCTTGTATAATTTATATAGAAATGTAATAAAATTGTAAGAATGTTGATGAATTTAAGATGATTTTTATTTTGAATACTTAATATGAATTTTTTATTACCTTATTAGAGTTTCATTCCAATATTAGATTTCCAATACGGACGCTCTTTGAAAACATTTTCAGACCATTTACGAAAATATTAGATGTCTATTACATGGACAAGATTAAAACTAATATATATATATATAATGGTTGATTACTAATATTAACTTTGGTTAATTATTTACAGTAAACATACATATTAGTAAAAATTGGAGCTTAAACTATCTCCTTGTTATGATTATTTATCAATAATACAGTTATAGAATAATCCTTATATTCTTGCAGTAATCATGTAATTAATATAACCAGTCACAAATAGTACATGAAACTTTTTCAGAGTAGAGATTGATAAAATGTTCAAACAAAGCCAATGTATAACTTTGTATCCCAACAAAAAAACAGATATAAACTACATGAATTGTAAGTATTTGAAAATCTCTTTTTCAAAAAAAAGTATTTGTAAAATCTCTTTATAAACTATGATGAACTTGTTTCTTTATAAACATATTCATTAGTTATCATAATATTTAAACATGTATAATTAGTTATCATAATTTTTTAACCAGTATGTGATGTTATCCTAAATAAATCAACATAAAATTAGCCATGTGAAAATACATATTGTAAGAAAAACTATTTGTTTTAACTTCTATCCCTGACTTTTATTATTCTTATTGTAGAAGTAAAGACAACATGAATTACCACCGTCTCATCCTAAATGAAAACCTTGTTATGGAAGACAAAAAAATCTATATATTCCTCTCTTTTCCTCATATACAGAGGAACTAATGAAGAAATATTTTCCTCATCTAATTTTGATACGAAATTTTATTACTCTCTGTTCAATTATTTTTTAAATCCATTTCTTCAAATAAATTTTCTTCGACTTTTTTCTATTCATTCTATTTATTACGTCGTTACCAATTAAAGCTTTATTATTAGAAATTTCATGTTCAATCTTCATACTCGTAAATTCTATTGCCTTTATCAATTGATATATTAAGAATTAAAAGTTCTTTCAATATTATATGTGCATGATCATATTATATCATGAGTCTCTTTATCTTAGATGCATATCACTTTTGCATTATAAAGTTTTTATTTTTATCATAACAGTTTGAAAACTACAATAGCATATGATTATCAAGTGACTATTTCACTGCAGTCTTTAGATTCACATATTTGATTTTGAAATTATATTTGATAATTCTCTCATCCATGATATCACCAATATTCGATAATCTTCTTTTACATGATTATATTATATTTATTCACTAAACTAAAATCAGCAATTTCTAATTTCATCGATAGGATTTCTTGAGATAATCATCATGTCATTTTCATATTCTCTTTCACAAAAATAAACGTACAAAATATTTACCGTTCCCTATTTTGTTATATTACCTTACTTTCAAGGGTTATTTGCAAAATTGACTCAAAAACTCAAAGTCAAACACAAAACTAACCTATCCCTTTTTTTGTCATTTCTTGTGTCCAATTCACCCCATATGTTCACATTATTTACGAAAATGCCACTGCATTTTTTTCTTGTTTTTTTTTCTGAAAATGGCATTTTTACTCTCTCAACCTCATCATCTTCAAATATTTACAATATTGCCATTGCCATCAATACCACAACCACCATGAACAACCAATTTGAAGCTCTTAATGCACCTAAAATTGATTGACACTACCTAAAATTGATTAGCACTAAATGTTATGAACAAAAAAACAACATCTCTTTAACTTTGTCTCCATATTCATCCAAAAACTCAAGCTTTTGATTTTAAAAATTTTATGCTTGGTAGAGCCATTCAAGCATACTATTCTTCGTGGGTTACTTTTGTTTGAGGTTATGGGTGGTTGGAGAAGACTATGTGTGCTTAGGAAGTCATCTCACTAGTTAAAGGTATGAAATTGATTTTTTTTTTAGATTTGTTCGCGTCGAAGACTTACCCGTAAGTCGTCTGGCTGAAGACGACTTACGGGTAAGTCTTCTAAGCAAACGGACGACTTACTTATAAATCGTCCGGATTTGTTTGTTAAGAAAAAAATTCTAGACGACTTACTTGTAAGTCGTCCAGGATAAAACAGGTTAGTTTTGCATTTGACCGAATTGTGTCAGATATTTGACTTTTCCTGGACGACTTACCAGTAAGTCGTCTCTGAGAAATCAAAAATTCAAATATTTTATTAAAGCTAGACGACTTACCTGTAAGTCGTCTCAGGTTACTTTTGCAATTGGAAAATAAAACTTAAATATTTAACTTTTCCCAGACGACTTACTTGGAAGTCGTCTAGGTAGAGGACCTTCCTGAAAGTCGTCCAGGATAAGCGAAGTCGTCCAGATTTTTTTCCGAGATTCTGGTCAAAACCTTGCTTCTCTCGGAACGACTTTCAAGTAAGTCCTCTACCTAGACGACTTTAAATTAAGTCGTCTGGGAAAAGTTAAATATTTAAGTTTTATTTTCGAATTGCAAAATAACCTGAGAAGACTTACAGGTAAGTCGTCTAGCTTTAATAAAATATTGATATTTTTGATTTCCCAGAGACGACTTACTTGTAAGTCGTCCAGGAAAAGTCAAATATCTGACACAACTCGGTCAAATGCAAAACTAACCCGTTTATCCTGGACAACTTACTAGTAAGTCGTCTAGAATTTTTTTCTTAACAAACAAATCTGGACGACTTACAAGTAAGTCGTCCCATTTTAAAGTCAATTGCAAAAATGACCTATTTGGATAATTCTCAAAACGTTCTAAATCCATCACTAGCCTTACCAGACTAACCCTTGTGGCGGTTGAATACTTTCTCCCTTCAATATATCCAATGAAGATGGCAAGGTATCCGAGACGCTTGCGATCCTCCCGAGACCACCCTTCGCATCTCTCAAGTGCTGCTATTATCTGCTCGGTAGATGGCCCCAGATTCGACATGAACTCCCAACATCTCCCAGAAAGAAGCCATCTCCTTTGTAACAGCACACCTCGGTCCTCTCAAGGTCCTCTATGTACTCGCAGTTTAGACCAGTGAGGTTTTTCAAACTCTAACAGTGAAAACCTCACAGGTTCTGGACCAACTAGACTCCACAGCTCGTACTTCTTCTTTATGTCCAGCTGGAACCCGAGCATGTAGTGCACCAGCCTTGAAGCCCAAGCAAATCCGATCTCTTTAAACTTGATGAAAACTCCCAACTTTGACTCCTTTAGCTCTTCATATTCGTCACCATGAAGAGCATTCTTTAAAGCATTATGAAAACTTTGTACAATCCGTATGATACGAAATAGCTTTCATTGCTGGGGGCTCTTCCCCTAATGTATGCAACCTACGGGGGAGTTCTGGAATATCCATTTTTTTTGTCTGCAAAACAATGAAAGACAACCATCTCAAACACACAACCATCCAGTATAACATTTTAATTATAAGTCTGGAAGACTTTCCAGACGACTTATAATTAAGTCGTCTGTAAAGTCTTCCAGCTGAAGACTTGTAATTAAGTTGTCTGGAAGACTTTCCAGACGACTTAATTATAAGTCTTCCAATACTTCCAATAGACATTTTTAGAGCATACCTAAAAATTCGGAGAAGCCATAGTCGCCTTCGACACAGCGGTTATAAATCTGCCAAAATAAACAGCCAAAAAGAAATGCGGTGAGAACGGTGGTGGGAACGGTGGACTTAAGAGACAACGTTTTAACTTACCTCGCTAGGGTTTACAGACACGCCTCTGAAAGAAACGCCGCTAGGGTTTACAGACAAACGGCGCTAGGGTTTACAAACAAACGGCGCTAGGGTTTACAGACAAACGGCGCTAGGGCTTGAAATAGAGGAAGCGGCGGTGAGAAAGGTGGTGAGAATGACGGTGATAACGGCGGTGAGAAACGGTTGTGAGAATGATGGATTACAGAGAATCGTCGGAAATCGCCTTCGAAATCGCCTTCGAAATCGCCTTCGAAATCGCCTCTTTGAGAGAATGACGTTACAGTTTCTAAATTTCGCGAAACAGTAAACTAAAAAAAAAAGATCTTATATATGCCCGGTAAAAAATCCGGTTATGTTTAAAAGCACATTGGTAAAATGGTAAAACTAAAGGTTCGGTCCGGTTTGAACGTGCATCAGACGACTTACTAGTAAGTCGTCTACCGTAAATATTCACCAGACGACTTACTAGTAAGTCGTCCCAGACCATAAACCCTAAACGAAATTGACTAAATTAACTAACAAACCACGTTATAAAATCAAATTATACTTAAATAGTGTTTACTATACACAGAAATAAATACACTTAGGTCAATTTTAAATTTTTCAAAAAACATTTATGCTTTCCAAAATCTAACCCTAAGAACACATACAATACTACAATATATGTTGGCAAAACCTAAACCAAAGAATATCATGACTCACTACTTTCCCTCATCTATGTTGAAAACAATTAAATTTTGTTATATCTTAATTTATATTTCTTTAAACATACGTTAATTACATGATTTCAATTTTTCACTTATCAAAATATTTTTTACAAAATTTTTAAAATTATTTTTAAGAAGTACTATACTAGACGACTTACTAGTAAGTCGTCTAGACAGAAGACTTGCGGGGGTTAGAAACGTAAAAAAAATTCCTTTTTTTTTGTACACAAGGGGCTGGTTGTAATTTCAATAGCCTTTTAGGTTATTTTTGCATTTGATTCAACTTTGGGTTTACTTTTACATTTCAAATCAAGTTTTGAGTCATTTTTGGCAATTTTCCCTACTTTCAAACTCTTTTACTATCTCTTCTCTTTCCTTCCTTATATCAGTTACAGACCAGTTCTTTGTGCATTTCGTGGTTTTTCTCAAGATTTTGAGGGCATTGGGTCTTGTTTCATATCTTTAAATTTTATTTTGTGAAATATCTTTAGTAATACTTTGATATGATTCGTGGGTTATTGCCATTTTCTTCCTTGAGCAATGATTTTTCTATGAGTAATTAAGAGTATATCGTACTTCATTGTTGTCTATCTTCTCCATCAAACTCTTAATCCCTTGAGCTTTCACCTTTGGTGAAATATAATCTACTTCTTCTATTCGAATTCTAAAATATCATATTCTCCTGATAAATAAACATATTTTTTCCTAAGAATGTATTAGAAGGTCAATTATATTCATGACATATGTTTTTATGAGATTTTTAAAAATTATAAATTAGTAATTTGAGTACCAGCTTTGAGATGGCATAATCCAATATATATAACTCGTAAGTACATCAGTTGAGATCTTTGAGATGAATTAACACAATATAATGATCTAACTGCTCGAAATATTAACCAAGAAATCCTTGGTAAATATGTATGTGGAATTTTTCCTTAAAATAAATTTGTAGAACACTTAAATATCATTCTTCTGAATGTTTTCTGGTAACTCATCATAATCTTTCTCTTTGATTTATGAAAATGATTTTATAATGGTGATACACTTTTTATTTTTATAATTATAATAAGGGAAGTTGACTTAACTAACACATATTTTATTACTTAAGAGTAGAACAATAAAAATCTTTTTTTATTACTGTCATTTTTTAAATGCCCAGCGTGCCCTTCTATCATGTTGTGCGAAAAAACTTATTTACAAGAATGTTATTACTTTTTCATGCCACGTTAGCCAAAAACCGTCGCCACGTAGGAATTCGCTGATGCGAATTAATGAAGTCAGCCGCAAAGCGTTACAAACTACGTTACAACTGAGTTATTTGTATGTTGTGGCTGATTTAATTAACCTGGTTGACTTCTGTGAAAAGAGCTGACTTACATCTATAAATCAGCCCCCTGTGAAGGCTGATTAACAGAAATCTGGCTGAATTATGTGATCTCGGCTGACTTAGAAACACACTTTACGGCTGACTTACACATCGATTGGCTGGGTTTTTGAAAATACGGCTGAGATGTAGTTAAGAACGGCTGAGTTATATTTTTGCATGCTGATTCAATGATCATCGGCCGACTGTGTTACTAAACTTTCGGCTGACTTAAGAGAACTTGTTATGACTGAGTTACCGTTTATCAGCGGTAATAAGTTGGATTAATAGAAATTTCAGTCATATTACGGCTGACTTATTAGCGAAAGATTAATTACTAGAATAACATTCACTTGACGACTGATTTAGGTGACGATATGGCTGACTTATTGTTTTCCCGCGTATTGACGGCTGGTTATTAGGAAAAGATTAATTACTAGAATAGCATTCACATTGCGGCTGACATACGTTATGTGTTATGGCTGAGGTACGCTAACTGAGTTATGTGTTCCTATGTCGGCTGACATAACGATTTGCCATGTCATCATCCATATCATCAGTTCTTAGTTGCCATGTTATAAAAAGCGTTACAACAGTAAAAAAAAAATTATGTTACAGACGTTGTGTCTTATTCTTCATTATTCATCTTCTTTATCTATCTTCTTCATCTTATTCTTCATCTTATGGATCTGGTAATTATTGTTTCCGGAAACTGGGTCTAAGAAAACATAGATCTAAAAATTTTGAAAATCGGAAGACATCCTGCTGCTCTCTCTCTCATTAGATTCATCATCTTGGAGAAGAAGAAAAAGTCAACGAGAGATAGATGAAAAAGGTAAGTCCCGTAAATTGTAAGAAAATGAGAGAGTTGAACAAAAAAAGTAAGAAAAGTAGAGAAGACGAAGAAGATGATGAATTTGAAAGCCAATTTTTACATGTTTGACGACTCAGATGGTGCGTCATCTGAATATGATAACTTTAGTTCATACACCGAGTCTCTTACACATACGCTACAACTGAGTTATGCATACATTACGGCTGAGTTATGCATACGTTACGACTAAGTTATACATATGTTATGGTTGACTTATACCATTCAGATTAAAACTTTAATCTTTTTTTCTGCTGAAAATAATTTTTTTCCCGCCCAAAATACGAAACGTCGCGAAACAAATAACACTTGACGGCTGGCTTATAGGAACGTTACGGCTTTGTGGTTACAATACGACTTTGTTATAACCATGTCGACCAAAAAAGCTTATAACAGGCTCAAGATTCATCATCCAAACTTAAATTGAATTTAGAAACCGAAAGAGAAAGTAAAAAGACGAGTCTATATATTAGGAATCAAGAGACATATCACTCTCATAAACAACATAGATCTAAAAAATCAAAAATTTGAGACAGATCTACTCCAGTAGTCTTCGTCTTCGATGGTTGTCGGTTACAAACCATGATTATAAGTCAGACGTAACGTTCCTATTAGTCAGCCGTCGCGACGTCTCATATTTTGGGCGGGAAAAATGATTTTTTCCGCCCAAAATACGAAACGTCGCGAAACAAATTACACTTGACGGCTGGCTTATATGAACGTTACGGCTGACTTATAAGTCATTGTTTAGGGTTTTTTCTATAATCAAAGGTTGAGTTATGGTTACAATATGACTTTGTTATAACCATGTCGACAAAAAAAACTTATAACAGGCTCAAGATTCATCATCTAAACTTAAATTGAATTTAAAAACCGAAAGAGAAAGTAAAAAGACGAGTCTATATATTAGGAATCAAGAGACATATCACTCTCATAAACAACATAGATCTAAAAAATCAAAAATCTGAGACATATCTACTTTAGTAGTCTTCGTCTTCGATGGTGGTCGGTTACAAACCATGATTATAAGTCAGCCGTAACGTTCCTATTAGTCAGCCTTCTAGTGTAATTTGTTTCACGACGTCTCATATTTTGGGCGGGAAAATGATTTTTTTCGTCCAAAATACGAAACGTCGCGAAACAAATTACATTTGACGGCTGCTTATAGGAACGTTACGGCTGACTTATAAGTCATGGTTTAGGGTTTATGCTATAATCAAAGGCTGAGTTGTGGTTACAATACGACTTTGTTATAACCATGTCGACCAAAAAAAGCTTATACCAAGCTCAAGATTCATCATCCAATTTAAATTGAATTTAGAAACCGAAAGAAAAAGTAAAAGACAAGTCTATATATTAGGAATCAAGAGACATATCACTCTCATAAACAACATAGATCTAAAAAACAAAAATTTGAGACATATCTAATCCAGTAGTCTTCGTCTTCGATGGTGGTCGGTTACAAACCATGATTATAAGTCAGCCGTAACGTTCCTATAAGTCAGCCGTCAAGTGTAATTTGTTTCGCCTTCGTCTTCGTCTTCGATGGTGGTCGGTTAGAGAAAAAGCTTTGTCTCCTCCAGTGTCTTGTACAGTGATCCGACATCCTACTGCTCCCTCCCTCATCGGATTCATCGTTTTTGCAGAAGAAGAAATGTCAAAGAGAGAGAGAGATGAAGAGGCTAAGTCCTATCAATTGTAAGAAAGGAGAGAATAATTTTTGGCCTTTAGATTTTATCTAATCAATGGTCATTAATTGTGATCCTTGAAAAAGAAAAGATTAACCAATGAGAAAGAAGGTTGAGGATAGACAAAAGATAATTTTGAACCCTTAAATTAAAATTAATCAATGGTTATGAAAAAACAATATAAATTGTAATTTTAGTTTTTTCAATTTGATTTTAAAATAACTTAAATTTAAAAAAATAAATTTATGGATTTAAATCAAGATTTAAAATAGAATATTTAAAGATTAGAGATTAAATTTTAAAATGATAAAAAATTGAATTTAACACTAAACTATAAACTTAAAATCTAAACCTAAACCTTAAACTTTAAATAATAATAAATTTAAATAGTAAAAATATCAGATTTAATGTTCAAAAGATAAACTTTATAATTTTTATAATTTTATAGTTCTGTAATTTAGGATTTGAGGTTTATATTTAAGAATGATTAAAGTTAGAGTCTTGTGAGTAAGAATTGTATAAGTAATTGTAAGAGAACATATATCTCAAGATCAAATTAATGTCTCAACTTGAAAATTCAAGAAACTATAAACATTTTAGTTGATTTATATTCACTTGATATTGATAAGAGGATCTTCAATATAACTATTTAAAGTACTTGAATTAAAATTTTTGATTTTAGGGTATGTTTGAGGTATGACTGAGTTATATAAACGACACGACTAAGTTATCAAAACGACAAGGCTGAGTTATATAAACATTTCTGATTTTATGATATGTTTGAGGTATGGCTGAGTTATTTAAACGACATGGCTGAGATATATAAACGACACAGCTAAGTTGTATAACATAGCATAAGTCAAATATAGAATACACGGTTGAGGTATGTTTTTTACAGAGAAACAAGAAAATACAGGACCATTCCGGTGATAACTCCTCCATGTCTCCAAGCTTCACTGAACTCCTCTGCCTCGTCTTTGCCAAATCCATCACTTCTTTATGTCTCCTCCATTATCTTCTTGTTCAAGCTTCTCTTTCACTGAGATCTGGAAAAAAAATATTATCGAAATATGGGTATCAAATCCCAAACAAACTTAAATGAATACACCCCCACAATTGTCAATTTGGGGTTTTTAAAATGTATTTGCTTTTTTTCCTCAAAATGCACATTTCTTATACCTAGGTTTTTGAAGATTCGCAGGAAGTAACTCAGCCACAACTGCATATATAACTCAGTCGTAAAAGAAAAGTAACTCAGCCACAACATAAATAAAACTCAGCCACAAACTCGAAAAACTTAGGAGAGAAGATGATTTTGGGCCATTGCAGCGAAGAAGATTTCGTAGAAATGCTTGCGGAGAAAACGATTTCAGCGAAGACGATATCGAGATAGACAGTTCGAGAATTTCAGATGATAAACAACAATGTCAACATAAAATCACACTCAGTCACAACTTAAATTAAACTCAGTCGCAACATATATCAAACTCAATCACAATAGATCAAACTCGGTCGAAACTTACCAGAGAAGACTTTTGCGGAGAAGACTTTTCGGAGAGAACGATTTCGGAGTAGACGATTTCTGAGAAGACGATGACGGCATTTCTTCTCGACCGTTTTCGGAGAAAATGCTAGACTGGAGAAGACGAGTTCACGGAGAAGACGAGTTCACCGAGAAGAGAACGGTGACACAATGAAAAACTCTCTCTAGGGTTTGAAGAATTCGACTTCGGAAGAGGGAGTGGGGAGTTGGGTTTTTTTTCTTGTTTTGAACAAAATAATGAATGTATTGGTAAGTGTAGAAAAATTAATGACATGGAATACGTATAAGGTGAGGTGAAATACGGTTATGGTGATGTGAAATACGGTTTGCTGACATGACATTCTTAATTAAAAATATAGGCAAACTAAAGAAGGATGTTATACATTCTAGTAATTTACTAGGATCAAAAACATTCTAGTAATTTTTAGAAAATGTATACTAATCTAGTAGTATTCCAACTTTTTTGTGCTATATGAGTCATTCTCTCTTATAATAACTCCTTAATTGTTTATAATTTCTATGTTTGTTATCTTGTTAAAATTAAAAAAAAAACTAGTGGGATAAACACCATGGAAAAGAAAGAGAGTATAACCACACACATTATCATATTTCTCTCCATGGAAACAACATTTCCATATTATGCATTCCAATAATATGTATCATCTACTAGAAGTTGAGTGCAGTTATAACAATAAACTTGTTTGAATTTTATAATATCTAAGGTCACTGTATTTCTGGTTTTGCTATTTCTTGACATAAAAGATTATTCTTTGTTTATTTGGATTAGAAACCAAATCTGTTTACATATAATTTTCTAAACATATGTATTATGCATACATGTCCATATGAGTTAATGATATCTTTTTATGAAAAAAATATTATTATAATTGTTTTTTGTCTTATAAAATTATATTTTAAAATCAAGAAAGAGATCACTATTTTCTCTTTATTATTTTAAATATGATATTTTAAAAACAAACATATGTGTCAATTTTAATATAAAATCAAATACCTTTTCTATATCCTTTTTATTAGCGGAAAAATGACCACTTCAGCTGCCCGTTTAGTACAAACTCCCTTAATAATCTGCTTTATTTTAAATTTATTTTTCACAAACGCTCATTATTTTTCACTGGTTTATCATTTTTAGGCATATAGAATACTGAAACCAGATTTTATCTCTTTTTAAGAGATTTTAACTATGTGTATACTGCTTATTTCTAATTTCACAATAAACTATGTTCCATAATTCTGTTTTTGCTACTGCTACTCATGAAAAATATTATATAAGCCAATTTTTCTTATAATTCTTTTTTCTTCCACACATGACATAACTTATTGAAATATTTTCATTGTCACATGTACATGAATTGTTTTCTTTGTCATATTTAATATTTCTTTTACAGATCATTCAAAAATCTTTGTTTATTCAGTTTGACCTCCTTTTTCATTTGTGAAGATCGTTTTTTTGCTAAATTGTAAATATCATTGATGATTAAAAGGTTTTTCAAAAGCATAACCTTAAGGCTGCTTCACCCCGGCAAAAACAAGAAAAAACAAGGTGAAACAAAACATTGGTTGGAGAAGCAAAGAAAGATCATCTCAACCAAATGGACATTAAAGAAGAAAAATGTTTCATGTGCCTTCTAGCTGATGTCCCATTTTTAATCTCTCTGTCTATTTGCAGAAACAGAGTGGCAGCAGGAATGGAATTTCGATTGTGGATCAAATTATTTCTTTGTTTCCAGAGATGATACACTGTAGCCTGAGAGGCCATTCGACGAAGGATTGATAATGGCTTAGGAGCCTGAGATCGAATCCAGCCTAGTAGCTCACTCCAAGTTAGAATTTGAGAACGTGGTGGCGCACATCTTTGGAAAACATCTGGCCAAACATCATTGTTATACTCACAACCCAGCAATAAGTGATCTCTAGTTTCATTTTCTTTTGAGCAGAAAATACACAGAGGATTTATTTGCATACCCCAAGAAAGCAGTCTTGATTTTGTGGGAAGTCTATCAACGTTTGCCACCCACATATTAAAAGCTTGCTTTGGGATAGCACCCTTGTACCAGACTATATCAACCCAATCTTTCGCATCCTGTCTCGGTCGAACATCATTCCAGAGCATAGAGGTGTGGAAACCATTCATGGGTAAGTTATCAACCAACCATTTCACCGAGTCCACATTGTTAGGTAGACAAGTAGAGATAGTAGTAAGGTGCATGTGGAGATTTACCTCGCGCTGAGATCTGGGGTGTGGCAGAGACCAACCAATTTCATTTGTGGCATCATGAACCATAGACTCCAGTGGGAGTCGCAGTGTCCGAGGTCCACCAGAGCCAATGTAGTTGATCAACTGACCAAATGGCGACCACTGGTCATACCAGAAGCTGGTAGAAATTCCATTTCCTACCTTAGCCTTGCAGAATCTCATTGCAAGAGGACGAAGCTTTAACATATTCTTTCATGTCCATGAGTCTTGTGGCCCTGCTGTAGCTGCCCAGAAGTTGACATTTTTTAAGTGATACTCCCAGTGCCAGCTAGCCCATAGAGACTCTTTCTTCGACAATATAATCCGTATGTAACGAAGACACAAGACCTGATTCCAAATATTAAGATTTCTGAGGCCTAAACCACCTTCATGTTTTGGTAAACATACAATATTCCAGGCTACTTTAGCAAGACCTTTCTTTTCCATATTTCCAGACCACAAGAACCGAGCACAAAGCGCCTCAATTGCCCTGATACAACCTTTTGGAAGTATAAAAGAAGAGAACCAGAAATTGACTGTGCTGAAATTGACTGTGCTGAAAATGACAGTTTTCAGGAGTTGAAGTCTTCCGGAGAATGAAAGCGTCCTGACTGACCATGCTTGAAGAACCCCTGCAATCTTGTTGATCAAAGGTGCATATTCTGAGATTCTGAGTTTAATGTTCTTTAGAGGGAGCCCAAGATAGCGGATAGGAAACACTCGGGAGGGAAATCCATAACTAGCTACAGCACTGGTTTCAGCTTGGTTCAGGCCTGACTTGTAGAGTTCTGTTTTCTGAGCATTCATATGAAGGCCTGACGATGATGCAAAATCGTCAAGACACTCAGCGATACCATGGAGGCTATCTGCACTTCCATCGAAAAAATCATTACGTCATCTGCAAACATAAGATGAGAAATGCCAAGCTGCTGTATCTAGGATGGTATCTGATAACACCAGAGTTAAACTGAGAAGTCAGTAGACGAGTAAAACACTCCATCTCTAGAACAAAAAGATACGGATATAGAGGATATCCTTGCCGAATCCCCTTGGTACTTCTAAAGAACCCACTAGTTGATCCATTAACCGAGACAGGGAATGAGGCTGTAGACAAGCACTCAGATATGAGGTTAATGATAAACTCTGGGATACAATGGCTCACAGGGTATCTAAGATAAAATCCCATCTTACCGAATCAAAAGCCTTCCTCAAGTCAACTTTTAACATTCCTTTAGGAGAAGAAGCAGCCGAGTTATATCCATTTGCAAGATCAGTGGCAAGGAGCACATTCTCAGCTAGAAGCCGGCCCGTTAGGAAAGAAAATTGAGCTTGGGAGATAAATTGAGGCAGGATCTCCTTGAGCCTTTTCGCCAGTAGCCTAGACACCACTTTATAAAGTGTATTAAGGAATGAAATCGATCGGAAGTCTGTGGTGACAGATGCATTAGGATTTTTAGGAATCAGCACTAAATTGGTCGCATTCCATTGCTTAAGCATGCCATGACTTAAAGAATTCCAAGACCGCTTCTGAGACTTCAGCACCTACCACTTGCCATGATGAAGTGAAGAACTCCGTAGAGTAGCCGTCAGGGCCACAAGTCTAGTTTTTAGCAGGGAGAAGAAGGCTTCCTTAATTTCAGACAGTGAGAATCCTTTTGAGAAGAGGGCAACCTGGTCTGCGGAGCATCTGAAGTCAAATAAAATATTTAAGTCATCATGGACATACATTGAGCAAGATTGAGGTCCACCTAGCAGGTCGGAAAAGTAATCAACACATAAGCCCTGGATATCAGCTTGAGACTCAACCCTAACACCAGATTCGGTGAAGAGATAGTGAATATGATTTTTAGATTGCCTCGATGCTGCATATCTGTGAAAGAACCTGGTGTGGCTGTCGCCCAAAGCAGACCAGTTGATTCTGGATCTGTGGAAGAAAAAGGCCTCCTCTGCAGCAAATAATTCTTCCCATAAACGCTGAGCTGACAACTCTAAGCTTGCATTTTCAGAGTGTCTAGTTGAGCTCTTGGGAGGCAAATGTGTGCTTCTTGTGTTCTCTTCTCAATGTTTGAGTAGTTAAGTTTGCTGAAACTTCTAATGGCCTCCTTTAAGAGTTTAAGCTTGCGAGAAACCCTGTACATCGCCGACCCGACAATGTTGAAGGAAAACCAGTGGCTAGCGATAAGCTCAAGGAAGCCCTGGCTTTGCGTCAAGAAATTGTAAAACTTGAAAGGTTTCTTAGACTGAACTCTTGAAGGATCAATGGTGATAGAGATGACGGAGTGATCCGAGAAATTTGGACAACCAAAATTGGCAACGGAGTCAGGAAAATAGAACTACCAATGATCATTGACAAGAGATCAGTCCAGTTTTTTGCCACTGGTGCACTTTTTCGCTTATTCCACCAAGTGTAAGTAGTGCCTCTGAAATTCAAGTCCACCAGGTTTGTATCCGTAAGGCACTGATTGAATTCCCTCATGCGCAGGTCAGAATTCAGAGACGGAGGGTTTGAGTGCTCATTTGGGTCACGTGTCTGATTGAAGTCACCGAGTAGGATCCAAGGTTTACTATGAAGACCGAGGATAAAGTCCAGATCAGTCAGCTCCTTCCATAAAGCCACACGTTCTGTAGCATCATTAGAAGCGTAGATTATAGAGACTATAACAGCTGAGGGACTAGAAGGCCAAGACACTTTAGCCGTAATCATCTGAAACAATTTTTGCAAAATATTAACCGTAAGGGATGGGTGCCAGAGCATCCAAATCCGTCCCAAAGGTGAAAAGTTGTAGTTATCATCATAGAGCCATCCAGGAAGAAGCTCGTTCACAAATTTAGAAATCTTATTCTCCTTGACATGAGTTTCAAAGAGGCTGCCAAAGAAGGATTATTATTCCTAAACCATTTCCGAAAACCGCTGATGTGGCTATATTTATTGAGTCCGCGCACGTTCCAGCAAAAAATGTCTGTCGACATAAAAATTTAGTTGAGTTTGGGGCCCATGCCCCTAGAACTTTTTGGACCTGAGTAATTCTTCCTTGATACCAGCTAGAAGTCTCTTTCATGATCAATGAACTGCCCCTCCTCAATCTCTGAATCAGTGGAATCAACATCAGAAGAATCAGCTTGAACATCAGAGGATAAGGGATCCCGAGATTCTGGGATCATTGGAGGGTTGCAGATTTCAGAAGAGACATTTAGAGAGCTAGTTTCACCTGCGACAAAGTCTTTTGTAGTGCCTTGCTTGGAGGAATTAAACAGTACCTCATGCAGATTAGACGAACGCTGATGAGACAAGGAGTTAGAAGCAGGATCACTCACCACCATCCACTTGTTCTTATCTTTTGATTTTCCGCGTCTGGTTTTTCTTTTAGTAGCATTACGGGAAGTGTTTTGCGGACATGTTGTAGAGTCATGAGTAGAGGAGTTACACTTAGGACACGTCTTAGGTGCCTTTGGACATCTCTCCAGACTATGACCAATCTCTTTACAACCCTGGCAAACCGGAGGCATCCAAGGACTTGAAACAAGAACTCTACTGATCTCACCAGACTGAAATTGCACATTGACGGCTTCTGGAAGGGGTTTCCTCAGGTCAATGATTGTGAATACTTTAGAAACTTCCAGATTAGTCTTGTTTGCTGTGGAAGGATGCAAGTACGTTGGCTCGCCCACCAGACCGGCTATACGCTCTAGGCCATCTTCATTGAAGAATTGGAATGGAACTTTCCTTAGTTCAAGCCAAATCGGTGCAGACGTGAGCTCCGGTTTAACTGGAATGACACCCGGCTCCCATATGTCCACTAACATTGTTTGTCCTTCAATTTGCCACAGACGCTGATAGATTACTCTGTTTCGAGTAGCAACATTTGGGATACGAAAAAGGAATGCGTTGCCTTCCATTTTCGGTACCACAATGTCTATGTGGTATTTACTCCATATTCCATTGACAATACTGTGGATGGTACCTTGAGCTGGTGGGTCTGCGTAGAACTGACCTAGAACAAAAGGTTCCCAAGATTTACTATTCTTCTCAATGATAGAATTAGGCATCTTGATACATGCTTCACCAGAGGGGAGGGTAAAGGCCTCACCTTTCTTTGCTAGCGGTTTGCCAAAACCTTTGGCATGAGCACACCAATTACTTGTTGTAGATAGAACTTTCTTTGTCCTTGCTTCTTTGGCCGTGAGGTCAGCTTTGTGAATAGCATTCTCAACTGCTTCCGTAGTGGCCACATAATCAGCCTCAGGCGCATTTTGACATGATTTACAGTTGGAGTCGTTGGTTCCTCTTCAATTTTCGACAAGTCAGTGACAAGGATGACTTGTGGAACTGTTTGATCTGAGCTCAACAGAGCGCCTGAGGCTTCAAGATCAATGGTTGGAGTTGCTGTTTCCTGATCAGATTCCGAAGATTCAGTGGCAGGAATGGCCAGTGGGACTGTTAGATCTGAGCTCGACATATCTCCTGCGGCTTCAAGATCAACAAAGTTTGTGATACAAGACGGATCTGCTTTTGAGGAAGCGATCACAGACTTATCAATTTCATTTGACACAAACGAGTGGAGCAAATTTGCAGAATTCACATCTTGCTGAGCAACCAAAACCTCGGTCGAATTGATTTGGGCATCTGAAGCAGGCGGTGAAACGGATTCTTGCAGATCTGTCTTCGAAATGGACTTTGACGGAGCTGGACCAGACTTTGTGCTTGAAGGGGTATGGCTGGGAGAAGTGCTCTTTGGAGAGGACTTCTTGAGCGTAGATTTTTTGGGCTTCTTCTTCATGAGGTGGATATGTTCCAACTCAGAGACACGATTGAGGAGCCGACGTCTGATGAGACGCCGGTGAGATGCGGAGAGAAGTGACACAGTGGAAAGGAGTCGCACAAGCTGTCGCCTTTTTGAGTCGCACAAGCTGTCGCCTTTTGAGTCGCACAAGCTGTCGCCTTTTTGAGTCGCACAAGCTGTCGCCTTTTTGAGTCGCACAAGCTGTCGCCTTTTTGAGTCGCACAAGCTGTCGCCTTTTTTTGGGTCGCACAAGCTGTCCTTAAATTATTACTTTATAAAGTTGTGAAGATCCTTATATACTTGGAATCAACATGAAAATCACAGTTAATGTGTGCCTTAGATTCATTAGCAATTTGATGTTGTCCTTCAGAGACATCAATTTTTATTGAAATATTTTCAACTAATCTATATAACTTTATCACTATATTTGGGCTCCATAAATGCAATGAGTTATTGTCTTATTGAATTATGTTAATGAATGCCTAATTCCCATTATTTTTAGAATGAGGTTTAATGATAATTCATTCCATTTTATGCAGCTGATCATTTTCTCTTCCTATTGTTGGAAAACTAACTTATTAAAATATTAGTCTATAGATCTGAATCTTACTTAAATATCTTTTGGATGGCTCTAGGCATTTCATCATATCAGAAATTTATATCCAATAAACATATTTAACTTCATATATCTTACAACTATGTGGTGAAGCAACCTAATATATATCGCACATAAGAAAATCTAAAAATATGAACATTTTTGTTTTTTACTCAAAGCCAGTTATGGTTGAGGATATGATACCTATTAGTTACTCATTGATCTGAGGGAAATTAATTATGTGGTAGTATGTGTATGCACATAATTTACAAGTTATTCAACATTTATCATAATGAAAATGAAATAATCAAAAAGACGTAAATTCATCGGGACTATTAAGAAGCATTGTAGGTGATAAGCCCACAACCATTTCCTTGTAACCATGCCAAGAAATTTTTTTTTTTTTGACAGGTGAAAATCATATTATAAATTTATCTTATGAGTATCTTTTGAGCAAACAACATATGAAAAGTAAATAGATGAAACAAATTTTGAGACGAAATTGACAAAGCTAAAACCAAATTCTCAGTCAAATAAAAATAAAGGATACTTTATAAAAGGTAATCTTCCTCTTGCTTGAACAACCGAACACAATCGGCAAAAAATAACACCTTAACCAGATGGGTAAAGACAATTTGCAAAACACTAGAATAGTGAGAGATGATAAGAAGAATAAAGGAAATGACACAAAAACTAGATCGAAAAGTATATCTGAGGCCGAAACTGAAATATGAACTAGTTAAAAATTTATTATCTGTAACAAAAAATGAAATCCGTATATCACCGGAAAATAAAAAAAATGAAAACACCACTTTTCTCTTTTCTCAAGGATTGAATTGTGTTAAAAGAAATTATAAAAAAAAAACATTTTTGAGATAGCTTTTTGAATGTTGATGTTTTTAGTTTTTTTTCCTATTTTCTATTGATCTGTAATTAATTTAATGCTTCATATCAAAGATAAAGAAATAAATTTTATAAAAATAGTGATTCCTTTGTCAAATCTAAAGCCCAATGGACCTTCTGAAAGCCTATGAAATAAACACAAGATTCCACCGAATAATTATGGAAGCCTCCTTCGCCGGATAGAAAACATGGCTCCGACGAAGAAAGGAAGAAGAGCAATTCGGCCGCATCAACGACGGCAAAACCCACCGCCGATAACACTTCGAGCTTTCCATCATGTTTGCGCCTCCTTGCGCCTTCCTCCGTCGCCATCACCATCCACGCGAAGCCTGGTTCCAAATCTGCCTCCATCACCGGTACTTTTTTGCTTTCTTTGTATAAAAAGCGATTTTGAGACATTAACTTGATTTGGTTACTCTCGGTTTTGGTCTGGAGATGTGAGCGACGAAGCGGTGGGCGTTCAGATCGATGCTCCGGCCAGGGATGGTGAGGCTAACGCTGCACTTCTCGAGTACATGACCTCTGTAAATCTCTCTCTCTCTCATTTCTTCTTCGCATTAAAAATTTTCCAGCTTTCGTTATATAGCTGAATCATGGGTTGATTAGTCACTACTCATATAGTTTAATGTTGTGATGTTAATGTTTGGGGGTTTCTCAGTCACATTCTTATTCTGACATGTTTTATGTGAAACAGGTGTTGGGGGTTAAAAGAAGACAAGTTTCATTGGGTTCAGGATCCAAGTCTCGAGATAAAGTTGTGATTGTCCAGGATATGACTCAACAAAGTGTCTTCCAAGCTCTCTCTCAAGCATCAAAACCTACCTAAAAAATCTCTCCAAGACTGTAACTTTATGGAGGAAACAAAGCAGTAGATGTTTAAGTGGTTGATGAAGATTTCTCAGACTTGTAATAGAGAGATCATTGGTCAGGTATACTATGGTTATATGGGCAATGTAAATCTTTAGACTATCACGTAATACAAGACTATTACTCTTTTGAATCAAATACCAACGGTCATTGTCACGTAGGACCCTTCCAACTCTTCTCCTTTGTTTCTCTTCTTATTTCAATAATACGTATTGTGGTGTCTATCAATACCCAACTCATCAAGACCAAGCTTGCCCTCAAGCTTGTAAGAAGAAAACATCTAGACGACATCCACAAATCATCCATAGAAGAACGACCCTTCCAATGAACTAGCAACTCCATTCTTTCGTGCGCATCAAAATGCTTAGCTAGCACATCAACCGGTTCCCACTCATCAAACTTTTCCCCCAAACAAACTGGAGGAAGTTGTTGAACATTGTCATGATTCCCCAACGCTCCCTTTAACTGGGAAACTGGTAGAGTTTAGATATCCAGAACTCTATGAACTCTTCTTATTGATCACTCAAACACCAATTACAAGATAGCTTTGCAGATTCCGATCACAATCACCCTCTCATGGCGAAGATGACTGATCACGACGATCTCATGGCGACCGTGCCGAGACTCATGGCGTCTACGAACAACCACATACAAAGCATGCCCCTCAATGAAGAAGAAGAACTCTATTAATATCTCAGCCTTCGTCGTGATCTCTTTCAACGGCAAACTTTCCAAGTCAACTAGAGTCTCTTATCTCTTTATTTCTTATCCACGTCAGCAGTTTATTTGGGCCTCTTCATAATAAGTATCTATCAATACTTCCCCCTTTGAAAACAAGCTTGCCCACAAGCTTGTATGAGAAGAAGCCATTGACTTATGAATCGTGATCACACTCATCAGTACCACTCTCCTGCTGATCCGCTATCTCTCACGTTGAAACTTCCAAACTTCAATCACTGGCCAAGCTGAGCAAATGAATCTCCTTTCTGTTTCTTTATACTTGAACATTCTTGACTTGTAAATCGTTTTCCATTGTTGCTCTTGTTGTATCAGAAGCAACAGTAAGTGTACCTTGACATGTAACACTAAGCTGTTTCTTCCTTTTTGTGGTTTATGATTCTCCACGTGAACCATTCTATCTCTACACGGTTCTGTTTTTCTCCACTGTTTTTTAACCATTTTGCTGAGAGGATCAGATTTGCTTGCTATTGTAAACCACCAAATCAGCACCTTTACCAACAACAAGTCAACAAGTATTGTCTTGTATTCTCCTCCCTTGAAACTAAGCTTGACCTCAAGCTTGAACAGAAGAAACGGATAAGAGATCTCTGCAATTCTGGTCTTGTATCTGCCACTGCCACAGTGAAACCAGAGCAACTCCACATCTTTATTGACCAGAAACCCTCCCTAATATCCAGTAACATAATGAGATGTGTGAAATCCCTTGATGACATTATTCTCTTGTCAAAAACAGATACATTTGAACAAGTCCCTGCAACCACATGTTCCAAACTTAACTGCTTGAATCTCCATTTATGCTTCACTTGGAACTTTCCCTCAATAACCAGCAACTGTATCAATGCTTGTAAGACTCTCAAGCACCATTTATGTATCTTATAGATCTGATTTATAGCTAGAATCACACACTGAGACCTTCCTGCAACCTCCTTGTTCTCATGTTGACTTATTATCCTGCGCCAAGATCGCACCCCTTCACTCAATACCAAAACACATGGCAATTTACAACACTGCATCAACTTTCTATCTTCTTCTGTTGCAGGTCGCAACCAGTCTCCACTGTCCCAACCTGATAATATCAACGGACGCCACAAGATGCGCTGGTTCGCGTGATCATCTCGGATCACTATAACTCGACCAACAGCCCAGGAACAATGTCGTACCAACTTCTGCTCCCCAGCAAAATCGAACAAACTTTTTAAATGAAATCTCTGAAATCTTTCCCAAGTAACTCCACTCAGTTCCAGCAACCAATAAAGACGTCTCTGGTCCATTCCGAACATTCTTCTGCCCAAGACAGACACTGTGAGATCTTCCTCCTCAACAAGCTGATCCACCCAATCTTCAAATTCTAGCACTGGTTTCACGTTCACCCATCTCCTAAGCATGAATCTCTGCAATTTCCCTTGGTTTGAACTTAAATTTCCATGCTTTAGGACACCTCTGTTGCTTCCGCTTAACAGTTATTCTGCTAGACATGGGACTGTGAAAAAACGTTTGATGGTTCTTTTCCTCTTTAGTAGTCTCAGTCACATACCAGAGCACCGATTTCAACAAGTTTTGCGCTGAGGCAAAAGATTCTGGCTTCAGCACAAAAGACAATCCATCACTATTATGCTCAAAACCCTTTTCCACCATTGCAGATTTCTCAGTGTTTTTGTCCCCATTTGATGGTTCCAGAGAATGCATCCCTTGGCATGTTTCATTGTCGCAAATCTGAGATCCTTCAACACTGCCCACACAACATGAAGTCTCAGTGTGCTGAGGTTTTACATCAATCACAGAAACTGTGTCTTGCTTAAGCAGTGCTTCTGCTTTTAACAAATGATCCGACAGGCCTGGAACTTGAGCTGACAATGTTTCAAACTCAGACACATACTCCGCTATTGCTCCTGTTTGTTTCAAAGCAAACAAACGTGTTTCTGGTTCTTCATCAATGGATTCAGAGAACCTAATCAACAACCTCTGCTTGAAATCTGTCCAATTCCGAAAACCCCCACGACGTCTCACCCAACCAAACCATTTCTTCACTGCCCCGTACAAACATAACGGAACAAGATCCATTTTGCTTCTTCACTGTATCTTCCCAACGCATAGAAATACTCAATATCCAAAATCCATTCTGAAACACCAACTCCATCACAACTAGGCATTTCAATCTTCTTTAACATAGTATCTCTATTCGTTAAATTCAATCCCTCAGCTCGATAACCTAGCGGAATATCTCCGGTTTGTTCCGAGAAGGAATTGTTTACCTGAGTAGTAGATCGGAACTGTTCTTGTTGATGACTTGCTTCTGGAATCGGCTTCTTTCCAATCGATTTCATCATTGCCTGAACTGAAGAATTCAATTCCGTCATCGTTGATTGTAACGTAGCTACTTGAGAAGTCGTCGTCGCATGCTCCGTTGCCAATCGATTCACCATCTTCGATAGATCATAAACTTGAGTCTTCCACTCCATATCGGCCTCGTCATCTTCCTCTTCGTAACTGGAACACCTTGGTGTCGTCATCGTCGCGTGCTCGAACTTTTCACCGCACCAATGGTAGAGTTTAGATATCCAGAACTCTATGAACTCTTCTTATTGATCACTCAAACACCAATTACAAGATAGCTTTGCAGATTCCGATCACAATCACCCTCTCATGGCGAAGATGACTGATCACGACGATCTCATGGCGACCGTGCCGAGACTCATGGCGTCTACGAACAACCACATACAAAGCATGCCCCTCAATGAAGAAGAAGAACTCTATTAATATCTCAGCCTTCGTCGTGATCTCTTTCAACGGCAAACCTTCCAAGTCAACTAGAGTCTCTTATCTCTTTATTTCTTATCCACGTCAGCAGTTTATGTGGGCCTCTTCATAATAAGTATCTATCAGAAACATGAAAAATAAGATGAATTTTTGAGTTAGGTGACAATTCCAACTTGTATGCCAGTGGACCAATTTTCTCCACAATCTTCTACAGCCCATAGTACTTAGCCACTTTTTGATAAAAACGTTAAATCACAGACTGTTGCCTTAACCATTTCTCCGAAATTTAACTCTAAAAGCCTCTGATGCTTAGCTGCTTGTATATTCATCAACGCTTTGAGCCTTAAGCAGAAATCCTTTAATCTAGTTCAACATTAAATCACTCTCTTTTAAGGACTTTTCCATTTCAAAATTCTTAGTAGAATCAATCCCGTACTTTAGTAATTTCGGAATATCCTGACCATATACCACCTTAAACGGAGTAGACTGTAAGGAGGTATCAAATGATGTGTTGTACTAATATTCTGCCCAACACAGATATTGGGACCAAGTACACGGATGAGAAGATGCATACAAACACATATGTGTCTCCAACAATGGTTTAGAACTTCCGCTTGACTGTTTGGGATGAAAAAACGTACAATACTTGATATTAGTTCCTGCCAGCCGGAAACACTCCTTCATTGAGGAAAAGGCGACTCTATCAGACACAATACTCTTCTTTTTTGTTCAATTAATTAAAATATATCTTCTTCTTTCTCGTTCAACTAATAAAATTATATTTAAAACACACATTTAAATTGCATAATGCATATCTTATACACATCAAATAATATAATATAACGATATGAAAGTTGAATTGATAAAATTTAATGAACATATAATGAGTGAAATCAACAATTTTTATTATTATAACAAAAATAGAAACTTTTATAAATTAATAAACTAATATAGTCCCAACATTACTAATTTATTGAATTTTTAGCGTAATAATAAAATAGCGTGGCCCAAATATCTACTATTTCATATTCTTAAAGTAGTTAGTTGAGATATAACACTTAAATAAAATAAGTACAAATATAATAAATTTATTTCATCTGAAAGCGAAGAAAATTATTGCCTGGTTCGACAAAAGAGTCTTTATGTGGTGGTTTACCTTCAGAAATGATAACCAAAATTTTTGTAGATGAAAGAAAACATATTTAAACGCACATATAAATAAAATAATAATACAATAAGAAACTAAAAATTAATACTCAATCAATTAATAAACATGAAAACTAATAAATTTTATCGATCTTAAGTTCAGCAGACTCAAAATATGACACAAATCAATAAAATAATAAGATGAATACCTTTTTTAGAGAATCTCATGTAATTAAATATATAGTCCTTTTAAAATCATAAAATAATATTTTATATATATATATAGCTTATATAAGTATAAATAAAATATTTTATTGTTTGTTTACAGTTAATTTTATTTCTAGTTTTTCTTAATTTTTCATAATTTTGTAAATATTTAACAAAATTATCTCTAAAACACATTTAAATTGTATGATACATATCTTTATAAATAAAATAATATAATAAAATGAAATGAAAGTTGAATTTATAAAATTTAAGGAACATATAAAGAGTGAGATCAACAATTTTTATTACTATAAGAAAATATATATTCCAAAAATAGAAATATAAAAAAATATAAATTAATAAAATAATATAGTCTCAGTATTATTAACTTATATAGAGTTTTTAGTGTAATAATAAAAGTAATGTGACAGAAATATATACCATTTTCTATATTCTTAAGTAGTTAGTTGTAATGGAATACTTAAAATTAAAGTAGGTATAAAATATAATAAATTTGATTGGTAAAAGACTATTTTATGACAAAAAAGAAAGAATTAAATCAATATATACATAAATAAGTATGTATATATAAATGAGTCATATTAAAATGGGAAATATGCTTTAAAATCAAAGTGACATAAATGTTAATTAGTTTATTTTGAATAAAAAAATATTTAGCATCAATAATTTTCATCAATTTATTAAAATTTGAAAATAAATATATTATGCTATTTGCATCATTCTAGAATTAAATAATTATTACTAGCAAATCTAACATTCCAGATACTTCTAACTGAAAGGAAAAATTCAAAGCAAAATATACACTGATGAAATTTTGATGTTTAATATTTAGTATTAATCATAATTTAGCATGCATATACTATTCAGTGTATGATCAGTAAAAATAAAAGGAAAAAAACATAATTTGGGGGGGGGAGAGATATATTTATTTTAACAGAAAACAATCTATATATATAAAAGAGTGTTTGATCACTCTAGAGGCTGCCACATAGGATGTCACATCATAAAGTCGTTTCATGACAACTCGACATGTGTCCCCGACATTAAAACCCTGCGATTTATTAAATATAGCAATATAACAACATGTAAATTATATAATATAATTAATAATATATATAATTTTTATGATATGATCTTTATATTTAAAATGTTGATTTATGCAATTTTATATTTTATTTTAAGTTTGAAATTCTTTTTCACTTTTATCAAATTAAGTAAAACATATTTGTTTATTTTTTTGGTGACAAATATTTGTGCTAATATTTATTAATTTAATAATATTATAAATTTATTAATTTTTAATTCATGGCCTTTATTATTGATATTAATTTTATTTATTTAATAATATTATGAATTTATTAATTTTTAATTCATGGCCTTTATTATTGATATTAATTTTATATGTTTACTAATTATTTTAATAGTAGAAGAAAACATAAAACATGTTCTACTTAAAAGTTATAATATAAAATTTCTTTATATTTTAGTGAAACTGATATCTATATCATAAAATATTACAAAAGCTAAATATATTTATCATTTTTTGGTATTAAATTTAATAGATCGAATACCGACCGTATATAAACCAAACCAAATCAAAGTATCTATGGTTTTATTATGATTGCTATCTTTATAAATTAAAATACCTAAAAACCGAAATTCGAATTGAAAATCTCTACAAATTAACCAAAACTACAAACATATGTAAGATTGTTAAAAAAATTCCATAAATATGGTATTAGAAGAAAAGATTTAGAGATTGCTTGACTAACAAGTAAATACTCACACCACTCGAACCAGAAAAATTACATATACATACAACAACATTATTTTCCGGTACAAAAAGCTTCAAACACGATTCACAAACCCCCATTTAATAACACCTTACAAAAAAGGTTGAACCCAACACTTTTAACAAACCTAGAATAATACATCCAATCACTAGAAGAATTTTGATAAGGTCCAACCAAACGTATTCGCTTCAAAACCCACCAATTTTTAAAACATACAATACACATCTTTTGCAAATGCAAACTTAAAACACAAAACACAAAATTATATAAAAATAATAACCTAGATCATAAATAAAGTATATCCCGCCCGTAGGGCGGGCCGACCCTAGCATATTTATAGTCTTATGATATGGTTCCATGACGTTCTTTTCTCGGGTGAATGGAAATAAATTACAGTTTAGCCGAGCAATATACAGAAGTCAAGATGGCCGAGTTGGTCTAAGGCGCCAGCTTCAGGTGCTGGTCCGAAAGGGCGTGGGTTCAAATCCCACTCTTGACAATACTTTTTGTTAATTTTTTACCACCTTTAATAATAGACTCTTGACAATAGTTTTTGTTTTTATATCCACCTTTTATTATAAAGCAAGTAATAATTGAGTTGAATTCTTCTATACACCAAGTCCCAACTAGAAGTTGTTGAAACTGCTGTCAAAGTTATGGTTTTATCGCTGTTAACAGTTAATCAAATAGCTTATTGATGTCAATTTGCTTCACATTACAGAGAGTCGGAGAGCTTAAACTTTAGTCTTAAGATATAGGACATGTTTAAAGATGAAGTGATAGATCTTCTTGTAACTCAACTGTGGAACCTATTGGGATATACGGTTGATTTACATATACCAATTTGCTTTGCAGTCGTGTCCTTCTCTACTTTGCAACAAGAGTTAAACCTAGTCACGGATTATCATTGATGAGGTAAAGAGATGGGACATGCTTTGGACTGGATTGGGTCTAAGAATTTAGGTTTTGATTAATGAGATAGAAAACAGAATTTTCACTATGGTTATGGCTTATAAGTAGATTCTCTCAGTTCGTTTTGTGTATTGCTGATTTTATTTGGTTTTAAAAGGTTTCTTTTTGGTCTATTGGAACAGTCGACTGAGAGCTTTGAGGCTAATGGCCCCTAGAAGATCACTAGATGAATATCTACTTTATTAAAATAAGATCATTTTTAATTTTTGTAATATTAATAAATGTTTGGCCCATCATCTAACAACATCTATATATATAAAGGAGTGTTCTCTCCTTCCTGGTGTTGCCACGTAGGACGCCATGTCACTAAGTAAGGTTATATTTTTGTGACACCTGTCTTCATCCTCTGCGAGTGGGCTTGGTTATTGGGCCTCTTTATTTTGATGCAAGCTTTCTGGCCCGTACGTGCTTCCCTAACCCTAGGTTTCAACCAAAAAAAAATCATCAACCTCTGCCGTCTCCGGCGACGATTCCTGTTCTTTCATCATATCTAAACGTCTCCCTTTATTCTCCTTCATTACTCCCCTCCGTTTACCTCTCATCTATCTTCGCATCAATGCTCGACTCTCCCGATCCGTATAAATATGGGTATGTCTGCTTACCCTTGCGTTTACCTTATTCATATCGATCTTTTGGCCTTACCAATGTCTCAGACGCGTGTATTACTATCCGCTCTGAAGCCCGGCAGGTGCTCTTCTGTCGTAGAGGCAAGGATTCTTCGGATATGGATACGAGAAGTGGCCGATTCGGTGGTCAGGTGGCGCGTCTCGATCTGCTGCTGATTGATGTCAATGTAAGAGCTCTGTTCATCTTTTAGTTATCAAGCGTTTCCGTCTGTAGCTGAGTCCAAGTTAGTTTGAGATTTGTACTGATGAACAGTGTTTTTTTAATCGCAATATGATGCTGAAGATGTGGTTTGTTTTTGGATTATGTGTACTGTTTTGTTTATTCTTTGATTCCTGTCTTATACGTGCTTTGATGTTCTCTATTATTCGCTGCTAAAGGAACTTTTCTCTGATTGGTTTGCGATTGTAATCTTAATATGTCATTAAACATTATACAGGGGACTATTATGCAGGCGAAGGTCAGTGGGAACATTATTCCATTGTTCCGACCAAGGCTGACCGTCGGAATAGTTTATTCCGTCTCAAACTTTGATGTGACTCGGTGTGCTAAGAACTTCAGCTTATCAGGCTCCCCCTTTATGATACGATTCAACGGCTTAACAACTTTGGGTGAGTTAACCAATACTGTTTCGTCGTTGCCTGAAGAAGGTTTCAGCTTCTGTAATGAAGCTGATCTGGTTGGATTAGCAAACACACACAGTCGCCTACCAGGTAGCCGTTTTACATTTCCAATGATCACCGTATTACATTTTGAACTATGGTATATGGAGCTTCTGGATTGGTATGATTGCTACAGACATTCTCGGTGAGGTTACCGCTTTGAAGTCCACTGTGAGGGAGCCTCTGAAAGGGAAAAACCATGTTATGGCGACTGTCAAGCTTGAAAGGTTAGTCTTACTGCTTGCAACTTTCCTGGGGTTGATGCATATGTGTTTGTTGCATAGCTAACTTTCTCCTTTTTTCAGTGGTCGGTCAGTAACATTGAGTCTGTTTGATTCGAAAGCTATCTCATTACACAGGAGGATTGAATCTATGACTGCTGCTCCCGCGGGTGATCGTTGCCACTAACATAGACCCGGCCTTGGTTGGAGGTAATGAGATGTTTAAGCTTGGTTTCAGTTACTAAAAATGTAGTTGTTTATGTAGCTTGTGGGTCTTGTATTATATACTGATTAACTGCGTTTGTGTAGGCCGTTTGTTTGTAAACGCCACATCTTGGACAGACGTCTATTTTGACGAGGAAACCCGCGTAGGTCAGAATCGAATGGATCGGTAAGCTCCAAGGTTATCCAATAAACGCTCTTCATATTGTTAGGAATATGCTCATTTTGTGTTTGTCTATGGATTTCTCATCAGATGCCCTGGTGTCCCATCATTAGGACCTCTCTTGGGTGAGGTTCCCAAGCTCGATGTGTTTACCATCTCGGATGTCAACAGTTTTCATTGGACGCTCTGTGTCAGGTAAACAAGATTCGTTGATGAATATTTGTGTAACGCTGACTATGATCTTGGTGTATGACGTTATAGGATATTGACTTTATGTGCGTCGGAAAAGTTACTCGCATACACGCGGAGAAAGGATGGTGTTACGCTGCTTGCACCAAATGCAGCAGGGAACTCCGGTGCATTTCGTCTACATTTACGTGTGTAATGTGCGAGAATGCTCATGCGGTTGGTGTACTACGGTATATATGAAGTTTTGTGTACATTAATTTGCATTACTCTGTTTATATTTACAAGCTAATATAATGTCGTTTGATTTGTTTTCAGGTACCGGGTCGAGCTGTCAGTTGCTGATACTACTGCGGAAGGTGTTTTTGTTTTCTTTGATGGTGTTATGACGCAGTTACATGCCCTCGAAGCAGATGCGGCTGCTAAGATGGTGGTCAGTTTTGTTGTTATTCTCTTATTTTGTGAAGTAGGATTTGTATCCTTATACTTTCCCATTCTCTTCCTAGGTTGAGGAAAGGGTGAGTAGTGAGGTTTCTCGGATGCCTCCGTTTATTACAGAAATGGAAGGAAAAATCTATGCGTTCCATTAACATGAGACTGAGGCAGGAGGATACAGATTTTGCTAAGTGGATATTGGAGGTTGGTAATGGAGACGCTGAGATTGTGGCTTTGTCTAAGGATGAAGATAACGATGGTGATCAAATATTTGTGAATAAAAATTTCCTCATACCTAAAACTTCAGCTCCACATGAAGCATTGGCATCTGCTGCATATCCAAACTTCCTCCAAAACTATAGGAACAAGGATTATTTAAGGGAGAGGGCAGTACTCACTCCTACAAACAGCACTGTTCACGAGGTTAACTCCTATCTCCTCTCACAGATACCAACTCATGCTAGAGAATATTTAAGCTCAGATTCGGTGGAGATTGAAGCTACACCAAATGACGATTGGACCAGCCATTACCCTCCAGAATACTTGAATTCTCTGGAATTTCCTGGCCTTCCAAACCACCGATTATGCTTGAAGGTTGGCGCTCCAGTCATGATGCTACGCAATCTTAATCAGGATTTTGGTCTATGCAATGGAACAAGGATGGTGATTAGTAGGCTTGGGGACAGGATAGTGGAAGTGGAAATTATGACTGGATCACAAGTTGGGGAAAAGATTTTAATCCCTAGAATTCAGCTAACCCCACTTGACACCATACATCCTTTCACATTTCGTAGACGCCAATATCCAATCCGCCTTTGTTATGCAATGACAATTAATAAGAGTCAAGGCCAAAAGTCTGAAACAAGTTGCTTTATATCTTCCTCGGCCTGTCTTTACACATGGACAATTGTATGTTGCCATGTCAAGAGTCACTGCTCCAGAAGGTTTGAAGATATTAGACGAATCGTCCGACAAAGACGGTGAGAACGGAGTTACAAATATTGTAATACCGGGAAGTCTTCACGGATCTCCGCATAACCCAGGTTGGCATTTACGTTCAAGTAACACCACGATTATAATACTCCTCTTGTATGGGTTGCTGGATCTTTTCTGGTTGTTTACTGACTTATTAAAAAAAAAAACACGTTTCATAGCAGTGACTGCAGGAATAATCTGGACATAATGCTTTGAAGATCTGCGGCGACATTAGCCTATTCTTTCCACCTGAGACCATGCATAAACACCTATTCTCTGTTTCTATAACTTCTGCTACCTTAAGTTCAATATATGCAAGCCGTCTATCAGGCACGCTTTCAATTGCTCCTTACTTTAAAAAAAAACAAACCACAATACAATCTTATAAAAACATTAAACAACTAAATTTATTAGAAAACGTACAAAGTGTTTATGTTAGATATTCTAGCGGGCTAGATAACAACATCACTTACAATTTCCTCTCACGACAAAATTAAAATAACATAGATTCTAAGAAAATAAAACAAATGGTAATATAATTAAACGTTGTACATAAAGATTGACATTTTCCCAAAAACTTCAAAAAATGATAACACCTAGATATATCATTGTATTTATAAAAATCATGAAATATACTTGATCAGCAACTTTGTATTGGCAAATAATAATGTCCCGTTAATATTATTATAATGCTTCTTCAAAATATCTACTTTAAAAACTTTATCTAGACATTATATTCGTATAATTGGCCGCTAAATATCGTTACAATTACCATTAAAGTTTACAAAAAAGTATACAATTCCTGGAGTTTTTTTAATAAAAAAACAAAAGGAAAAAATAATATATTTACCGAGCTATATCGGCCTACCAGCCGTCTCAAATGCACTTTGATTCCCACATAAATGTATACAATTAAAATGCTCTTCTAAAACTCCTGAAAAGTTGAAGTCTTACAAATTTTACAATTAAATTAAATAAAAATATGCTCAGTTATACCTGATCATAAACTTTCTATGGTAAAATAAATATGTCCCGTTAATATTTGATAACCTGCTTCTCTACAATATGAATTTGTCAAATTCTACAAATACATTTTATTCGTATTAGTGCCCGCTATATATATTTGAAATGACCATCAAAGTGTTTAATTAAAAAAATAAGAAAAGAATTTTATAATAACATTAAACATGTAAATCAATTAGAAAACAAAGAATTTTTTTATGTGCACAATTAAAAACAATTCCAATCAAACGTTTCATCTATATAATGTTCCTTACTAAATAACAACATAACTTACACTCTGCCTCCCACGCAAAAAAAAAAAACCAAAATTAAACTACACTTCTTAAAACATAAAAGAAACGGGAACGTAAAAAAAATATTATATAAACTTTGACTTATTTTCATGAAAATCAAAATTTTAAAACAACTTGATCTATTATTGTAATGAAAAAAATCATGAAATAATGAAGTCTTACAAATTGGACGCCATATACGTTTAAATAACCACTAAAATTTACACACACGGAAAAGAAATAAAACTTCAAACAAACACTATGACTGCTTCACATCTACTTCAAGAAATTGAGAACACCTTTATCTATCATCTTCAAAAAAACAAATAAAAGTTTTCCTACGCCGTAAGGATGGTCAATTATACCGGATCATAACCTTTATAAGGTAAAATAAATATGTCCTTTAATATTTGATGATGCTGCGTCCCTACACCATCAATTTTTAAAAAAATCGCTTAAACATTTTTTCTGTATTAGAGTCCGCTATATAAATTTAAAATTACCATTGAACTATATACCGATTTATTAAAAACTTGACATTTGTTTTAAAATTAACTAAATGACAATAACAAATTAGGCAGAGATATTATATAACATATCACCCGTCTCAACCTATCATGAGCCCATAACGATGTCGATATTTACTTTATGTATTCAACGCAAATTAGGCAAACATAAACTTACATAAATAACATACATAACCTATCACGTTTGTTAACTGATATTTGACAAAAAATATACTAACGCTTCACATTTAAATTCTGTACATCTTAATAGCTATATGTTTCAAAATATAAAACACCACTCCACATGTAACTCCAATTGTTTCACAACATAAATAGATCATCGAACCATACATACTTCTTCATCTCCATCCAATAATTATGGAACCAGAACAAGATTATGCTATTTCCTTTGAATACCAAACATACCCAACAATGTCTCAACCCAAAAGAGATCTCACCATAAATATAAACCGTTGGAATACAAATCAGACCGATATATCGATTACACTCAATTTCTCAACTACTGATTCTTGCTACCTTACTTACGAAACCATTGACAATATCCAAACTATGCTCATAAACCATGACATAACCATGTACTCGGCCGTGCGAATCGCAGAAGCCTCATCTTCATTCGTGAAAACCAAATTATCGGCCCTCACCGATTACGACCAAAAAAATGTACACATTATAATCAACCTAACAGATTTTAATCCTCATTCTGTTCACAGGATCGCCGTCGATTTAGCTACATCAAATCTTCAAACTTATAGGAGATCTCCCTCACCAACGGAAGAAGATGAACTGTGCACTATATGCATCACCAAAATTGTAGCAAGTGATTGGGTTAATAAGCTGGACTGTAACCACATGTATCATCATGATTGCATTGTTGACTGGATCCGAATGAACATAAGATGTCCGGCATGTCGTGTCACGATATCTTAGACATCAAGACTAAAGTCTAAAATAACATATTTGTCATCTACGAACTATACCATATTTTTTCATCTTTCTTGCGTAATAAAAGATTTAAGCTGTCTATGAACAACATATTTATATATATATAAATATATAGCACATACGTAAAAAACAAAACAAAACTATAATACGTAGTATCCCACCATAAAAAACAAAAAAAAAAAACACAAAAGTACTTCGTACACATTTTACAATTCAAAACAAACCAAATCCTATACACCAATCTTAATCATATATTTTTTTAATAGTATAACCCGCCCGTAGGGCGGGCCGGCCCTAGTATGTTTTAATAATATTTCTACTTTATCTCCTAAATTAGGGAATGGAAAAGTTCTTTAACAATACACGAACTAATTATTATTTGCTAGAAAAATACATAAATTGTTAAAGCTTCCCAATTAATACAGAGATTAATTAAGGTTGCCCTATAAATGCATGAACTTTTGAAATTGGGAGGTTTTACACTTCAACTTTGACGACGTCAACTCTGTTTAACAGAGGGTTAAGATGCCGTTAATATTTAATTGAGAAAATTTCTTATAAATACATAAATTAGTTTTCATTTATTAAAAAATACACGAACAATTAAGATTTTCCAATTAATACACAAACTAATTTTGGTTGCCCTATAAATACATGAACTTTTGAAATTCGGAGGTTTTACACCTTGTTCTTGTTCTTATCGTACTAGTTGGCTGGGCGTCCATGATCTTCTCTTTCATATATTATAGAACCCGAGATATCTAGGAAACCTTTTTATGTTGTGTTTTTTGCACATTTTATATAAGCTTTGACATTCTTTTTCTCGAGTATTTTTAGCCATTTTTGAGTCATTACAGGTTAGGAGTAGGTTGGGAGGCTCTTGGAAGGACATATGAAGAAAAGAGTACAAATTGGAGTTTTCCAGCGGAGTAGCCATGCAGAGCAACCGAGCGGGTGATCCTAAACCGAGCAGCCACTCGCACGCTTGACATTTTTAAGGAAACTACAAGATATTTTGGAATTCATCGCTCTCGTTTAGAGAAGAATTCCATGAACTATATTTCTACTTCTTTTATAATCGCAGTGATGTATTATTCAGTTTTAATCTCTGTGTTTTTTGTTCAATGGTCGAGTAGTTGAATTAGTTAGTCTAGGGTGTTAGGGTGCTAGATCGTGAGCTGGACATAAATAAGCACAGTTCAAAAGTTTCCCCAGATATCTCGGGATCTATAACATACGAAAGAGAAGATAACGGAGGTCCCAGTCAACGAGCACGATTACAACAAGAATGAGGCGTAAAACTTCTGAATTTTAAAAATTAATGTATTTATAGGGCAACCAAAATTAGTCTGTGTATTAATTGAGAAGCCTTAACAATTCATGTATTTTTAACAAATAAAAATTAATCTGTATATTTTAATGGTAACGGATTCTTAACCCTATGTTTAAAAAGAGTTGATGTCGTCAAAATCGAAATATAAAAACTCTTGATTTCAAAAGTTTATATATTAATATGACAACCAAAATGAATTTGTGTATTAATTGAGAATCTTTAATAGTTTGTGTATTCTTTTAGCAAATCAAAATTAATTCGTATATGTTTTAGAAAATTTCCCTTAGGAAATTCACTTCTCTAAAATCTTTCTATATATGCCAACAATTATGATTTTTATAACAAGGTTTCTATATATGCCAACAATTATGATTTTTTTAACAAGGCAACAGTTATGCTTTATAAAAATCAATCTTTCCTTTTGGTTTTATGCAAATTTGTATAATTAAATTAAATTTTTTATCATTTTTTACAAACACTCTATTCATACCTACATCTATTCTATTAAATTAGGATCGTGAAAAATTGGTAAATGTTATGTTTAAGTGTTTATTCCCACGTCTACTCCCTCATAGTAATAAAATAAGAGTCAATTTGCTGAATATTCATAGGAAAAGCAAATATGAAGAATATAGCCATCGGAGAGTTGATGTGACAATTAGAGTGAAAGTTGGATTGTTTTCTCCTTTCAATCGCTAGCGCATGTAGATTAGGCCAATTAGACATTTGAAGCATAACACAAATCTCAGAACAATAACATGATGGAAAGGCCACGTATTATGGACATGAGGCAACGAAATGAAACACAATACAATATTACATATGCAATAGTATAGAACATGAGCGATAGTATGATACCACCAAGGTTGACGCATCTGGGACTGGATGATGGACAAAAATGCAATAAAAAAAAACAATTCAGAAGTTGGAACGACTTAGAATATAGGCTTGAAATGTAAGGAAAAAGAACATATGAGGACAAGGCGAGCGCCAAAAGTTGTATTATACTATATATGATATATAATAGACTGCGAAGAACGATAGGAAACAAGGTGCGTTTCAGGGGCATAACATGAGGCAGAAGCGTATGGGTACATATGCAGGAGGAAAAATGATGTATGTAGTAAAACAAAAGCAGCCACCTGGTTGGAGCCGTGTATTATGACAGTGCAAATAAAACTATTGTATACAAGGCAAAATATATGTACAATATAACATCCCTGCGAACATGGGTATTGCAGGCTTTTGTGAGGGAAAGTAATTGGGTATAGGGGGGGGAATATTCATTGTACTCTCATTAGAGAGCTATACTATAGTATGTTTAAGATAGTATAGGTGCGATATTTAAGAAAAAAAAGAACAGATTCCCGGAATAACATCGTAAATGGCTATACTAGCTTTACACGATAGTAGCTACATTTCGAACCGTAATTGTCATTGTCTTCCTATTTAACAAAATATATTATAGTTTATCTTAGGTAGTATAAGTTAAAGAAAAACAAAAATAAAAGATTTCGGGATACCATCACAAAAAGGCTACACTAGGTTCACACGATAGTAGGAACATAAAGGTCACATTTCAGTTGGTTGCACACACAACATTTGCAAGCACAAATAGTCATTGTATTGCCATTTAGAAAACGATACTACAGTTTAGTAGAAAGAAGTAGAGAGGGGTTTAATATCAACGTAAGAAGTTCATACTCAGTAACGTACTATACTATATGATGTATTTTGAGATATTTTAAAAAATCATTTTCACACTACAAAAACATAATTTACATCTTAGTCAAAGAAATTATAATTTATTCATAGAAACATTAATTTATTCAAATTCTGAGTATTTTACACAAAATTTAAGCTTATAATTTTACAAAGCAAATTATGTTAAAATAGGTTTAACAGGTTTTAAGTGAACTTTTAATAGAAATAAATATTAGTTTAAACTCATTTATTTTAACAGATTTTAAATGGGTTATTGTATTAAAAATATTTATTAAATGTGATTTACTTAGTTAGTGGCGACTATGTTAACACATTTACATAAATATATTTATCTGAATACATTAAAAAATTAAAACTTTTTTCAAAATTTTTGTTTTTACATTTTCCAACAGCTCTTTTCCCCATTTAAAAAAATAAAATTGAAACTGAAATTCAAATATATTTTCAAAATTTAAAATATTTTACATAAAACTAAAATGGGTCTATATTCAAACATCTTTATTTAAAATAAAACTAAAATAAATTGGGGAAATTACCATTCTATCACAAGTTTGAGACCACTTTGCAAATTTAGCTTTAATGAATGACAGTTTTCAAAAATACCTTTAAATTATGATGAATAGACTAAATTATTTTTTCAAAATATTTATAAAACATTGAGAAACTCAACCCCACCCTTGCACTTAAACCCAAAACAATAATCACTAAAGTGTAAACCCAAATGTTAATATATTTTTGATTGAAGGTATTTTTGAAAAATGGTATTTAACTTGTGCTATTCTTAGCAATTTCTCATTAAAATTCAATTAAATTTTGAACGGGTCTAAATTAGTCAATGTAATTATTGTCAATGCAAACAAATAAATCTATCTATTCTATTAAAATAGGATCATGACCTATTGATAAATGTTTTGTCTAACAATCTATTCTCATATTTTACTCTTTAAGAAATGAAATATCTCCTTTTTGTAACTACATATAACATTTTGATTTAAAAGCTAAAAACGCAACTCCTTATTTATTTGCGTAGTGGATAATTTAATAATCTTGTATTACTTCTAAAATAAATAATAATTTTATTAAAACTGCTTTTTGTTTTTGAGAGTTTTTACATGAGCCTAACATGCTGATTTTATATAATTTATACTAAATATTTAAAACTGTTTTTATCTTATATTATTCTATTCAAATTCGTCGTATACTACATGTATGATTCAAATATGTTTGCATACAATATAAAACATATATTCTATTAAAGCCAATTATATTTTTTTAAATTATATAGGTAACAAATTATATAGGTAACAAAATATTTTTCAAATTTGTTATATATATTTTATAATAAACATATGTAAGTTTTTCAATAATTATAACTGTTATACTTAAGTAACTACTAAATTTCATTAAGCTTTTTAATACACAAACTTTTTTGTTACCCATTTTAATACTCCAACTATTTATTTTGTTCATTTAAGGGTAATACACAAACTTTTAAAATTATACCCGTTTTAGTACCCAAACTTTGTTATTTTGATTAAAATGCTAATAATTTTCAAAATAAATTTAAAAAATATCCAAAATCTAAGAACAAATATTAAAAATTCCTAATTTTATTTTAAGTTTTAGAAAAAAGGTAATAAATTAGCGCACAAATTTTAATTTTTAAATTTTTAAAATAACCTCACCGAATTTGTTCATCATTAAAATAGGGTTGAACAAAATTAATAATATTTCGGGTTATTTCATTTATTAAATACAAAAGATTAAATAAATAGATTGTTATTTTTATAAAGAACTAACAAAGAGTTAATAATTTTATCAACAAAACAATCTCGCGCTTTTAAATCGAAATCTAGTTGTTCTTTATTTTCATAAAACATCTTTACTAATCTTAGTTCGAATTACTTAAGTTATGCCTATAAAGTTCGTGTTTCTTCTGCTGTACATTTAAGTCCATGTGTTCTCCAAAATAATGATTCTGAAAATACCTTTTAGTCACCAGTATCTTTTTTCTTACTTTGATTTATATGATATGATGATAGTTACAAATGTTTATGCTTGAAGTTTTATCTTACTGAGACCTGTACTTACTACACAAAAGAGTTAATTACTTTCACAAAGAGTAACTGTAATAATCAGTCCACAAAACATATTTTGTATTGCCTTCAATGGAAAAGCTTTAAAACAAGTCATTAGAGTTTTTCTTCTTATTCTTGTAGTTAAGCAAACAATTCATTAAAACTCCCTCAGTATCTTCGTAGTACAAAAACTTTGATGATATATGTTATCATATGTTAAATGGTGATAAAGACCTGTATAGGACCACAGACAGTGAGTCAAAAAACAAAAGGCAAACAAACAAAAAGATAAAACTTAAAGAATGGGTAAGAATAAAGAACCCATAAAACACCCAAGAACATAATCCAAGTCTGACCAATAAGATCGCACATATGTGGATCAACTTCGGTATGTGAAGCCAAGTCATCAGTACAGTGTCTTTTCCCTTTGTACAACCCAACAAAAATGGGTATGGCCACACAACTTCAATAATACACCAAGTCTTTACCTCCTCAATCACACTAGCTTTAACCATAACCCCTCGATATATAATTACTCTCAAGATTAACCTACTCATAGCAGTATGCTAATTAAAAAATATCAAGACCTAAGAAAGTCATGTCTCTTTTACTGACATAAGTAAGTACAAAGATATACTTGAACTAGACGTCATGTCTCCTTACTGACATAAGTAAGTACAAAGATATACTTGAACTAAACGTCATGTCTCCTTACTGACATAAGAAAGAACAGTAAAAAAAAACTTCAAGATCTTTGTCTATTTCCAGCGGAAATATTATTATATAACTAAAGAAGACTCCTTTGTCAGTGCCCATTATTCTCCATTCTTCTTAGCCTTGTCTTCATCATTGTCCCCTTTTTCTTGCTTTTAAGATCTTTTTTGTTCTTCGGTCATGACAAGTCACACGAATATAAGTATGAAACAGCTACTGTGTGTGTTTTTACTCTATAAAGCGTAGCATATTCTTTTTTTTTTTGTCAAGTCTCTACTTCTGATTTGATTTTCTTCTCTAAACTCTTTGTCACGTCTTGCGCAGAAACTATGATTCCAGAGCATCAAGAAGATGTCAAGCGGCCACGAGACTGTGAACTGTGTCTGAACAAACACGCGGTTTGGTATTGTGCTTCAGATGATGCTTTCTTGTGCCATGTTTGTGATGAATCAGTGCATCGTGCAAACCAAGTGGCGACAAAACACGAAAGAGTTTGTCTAAAAACAACACCAAAGCCGGTTTGGCACAGCGGGTTCCGAAGAAAAGCAAGAACACCTAGAGTCAAAAAGCCACAAGGGAAGGTTGATGATGAGAGAAGAAGAGAAGACCCTCGTGTTCCCGAGATTGGAGGCGAAACCAATGAAGATGATGAGGATCTAACTTCTCTTGTGCCAGAGTTTCAGGGATTCATAGACATGGAATTCTTGTTGAGCAACCATGATGGTTCTGAAGAAACAATGAGACGATTCAACGTTGACCAAGAAACTGATGCAATGGAAGATGTATGTTACATTGAAGAAGAAGGTAAAACCAATGGAGATGAAGCATGTCATGAACAATCTTTGATGAGCTGCAAGAATGAGTACGACATTAAACCCACCCTGGTTACAACAAAGCAGAGGAACATGTTACTTAGACTTAATTACGAAAATGTTATAGCAGCATGGGATAAACAAGAATCTCCAAGAATAGCAACATGGAACCAAAATGAGTTTAACAACACAAGTAACTTCCAGCTAGTTCCTCCAGTAAGTTTTTTTTTCTTCTAATTTCATTTAGCTTTGTTATGAGTTATTACAAAAACGTTATCATCATAGTTTCAAAATAGCAAATCAATCCCAAAACTACAAAAGAAACTTATAAATATTTCGATGCTAGGGAATAGAGGAGAAGAAAGTAAGCAACAGAAGTGAGAGAGAAGCAAGAGTATGGAGATACAGAGACAAACGCAAGAATCGTTTGTTTGAGAAGAAGATAAGGTATGAAGTTAGAAAGGTTAACGCAGACAAAAGGCCGAGAATGAAAGGTCGATTTGTCCGGAGATCTTTAACCAACGACTCCTAGGAATGGATTCTCAGATTCTATTCTGCCCTGTCCGAGTTCTAGTCACATATTATCGAACAAAGTAAAATAAACAAGTTTATGTACTAATTTTCGAGAATTATTTGACAAAAAAGGATTCAAAGATAGATTTTAACTAGTAAAAGGTTTTCTTGTAGGTGTAAACACATTTTAGGCCCTTTCTCAAAAAAAAGTACACACATTTTCAGGGGATATATTATCAACTCATTTTTAGCAAAGAGTGACTTTTTTTCTTTGAACGGCAGCAAATAATGACTAATTCAATAATAAACTGATACTATGGCTGCCATGACAGAAAAAGCCTCTAAATATACTCAGAATATCATATCTATTATTATACATAATACGTGACTCTACCGTGCTCATGTGAGAATATAAACATAGATAAGATACTCTTTTAAATACGTACTAGATTTTAATCTGTTTTTTTTTCAAAGGGCAGAATTTGTTTTTAGTTGATAAAAATTTATTTAACAGAAACTACATATTTTAAGTATTTTAAGATTGATTTTAAATTTGTGCAGATATTTGAGTTAACATTTTTTTCTGGTTCGACTTAAATGTTCAGTATTGAGGAGAATTATGACCAATGATGTATTTAATCTAAATATTTAAAAGTTATATGAAGATTAATTTATTTAAATTTCATTTTCAATAATTTTTGTTTTTTTAATATTTTTTTATCTCAATTTGGACGTAAATGAGTATGGATTTGACCCATACTTTAAATCTCATGATTATATAGTTGACATAATTTTATTTAATAAAATTTAAAATTTTGTAAATAATTTATATTTAATTTGGATACATGACTAATTAAATTAATTTCTTAATTATGATTATTTTTGGATACGTGACTAATTAAATTAGAAAAATTAATTATGTTAATGACTAATAAAATGATGATTTTAATTAAAATATGTAAAAATTAGTTGATAAATATTTATAATTTTGAAAAAATTATTTTTCAGTTTTATAATATTCAGTTTTATCTGTAGAACACTAATTTTTGAAATTATATTTCTGATTAATAGTTATTTATATTTTATTTATATAGAATTTATTTTTGTGTTGATATTTATAATTAAGTCATAAATTTATAGTAATATAATTATATTTTTGTCAAAATAAAATAGTTCATTTAGTTAAATTTTCTGAATTGATTAATTTCTACATTTATTGGTTTAAACTTTAATTGGATAACACACAAATTAAGTGATGAATTAAATGTACTTGGTGTAAAATTTTCTTATGAATTTAATGCATTTCCAAATAATGCGTATGGTTGTTTTTAGGATGATTTAGGAATATAAACATAGGGTCTAATTGCTTACGGTTCCATATCGATCAGACATGGATAGACGGATGTGCTCTTTGGAGAGTAAGCTCGTCTAATCAACACTTGATTACTTTAAATGGGTAGCTGACAAAAAAAATCCTTACGGCTGGAGCTTTATATTTCTTGCTGTAGAATTTATGTTGTAGGAATTTGTGTTGTAGATTTATAATTTTTGTTGTAGAGTTTATGTTATATGATTTTATGTTGTAGGTGTAATATTTTGTGTTGTATTGATAGGATTTCAGCTGTTAGTTATTAAATATTAACAGTACATTTTAAAAGATATTAATTCTGATTATTTGAAAATAAAATAATTAATAAGTATTATATATATGTTAATTAATTATTGTATAATTAAAAAATAGTGATATTATAAATATATAAATGCCAAATTTTATTTATGTGTATGTAGATTTTAAATTTATGTACAATATATATGTATATATTATTACATAGTATCTGTTATATTTTAGTGGATTACATATGTAGATGTAAATCCATTATTATATTTGGATTCATGAAATATAAATATATTACACTACATTTATATATATATATATATATGAATAGAGAAAAGAAAACCTTTTTATAAGGCACATGAAAATATATTCAAAAACACTTGCGATATAGAGACTGATTGGTAGCAGCTGTAACTTTATTTTTTCCTGTAAAATTATTGTTGTTGTTGTAAATTTTATTGCTGTAATTTCTTTTTGCTGTAAAGTTTAGATGTAATTTATTTATAAAAGTACGATGGTATAAATTAGCTGTAGATTGTATTATATACATGCATAAAAACTTTTTAATAAATACATAATAAACTTTATAATAATTTCTAATTCTATTTGATAAATAAAGTAATTTAAAAAATATATAAAATAAACTAATACAAATTTTAATGAAAATAAATTTAACATAATAAACAAATACATAACTATAAGAATAAAAATAAAATATTAATATTTTAATCAAACTTAAAAGTAAAAAAGAAAAAAGAAAACAGATGGATGATACGACATTATATATGTATATATTTAGAACTAGGGTTTTATTGTTTTCAAATTAATATTGGAATAAAACTAATATAAATATACTTTTAATCTTTGAAAGCCCATAAAACTAGGTTGTACAGTGGGAAGTTTTAAAGCAAAGCTGTAGAAACAATTTCTTTTATAAAGTCTGAATGCTGTCAAATTAGTTATGTAGGTATAATAGTGCTATGTGCAGCTTCTCCAACATTAACCAATCGTCACCATAGCTGTGGAAAATTCGCTTTCTACCAATCATCCCCAAGTACATTTTAATTCGTAAATGCAAAGTATAAGTCGACTTTAAAGATTAGTTTTTTTTTTCGTCGAAAAGTTGTTGTATTACTCAGATTAGAGGTGACCTGGGTAACCAGGCCAGAATAGAACAACAAATAAAATAAAGTTCTCTGTGAAAAGATCTAGCAGTCCTAGCTAGCGCGTCTGTAACTTGGTTTTTCGTCCTCGGAACATAAGAGATCTTGAAATTTGGAAAACAAGTCTTCAATATCTCTATCTTCTCCAGCTCTGTTGCGAATCTAGGCCACTCCTGAGAGTCCTTGATCATGGCGATCAAATCTTTGCAATCCGTTCCAAAGCTCTGACATGTCGAATGTTGTAACATATTCTCCATCGCCCAAACTAGCGCGTTCAATTCAGAATGCAAGACTGATTCTCTGCGAATGCAATTACGTGTTTCCATAAGTCCAGCCTTTCCCAATCCGTCCATCCATGCCCATCCATTTCCACTAAATTGAGCTGTTGGCGTCCATGATCCATCTATCATACAGATATTTCGCAAGCTTAAGACTTGGACCTCTTCTGCACTATTACTTTGATCGGTTTGTGATTCACTCTCATTTGCCTTGAACCATGCTTGACACTCACTTTCAGCATAACAAACTAACTCCAAAGGATCTCTGTCTATTCCCCTAAAGAGTTTATCATTTCTGGCCTTCCAAATGTACCAGATTATCCATGGATAAGGATCCATGTTAGAGTCTGGTTGAGAAATGTTGTTTTTCCTCCAAAAAGAGATAGTCCATATTAGCATAGATGCTCGGGAGAGGAAAAATGTCATGACTTGTTGGTGTTGCTGATAAAACACCATGCCTGTAGAGTTGGCGGGCATTCAAAAATTGCATGAGTAACAGATTCGTCAGGTTCTCCACAACGTTGACAATAGTTATCACATCGCAATTTCCTCCTTATCAAGTTCTTCGTAACTGCCACATGACCGGTTATCAATTGCCATATAAGATGACATATCTTCTTTGAGGATTTTATCTTCCAAGCAAAGGCTTGAAGCATAGAAATACTCGGCTCCACTATCTTCTTTTCTATCTCCGCATGCATCAAGTTCCGAGCCACCTAATAACCTGATTTGACTGTGTACTAGCCATTTATAATGCAGTTCCAACAGAAAGTATCGCGACGATGGGTCGTACTTATGGCGAGGCTTCTGATAAAATGAATATCAGTAGGGGCAACATAATCCTCAAGAAGGCTAACATTCCACTCATTTAGATCTGCATTAATCAAATCACTCACTCTCATGTTTGGGCTTAAGACTGGAGCCACTGGTCTGGAAAGCCTTGCTGGTAGAGTAGGAATCCAAGGATCCTCCCAGACCTTAACCTCGTATCCTAAATGTATTTTGTGTCTGATTCCCAATAGAAGTAACTCCCTTGCTGCTGAAATACTAGTCCACACATATGATGGGTTGCTTACAGAGATATTTCGCAAAGACGAACTCATTCTCTAATATCTTCTTTTTAATACTCTTGCCACGAGTGAGTCAGGGTTCTGGACCAGTCTCCAGAGCGGCTTTGCCAGAAGAGCAAGGTTAAATTCATGGATCATCCAAAAGCCAATGCCACCTTCCTCCCTTGGTAAACAAACTTTATCCCACTTCGCCCAGTGAATACCTCTCTTTGGGAGGGGGTTTGAGCTTCACCAAAATTGTGCGATGGCACTAGCTAGATTTTCACATATCTCGAGTGGCAGTAGGAAGCTAGACATTACATATGGCGGAAGCACTAACAAGATTGATTTAATCAAGACTTCCTTTCCCCCTTTTGAAAGCCATCTGCCCGTCCATCCATTAACTCTATACATTAATTTTTCCTTCAAAAAACAAAGAGCTTGCATTTGGATCCACTTATGTCTTCTGGGATACCTAAGTAAGTCCTAATTCCTCCTTCATTTTGGATTCCAAGAGTATCTTTGATCTGCTGCCTATGACATGTATTAATCGTCTTACCAAAGAGTAGAGATGATTTAGCAAAATTGATGCGCTGTCCAGATGCATATTCATATTTCCTGACCACATTCATCACTTCTTCACATTCACGGAGCTCCGCCTTACAGAAGAAAATGCTATCATCAGAAAAGATGAGGTGGGATACTGAGGGACATGCGCGTGTAACCCGCATCCCCGCTATCTTCCCTTGATTCTCTGCATGATTAAGAAGGCTAACGAGCGCTTCCTTGCATAGAATAAAGATGAAAGGAGACAAAGGGTCTCCTTGACGTAGGCCTCTCCCTGGAGTAATATTTCCCCTAGGTTTCCCATTCATGAGCATCTTATATTTCACAGATGTAATACACCTCATTATCCAAGAGATCCAGATTTCCGAAAAACCCATCTTACGCATTACAACTTCAATAAAAGACCACTCCATTCGATCATACGCCTTACTCATGTCTGTCTTAATGGCCATTCGTTTGTTTCTTCCACTTGTCTTAGCTTTTAATGCATGAAACATTTCCTGGGCAATCATGATATTATCTGTAATCTGTCTTCCCGCAACAAAGGCTGACTGGGTTTCCGAGATTCTGTCAGGAAGAACCTTCTTTAATCTCTGGCATAAGACCTTAGAGATAATCTTGTAGCTTACATTACACAGGCTCATGGGTCTAAATTGGGGCATCTCATTAGGTTTCGTTGTCTTCGGGATGAGACATATATTTGTATCATTTAGACCACTCGCCATTGATCCATGTAAAAGAAATTGATTAACCATATGAGTTAAATCCTCCTTGACAATATCCCATAATTTCTTATAAAACATAGCTGTCATCCCATCTGGTTCAGGAGCTTTCTCCGGATGCATAGCAAAAAGGGCCAATTTAACCTCCCATTCCGTGACCGGGGCCGTAAGGTCATTGTTTATTGACTCAGTGATCGTAGTATCTACCTCAGAGAGTGCCTCCTCTATATCCTGCGGACTTGAAGATTCAAATAGTTGTCTGAAGTAACTAGTAGCAATGGCTACCAGGCCATCCTCATCCTCAACTACACTTCCATTTGCATTTATTAGCTGTGTAATCTTATTCCTAGCTCTCTTGTGTTTTGACAGTACATGGAAGTATTTTGTATTTATGTCCCCTTCTCTTAACCAAAAGATTCGACACTTTTGCTTCCAGAAAATCTCTTCTGCCTTAAGAGCCTTTGAGAGATCCTTTAGAGCTTCAGATATTTCCTCTATAGATGCATCACCAATTTTTCGGAATTTAAATTTTGTTGTCGTCGCCACTAGCTCAATGCTTTCCTACAACTCGAGATATGATCCATTATACTTGTGTCTTGGGGAAATTCTGAAGATTTCCATCCATCAAGAATCACTTGCCTTAGTTCCTCATTTTCCAGCCATCTCTTATCAAATTTGAAACTTATTGATTTCCTTATTGGCTTTATGAGGATGTCTGCTAAGATTGGACGATGATCTGATCCCCATAGCCTCATATACTGAACAGAAGAGTGGGGGAACTTTTCATGTCAGTCTTCATTTCCAACAGCTCTGTCCAGTCTGCACCTAACCGTTGTTCCTCCAGCTCTCTTTCCAACCCATGATAGCATTTTCCAGTGAAGGGGAACTCCAGCATCCCGCAGTCACTTAGCATTTGCTTAAATGGTATGAAGGAGCCCAGTCCTTCGATTACCACCCTCTTTTTCCTCATGCCCTGTAATTTCATTAAAGTCACCAATCATGAACCATGGTCCAGTCCTTGTTGTTGAAAAACGCGTAAGACGTTCCCAAACTATGTTTCGTCTTTCTAAAACAGGATCCCCATAAACAAACGTCATAAAGACTTTTATTCCATCAATGACTGCCTCAATGTCAATCATTATGTTATTCGAAAATAATACATTAACTTGAAATTCATCCATACAAAATAAAGCTAAACCCCCGCTAAGGCCAAGTGGCTCAACGGTAAACAAATGATCAAAACCTAAGTCGGCCTGAATGTTTTGCAACAACGGCCTTTCATTCTTCGTCTCAGAGAGGAACACAAGTCCTGGGTGATGCTTCTGACACATGTCCTTAAGGTGTCGAACTATGAGGTCGTTCCCAATCCCTCGATAGTTCCAACTGATTATCTTCATGGGTGGTGGTGGGAGGTGTTATTGGACCCCTCCGACCCATTGTGTCGCCGATAGTTGCTTTTAGAATCCTTAGATGACCCAGTACGATGTGTACCATGACGCTCCCTTCCTCTATAAGATAGACTGTGTCTTCTTTGAGCTCCCCGATGAGAAAGATCCTTCTTCTTTGATGAGTGCCCAAAGACACCCCAATCTCTCTCCTGAGTTTAGAAGACGATGCTCCCTCTTCATTTCCATCCCCAACACGAACCTCTTTTGTTCCATTTTTCTTCCCACTCTCCATCTCCATTAGTTCCTCCCCAAGTAAATCCTCATCCGGATCTTCATAGTCCATTGCCGCATCCATACGTTCGTCATGCTTACTACTCAACTCATTTATCTCCATGTCCTTTAAAGCTCCAATCATTTGGGCATCGGCCAGTAGATCTTTTTCCGTAGGAGAGAAAGTCAAAGATCGAGCAACTCCTTTGTCTCTTTTCGTGACATGAGCATCATGATGTGTAATGTAATGGAGTGACAATCTGACTAGCGAGCCTCTTTCTCCCCAAATGACTTTCCACTACCTTCCCCGGTTGGTGTAGATGAGGAGGTTCATCATTTGTAGAGGTAGATGCCGTGATTCATGAGCATATGGCTCAATGAAGGCTGTCAGAGTATCCACTTTCCTTTTCTGCTTTTCCTTATCTCTCCATACAGCATGGTTATTCCTCAGATATGGATCATAGCGAGAGCCATGACGAGAGGAACTTGTGTGTAAAATATCCCTTTTTCCCAATTTTCCAAAGTGTTTTTCAAGATAGGGATCCCTTTGATCATTCTCAAACGTTACAGCACGTCTGAGGCCTTTCTTAGTAGGACGATTGGCAGTAATCTTCATGTAATCTCTTTGATCCCTTTCAGTGATCCCATCTTTTCCTTGATCTCGCAGCAAAGACTGACGAGAGGAATCTGAAGCTGGCATTTGCACTTGAGTGAAAATGCCTGATCTACCTCCCTGATTCGCCATCCCATGATCTTTTGAAGGACAATAAGATTCTTCATGGGTCATCATCCCACAAGAGGAACAATGCTTGAAGAGTTTGTCATACTTGATCTGAATGGACACCTCATCTCCTTTTGGAGAAATGATCTTCCTGTTAAACTTCAGTGGTTTCCTAGAATCCACATCTATTAACATCCTTCCAGCTGATAGGTCTACCGTGTCAATTCGCCCTAGTCTGCCTCCAATATTCCTCAGATTCTTTATTGTCCAGAGGTGCAGCAGAATTCATGTAATTTCCACCCAAAATGGAATGATCCATGGATAATCATTGTGCACTACTGGCTCCCATCTAACAAGCACGAACATACAAAAATTGTAGTGAAAATGCCTTTGGCATAAGACTGATTTTAGGTCCTCTTCAGTAGCAAAGTTAAAAAGAAACTTTCCATTCCCCAGATCATTTGCAGTGACCTTGTCTTTCATCTCCCATTGAGAAATCATGGTGTTAATAAGCTTTTTCCACTTTTTGTTTCTTGGGATTTAGAATCTTCTCGATCAGCGAACGATGAAAATCCTTAATGATATGGGAACCATCTTGGTCAGTTAGCTGTATCGGTTCGTCATCATCGATGACAATCGCCTTTCCTTTCGTGTCTGCCATACGAACATAACGAAACTTGTCCATATTATCAAATACGAACAATCAATTCCTTATGTGAATGACCCTCCCACCTCACGTACTCTTCACCCCCACCACTATAATCAAGCGTATACGTAAATCATCACCCCTCGTATACGTGATATCGTAATGATATACGTGATATGTGCACTATAGAATCAGGCTTATCCACTCGTTATTGATCCACTGTATGTAGATACTCGTATGTGATCCACCCGTCACTGTAATCCAAAGAGAACAAGAAGACACCGATAAGTGACGATGTGATACTCGTATATGAGCTCTCGGTGACGATGTGTGAACCACGATTAGCCGATCTAAACAAGAAGACACCACAACCATCGAGCCGTCGAGGAGATCAAGCGCCTCCCACCCACAACGATGAGTGAGATCAAACCTTCGCGCACCAGCCACGCCGTCGATGAGATCCGCCGCTAGTTGATCCCCGTCGAAATCGCTGTCCTCGTCTCCGCCTAGCCTTCGTTCTCGTCGTCACAAGCCCACGCTCCGATCTCCGCAAGGACTGATCTTCGTCGCACTCCTCACGCCAATCGCCAATCGCCAAAACCCTAGCCGCTCTATTCCAATTTTATTTAAAGATTAGTTATTAAAGATGGTATCTTAACAGATTTTAGGAAATAATCTGACACAAAAATTATAGAAACTTGTAGGTCAAAATATTAATAAAATAGTTTGGTTTCTTTTGTATCTTAATTAGTAAAAATAGACTTGAATTTATTATAGATGAACATACTAAAATGTAAACGTTGTATAATGATAATAGCTGTAACTTGTAATTGTATGTAAAAGCATATCATATTTCAAATTATTGTATTGTGTATTTCTATTTATAATCTCATGTCATTTAAATACTGAGTAATATAATATAACCTTTGAGTTACTTGTATTGTTCTCAGATGGCCTAAAACAATTAAAATCAAAATAGTAAGTATATTAATACAATGATTACGCAAGATTTAGGTTATAATAGTAGGGAAACCTAGTTGCAAGACATTAGTACCTTTTTTCTCATCTACTGTATTTTTATTGACTTAAAGCTTGACATACATAAAGCCGAAAAAGGTCTAACACCCTTTTGAGGCCAAAGCTGACAAGGTAAACGTTATCCCTCAGAGCCAGAGCCAGAGCCAAAACCATCAAAGGTCACAATACTAACCATAAAGCAAAGGAAGCAAATGATAACAAAGGTCTTATGAAGCACACTAATATACATTTAAGATGTGGAGATTTACGATACGAAAAGCTAGAATAAGCGACAAGACGATGATGGTTCCATTTATTTGAGTTACGAGAGAGATCCAAGACAAAGTCCAACATAGAACCACTTGCAAACATCACTCACAAATAAACTTCAACTGGAGGAAGCCACGAGATAATGGATCTCCAACTCGAGCAATAGACGAAGACGACATTTGACAATCAGCTACTCACAAACCGAACTCGATTGAGCTAAAGCTCTAGAGTCCCTTACCAAAAAATCTAGAGAACCCTTCGGTTTAATACCAAGGGACAGCACCACTTCACAACACCGCAGCCTCACACTAAACAAATCAACAATAGAACCACAGGTCGAGCGACGAGACCTTACAAAAAACAAGCATGGTACGCGACTTGACACTATAGAGGACATGATATGAAGCCAAAGGCCACAGCCTAAACATCCAAGCCGAAGAAACTAAACAACCACAACCAACACTACCTTATGACCAACTAACCTAGATGATCATAGAAATCAAATTTGCATTCCATAGCTAAACCAAAACAGATCGTCATTTGGTTAACCCTTAATGAGAACTGAAGAGAAAGCCGAATACACACTACCATCGAAGATCTGCCTAAGAGTCTTCTTACCAACAACAATGGAAGAAGTAGCAACCCACATCAGAGCCAGTTTAGTCTTGCACCGCGCACCAGAAAAATCTTCGAGGTTAACAAAACGATCCAAAATATGAAATGATGATGATGAAACTTGACCTCTTCTCCGTGAAATCCCAGTCCATTAAGATCTCAGGACACACAAACAAACGATAACTATAACACATGACTAAATACAAATCAACCTCATATACTACACAACAAAAGTACAGCCCAAACATGAGGACCAAGCGGCCGAACAAGACCATCAAACCTCACCGACGCCGGAGCCCAGTAGACTAGCTCATGACCACCACCCAAAGCCGACGAGACCTGCACTACTCGAAAATCCATCCAAGCAAAGGAGATCTTGGATCTGGTTCTACAGACAACAGATCCTTACCTAAAACTTAGACAAAACTATATCTCTCAAAAGCGTCTAGGTTACCGTGATTGAAGGCCGAGAGAACAAAGCTATAGATGAGAGGAGGCTGCTCCCGATGGCGCTTGTTGCTTTCTAGGGTTGGGAGTGAATTTGAGACATTAGTACTAATACACTAAGATATCCTTTCATGAGCAAACATTAGTATAATTATATATTTAAATATAAATGGTGTGAACATCCTTTTATATTATTTGAGGAGTATTATTATAAACTAACCTTGACTTCATGTATTATTAGCCAAATTGTCATTTCCTACGTGGCACCACCATAATCACTCTCACACCCTATAATTAAAAGCCCTCTTTTTACTAGATTAATTACATATATTGTCATTGTTCATTAAATTGTAGCTTAACGTAATATATTATATGCTTTCTAATTATTAGATAACGAATCCAGTTTAATTAATTGAGAACAAAAGCAGTTATCTAATATCAAAAGATTTTCTATCAAATTTTTTATTTTAATATCGACATACTCATTTACGGCATAAATTTCTATATCAACCTCACAAATATAAACTAATCTATATCAATATCAAAAGTTTAATATTAGAGAACAAAACTGGTTATTTAAGTATATCATTGTATTGAAAAATCTCAAATGAGCATGGCGATTTTCATAAAATTATCTTTTAATTATGTGATGCTAATAACTAAAATAATGTTAATTTTATAACTATGGTGTATATGAATTAACCGTCTTAGTATGTTTCGTTATAATATTTTTTGTTGATTGTTTTTTGGAGTCAAATGTTTTACAATATTTTTTCGCTACAATATTTATTACTGATTATTGATTGACTGATTTTGGAATCAATTCACAATCTTGATTTCCTTATATTCCAAAACGTGTTTCCAAAATTATGGTTGAGCCGAATGATGTTCCTGAGATTGATGCTTTCATAATGAAGTAATGTATTTCGTTTACTGATTTTGTTAATTAATTATGTTTACTTTAACGAGATGATATCCTTTGTATTACTCTTAATTAGATTGCAAAAGAAGAGTTTTAAAACACTTTTCACAACAGTTGCGGTTTTCTTAGTTTTTATTTATTTTGTTTTCTTATTTTGTTTCTTTAATATTTTACTATTTTATTGCATATGTTTTGTTTTATCTTCTATTCATAATTTATTTTATGAAAGCAATAATTTTATTGCCAATATTTCGTTTTATTTTTACTTCAAAATTAAACAATTTTTTTTGCTTAATTTTATAGATTCACTTCCACGAACTATACCTCAATTAAACAAAACAAATAACACAATTTTTTTTAAACAAAGCTTACTTTATAAACATACAATTTCATTGAATCTCTTATTATATAACATATTATAATAGTGTCAATGACTTTTACCTTTCTAATACCTATAATTTCAAGCATAGTTTCTTTTAATTTATTCACTCCGCAATCTCTCACATAGTCCTTATATTTATAACTAATTTATATATATATATATATATATATATATATATATACAAACACTTAACATCAAACAATCCAATCAACGGTTGAATCCTCTAGACCCCTAATTCCGGTTTACAATATCCTAACTATCAATCAATACTCGATTCAAGCAGACAGAACATGTTTCGAAATCTAAACTACGATAGAAGATATTCTACACTATGAACATGATTTACGGAATAGACACTTACCTTAGCAACTTGGATAAGTGGTATACATGAACTCCAGCTGCTCAAATAGACTCCAAATCTGAAATCAGGGCGAAAAATCGAGTCATAACGCCTTTCGAACGGGTTAAAACGGATAAACGGTGGTCTGGTTAAAAAGTCAACTCGCTTGTCAAAAGTCAACCCGATCAACTCTGTCCCAAGCCGGTCAACCCTTGACCAAATTGAAATCAAATTGAACCAGCCGGTTTACCTTAACCGGATTCGAATTCAATTGGACCAATCGGTTAACTTAACCAATAATCAATTAACTAAAACCAGAAATTAATTAATTAAAAACCGGTTAACTAAACCAAACCGCTATCAATTGCCTAACCGGTTGACCGAGTTGCTGGTTTGACTCGCCGAGTCAACTTGGTCGAGTTACTGAGTCACCGGCGAGTCACCGGCGACGGTCGGCGACGGGCGGCTTACCAGAATGTTCACCGGCGACGGCGGCTCCGGCGAACGGCAACGGCGGCTCCGGCGAACGGCGACGGCGCGTGGTGCTCACGCCCGGACGCAAAGGTGGTGTGTGGAGGCGCGTGTGACTCACCCGCGGCGGAGCGGTGACGCGTGGAGGAGCGTGGAGGAGCGTGGCGGCGCGTCGGCGGTGGTTTGCGGCTGATCTCGGAGCTCCGGACTCGTCTCGACGTCACGAACACGATGGTGGCCTTAGATTTCCAAAATAACAAACGGTTAAGGAGATCTCGCCGGTTTACTAAACGCCTACAAAAGTAAATCGGAAAAGGGTGGGTTCCGATGTTACCTAGGGCGAAATCCGGCGGTTCGACGGTGGATCTGATCTCGGACTGTGGCGGTGGCGACGGTAAGGTGTCAGATCTCGACGACGGCTCACTCTCTGCAAGAATTTCACACTTAAGGATTTTTTTCTGAATAAAATAATGAAGACGACTTGTTTAAATAGTGGAGGCTTACCTAGGGTTTTTAGAAATCCTAATGGGCCTCGCTGGCCGGGTCATTACAATATTCTTCCTTGATTTCGTTAGCTACATAATAGATTCTGTTGGTAATTAGGTTTATTGTGGTTCGAGTTTGGTTTCTCTGACTTTATTTCAAGGAGTAGGATCTTTCATTCTTTTCTACTTCATGTCGTCGATATGAAAGTTAAATGGTTGTCACTTCTGCTCCCTGGGTTGGTTTAATCAATTTCTCCTCGTGGCTCCTCGTGTGTTTCCGGAGCATTAAACTGAGGTGTGGTCTCTGGTTTTCCCAAATACAGTTTGGCATTCAAGGTGTTTCTATTCAATCTTTTTTCTTCTATGGTCTTTATTGCTAGGATGTCTTGTGGCTGTAATGTTGATCGTTCTTTCTAAATTCTCTAGTCGCTTGTATATTTTTCTTTTTTTGCTATCAGAGAATCTTTGGATTCTACTGACTCTTGGTTCCAGTTCAAGTTATAATCTATTAAAAGGCCCATTGGAAACAGCTCATCTCTAACATCTCAAAAACACCACAACAATATGAGCCATTTGTAACAGGCTACGTACGTAGGAAATTGTTTATGTATGAAATTATATGATGGACCAAATACTATGAACTCTGATACTATATTAGTGATATAACTTACATCCAAAAACTAAATCAAAAGTTAAAAATTACCACATCACATATTTATTGCTCAAGAATCTTTATGATTCTTGCTAGCTTTAGTCTCTGGGAATACTTGTTACTCGCATGCGTTGTATACCAAATAATGTATCTTTTTTTTGTTTATGAATGAATGCGTTAAAAAGTTATATAATCTAATATTATTTAGTAAGTGGTTTTATTTTTTTTATTAAAATCTAGTGTTATTAATTATTGTATTTTAAAATTCTTTATCAAAAGATTTAAAATTTAATGCTATTAATTTTTGTATTTATAATCTTTTAATTATAATTAAAAAATTGAATATAAAATTTATAATCTTGTGTTATTCATATTTCATATTTCAAATATTTATATGATTTGAAAGAGTTTGAATAAATTTGGTAAAATGCATCAATCAAAATCTAACATCTTAACGTCAAATTTTATACACAATTTTATTTTTATTTAAAGAAAATCCAAATTTCAAACTATACCAGATAATTCGTGGAATAATATGACAACTGTTACTTCTTTTCCTTTTGTCAATTTAGTGATGAGTTACATCAGAGAACCAAAGATTAAGATTAGAAATATAATCATGAACTCTGTCAAAATTCTGGCTAAGCTTCATCATATCAAACTTATTTCATATTTACTGGCTAGAGAGATAACTGGGAAACCAAATTATGAACTTTTAATAACTAGACAGAAAAATAACACATATTATAAGTTCACGGCATTTGACATTTGCATTTTTTTTCCTTTAATTTAAAACCAGATTTTTACCCAAAAAAAACCCAGATTTCTTCATAAGGTAAACATTCATAAGGTTGAATTATACTCCACACTGGAAACATTTTAAAATCTTTTAGAATTGAGTTAACTTCTATTATAAAAATCAATGATACAACGTTGACTATACAAACACATTGACGGATATTTTAAATATTTACACAAATTATATATCTTAAATTGTAAAATCAGGGTTTGACTGGTATAAGTGGTTTTGAACGTAGCTACGAAAGTTTATAGATGCGGGTGATTGCGGTTGATTGCGGTTTTAAGTGTTGTTAAGCGATTTACAGGACTAGTACATCGGTTAGAAATTAGCATTTATTAACACTTTATACAATTAAAAAAACATTTAAAATCATATTATTATAATATATATAAAATTATATTTATAAAATCATAATATTCAATTACTAAACATTGTGTATATATATATTATTGTCTAAAAATTATAGTAAATTTATTTGTTTTAAAGTTTTATAATAAAATTAAAACAGAATATTAAGTATTTATATTTTCTAAATTTTTAAAATTTAATTAATATATATATATATTTTTAATATTTACTCTCCCGCAATCGATGCTAGCTGAAGCCAACTTTTGATTTTGAGAGGTTTATAGCGGTTTGAAGTGATTTATAGCGTTTTTGTGATTGTTGTAAAACGACAACAAGCACTACCAACCGCAAAAACTGCGTTTGCGGATGGTAGTGGGAAAAGCAATCGGTCTCTCAATCAAATTTGTTGAAGCTCTTTTATATAATACTAACTAGTGTAAACGTCGCGGTTGCATAAGTTTGCGGTTTTCGATTTACACGACTAGTATATCAATTAGAAATTGATGCGTTTGCGAGGTACTTATGACTGATTGACTACCAAGTATAACGGTTTATTAATAAATTAACAATATTAACAATTTATACAATTTTTAAATATTACAAATCATATTATTATAATATTTATTAAATTATATTTAGAAAACCGTAGTATTAAATATAAAAATTATTTTTTGGGTTTATATATTTGTATTTATAAATTAATGTCTAAAAATTATAGTAAATATATTTGTTTTAAAGTTTTAATAATTAAAATATAATATTAAGTAATTATATTTTCTAAATATATTAAACTTAATTAAATATTTTTTATTTAATTTTTTAAAAATTTTAGTTGATCCCCAACCACTCGCAACTGTGAACGTTAACTGGAGCAAGATTTTGATTTTGAGAGGTTTTGAATGGTTTGAAGCGATTTATAGCATTTTGTGATTGTTACAAAACGCCAACAACCACGTAAAGCTGTCTTTGCGGGTGGTATCATCGAAACTAGTAAGGCCAATTACAAAAGAATATCCATCGAACCCCCCCCCCCCCCAACCCAAAAGTGTTCCCCCCCCACCCCAAAATTTGAACACTTGCAACATAGTGACTTGTATTTGTGCTTGTATTGCAGCCGTGACCAACAAAAAAAAAAGCCTCGAAAGGAGTACTTATAAACAACCCATATCAATTAAATCCATGTTACCGTTAAACCAACTATCAACATCAAAATCGTCCATTGGAAAATCGCCCAGCTGAGAATTATCCATCATCGGATCAAAACCAAAAGTCTCAGTTTTGGCATTCTTGTTATCCTTTTCCAAAAACAAATCAAACTTAAAATCACTTGATTTAACAACCGTATCTGCAAAATTATCTGAGATGGACGATGTCATCAACGGATCTTCCAACATTCTATCAATTGTACCCTCTTCATCATCACAACCAAAACCGAATGCTTTCTCCACAACAGTTCCCATATTTACCACTTCGCCACTTGCCTCAGTCTCCTCGCCCGGAGACTCGGACGATGGCGAGTGAAGCAAGTCGTTTGATAGCTTGGTTAAATCTTCTACTGCCTTGTTTTTCTGCTTACTTGACCCACACGTTTTATTAAAACCTACCTCGACCACCTCCTGTTTTGTCCAATCAGTTTGGTTTACTAGACCCAATTGTTCTTCAAAGCTTGCTTTGCTTTTCTGATAAGCCTCTGCTGCTGCTTCGACAGTATCAAACGTTCCAAGCCACATTCTCTTTTTCTGAAACGGATCTCTTATCTCCGCCGCAAATCTACCCCATGGTCTGCGCCGTACACCTTTGAAGCCCGACGATGATTTCCTATTTCCGGTGACTTTTTCTAAATTTGAATTCGACCGTTCGATCAGTGTGGGGACACATATCTTTAGGACATGAAGCTTCGATTGTTTTTGTTTGGTCGGATCGCGAGTATTATCTCTAGAGATGACTTCATCTTCGCTAGAGGATTCGGTGGCGTATGGATCATTACATACTACACGGACTGATTTAATCAAGCTGAGATCAAATTTCTTTGTGTGGTTACTGATCATTGTTCTCTCCGGACAGAAAATCTTACAAAAAAATATAAATAAATATAAAAACCCCAAAAGTGATCGAGTTTTGATTTCATGATAGTACGATTTGAGCAAGGAAACGTAGTGATTCATTACCTTTGAATTGATATGTATTAATATCGTGAAATTAAGGGATTTGATGATCCAATCGAATCTGTCATATTCTGGAATTTATAATCGAGGTTATTATATGCGGAGGAAGCTAGAAGAAAAAAAAAAACCGAACCAGACCTCATAAATGGTAAATATATAAATTTGCTTCGTTTTTTGTTTTTTTTTTTGTAATATTTCTTTTAAGATATAGTCGGGGAAACTGAAATCTTGAGCGTATAAGCATAAAATCGGGAAAATCGTTTATTGCCTTTACCAAAAATTCCGTCTCCAAAACCTGGAAATATATGGTTAGTGAGAAAATATATGGTTAGTGAGAAAATATATATCAGCGAAAGATTTATGAGAAAAATCTCAAGAGTGAAGAGGATATATTTTGTTTATATATCAATACGATAAACCAAAACTGAACTAACCAAACAAAATCAAACCAAATAAAATTATATGGCATCCGGTTTGCGGTTTGTTCTTGTAGTTTGGTTTGATTTTGTTTGGTTAGTTCAATTTTGGTTTATTCCCATTGTGAAAATATTACCAAACTAAATTTAAAGGGTTTTAGTACGGTTTGATATAAGCTGTTAATTCAATATATGTATATATGATATTATTTTGTCAAACTAAACTAATTTTGTTGTTAATCGGTTTATTCCGTTGGATTCTATAGATAAATCAATTATATTTGAAAAAAAAGATAATCGTTATAGATATATACTATAATGGCCCAAGTAAAATCCAACACAAAAATAAACTACAACTAGGGCCGGCCCGCGCTACGCGCGGGTATTTGACGATCATGTGATGTATATAATCATATTATCATCAATTTTCATCGGGGATGTTGTATATTCATAAGAATTATTGGTGACTAATATTTACATACATATGGATTTGGTTTTGATTGGAATATATGTGCATGGTTGAAGTGTATTATGGTAAACTTATCAGCTGCGTTCGCAACGTAGAATATAGGTGCATGGTTGAAGTGTAGTGTTTGTGAAATGCAACTATCAGTAATGTGCCATGGGTCTGATTTGTTACTCATATGATTTTTGTGGATTTTATGTGTTGGATTCCCAATAGCGTAGGTTTCGGTAACCTTTTAGTGGAAAGTGTTGATATTTATGCTTAAAGCTTTATAAAAGACCATGCGTGTGTTTCGCACTTGGGCGTATACGTTTGATTCATGTTGTAAACATGCAGAGGAAGTATTGAATATAATTTTCCAAATTAAAATTTCGTTGGTGTACCATATATTAATTGTGAGATTGTTTACACTATAGGTTCGGTATAACAATATGAGTGGTTTGCACAACGGTCTTTTATATGTGTAATTATTACCACTCAGTTGAGTATACATAAGTTTATGGTTATTTTCCTAAACTTTAGTTGTTTGTGTTTTCGATTTACATTGGTAAGTAATGTGTATGTTAATTATTTATGTCTTTTAAGAATGCTTTAGATGAAGAGTTGATTAAAAAAGATTATATTTGATATGATTTATTTGATTGCTCCGGTTGGAATAGTGCCACATTTTAATCTTCCTAGTAACATCATGTCTTTCTTTGTATATGTTGTAATAGTAATTATTTTCTTATAATGTAATCGTTTTCTCTCAACATGCAGTTGAAGTCAAGTCAAGATGATAATAATTTGAATTTTCATTTCTTATAGAGATTAGAGTAATATTATATGCGAAAGTGTAGCAAAATAAAGCTAAGCAAAATAAGAAAACATTGAAACTGAAAAGTGTAAAGAATGAAAAATTTGTCAATGACTATCAACGGTTATTATTCATAATAAAATGAAACATCCTCAATTAGAAAATGTATCTCTTCACCACAAAGGAAGCAATTAACAAAGAGAGTTAGCTCTCTACATGGTTCTCAACACCTGCAGCTTATCAATTCAAATTAAAATTGCCAATATAGATTATGAAGATAGCGGAAGTCAATGTTTGATAAAAACGTGTTTCGGCGTTCAGTCTTACCAGAAGATGTTCAGCCTAAACAGTTCTAGTGTTAGTTGGTTTTGTCGTCTTCCCATTCAACACCACGAAAACAACTTGATCAATTTTATCTGCCACACTAAGCTCTACATGGTACGTGAGAGACATAAATGGATCCATATAAGTTGTTGAATGAACTGAATCACTGGAAATTTATTGAAATAAAATATGAATATAATGGAAAAGTTGTGTACTTGACGACAACAACAACTTTGGTAACATTACAACAATGCATGTAATGATAGGTCCCTAGACCATCTCTACTTCTACCTGAACAGATATCCATGAGTCTCCATGACTCTTGCCAATTTTTAGCTCAAACCGATTTTTTTTTCCTAACCAAACATCATAATTTATCATACATATCACACTGTTTTATACTACATCAAACAGGCTCAAGAATACATGTATAATTAACAAACGAACCGTTCACTCCTGAATCCCACCGTTTATTATGAAGCCGGACATTCCAGGAGTATGTATACCAAATTTCAACTCGATCCAAATTTATTTACCTTGTCAAACAATCTCCTAAAAATGCTGTTAAAGAACAGTTTTCTCTATTTCTGCAGATTGAGATGTCTGTGGCCCAACTTTGAAGGTGATATATGAATTGTTTATAACTTCTATTCATAATTCGATTGATCCAATGAACTCTATGCAACGGAATCTTTCCATGTATAACTTTATCATGATCCAGCTTCCTTATATCTGGTCGGAAACCACCTCCAAAGTAGCCTGCATACACACTGAATTTAAAAGGTAAAACTGCAGGTTTTCGATCAGAGAAACATAAAAAATTTCATCAACTTTTGAATAGATTTTTGGATGGAGTTTACCTCTGATTTGGACACGGTATCTTCTATGGATTCCTTCCAGCTTGATCTTTCCATAGGCATATCATCTGAGATCTAGATACTTCTTGTCTCTTCAGAAATTGCTCCCCAAAACTCTTGTTAAACCAGCTTCGATCTCCCGTGCTCGTCTAGCCATTGCTTTGATTTCATGGATCTTATCATCAAAGTCCATAGATTGAACAGAGTTCCAACTTCTTCTCTGGACCCTTTACTTTAGATATACTACTCATAAGCTCTTCACTATCAAACTTAGGTTTCTCAAAAAACACCAATGACTTCTCCAAACCCACCTCCTGCAAAACTAAACTTCCACTGTACCTTTCTCAATCACTTTATTTTTCTTCCAAGCTTTCATCTTTCTCCTCATCATCTCCTTATCCAACCCAGTGCACTCAACCTCATTACACTTCCTATACACAAACACCATCTCCAGCACCAGAATCCTATGTAAACACACAAAACAGCTCTTCCAATAGCCGGTAGACTTAGGAACACCTAGACGCAGAATTATCTTGATCTACATTATATTGATGAGTTTTACATTTCAAAGAAAGTAGATTCACTTGGGTGTTTCGACGGATTGAGAGGAAGAGTCGGTTTTTGGAGTAAAGAAGATGATAAGAGCAATGGATAACTCGTACAGTTTCAGATGATTAGGAGAGTAAACAGAACGACACCCTAGAATCAGATATCTCATGGATTTGAAATGGGCCTACGCAAAAGCCCAGACCTTTAATGAAACGCTGAGTTTTGTGATTGTGGGACAGGTGTCGCGATCAGAGAACCCGAATTGATGACGTGGCAGCTTTAGAGGAGAGAAAACTTTTTTATATATATAAAGATTACAACGAAAATTAAAATAAGAACAGAAAAACTAATCAGTTTAAAAGTGCTAAACCAAATCAAACTAAAAACCATAATAATTTTATATTTTGTAGATCGGTTTGAATTTTGAAACTGAAGCAAACAAAACCACAAAAAATCGGTTTTGTTTATTTTGGCCACTAATTTTTTCGAAGAAGTAGAAGAGTAATATATTGTGTTTATCAAACAATAATAAAAAAAAGAAAGCAGCTAAAAACATCTCAAACTTGCAAATTAAAGCTAAAAAATTTTCAACTCGTGTTTGAGCCAAATAATACTTTAATTTTCAAATATTGGTCATTTTAACTGTTATCTTTTGTTGATTCAGCCATTTTAGAAATTCGGAAAAGTCAACTGTTAAACATGTAAACTTCTGTTAATTCGCTAAACGCCGTTGTTCTAAAAACTGATTAAAACTTCTTTTTCGACATCAATATCATAATTCTCAACCTTATTACCATTCTGATTAGTCTCATTATCATCTTCATTATCACCTTCATCGACTTGATTCAGTTACTCAATCATACCATCTCTAGTTTTCCTAACACTTTTTATTTCAGGTCGCTCAATATGACGAACCCAAAGCAACCCCATCTTCCTAACCATCCTCTACATTGTCAATGGTCGAGTTTTAGAGATTAGAGGATTGAGAAATTAGAGAATTAGACAATCTAGAGTTTTTAATTTAGAACTCTGTTTTAACGAAAGAGAAAATGATTTAAGGGTTTACAGATACAAAACAACGTCGTTTCGTTAATGTTTAATCAGTTTTTGAAACAATGTCTCTTAGTGAGTTAACAGACGTTACGAGTTTAACAATTGAATTTTCCGAATTCTAAAAATGGCTCAATCAACAAAAAATAAAAGTTAAAATGACTAATATTTAAAACTTGCAGTATTTTTTTGGCTCAAACACGAATTAATTTTTTTTTTCGTTTTAATTTGAAAGTTCGAGGTTTTTTGATCTTTTTCTCAAAAGTGGCAACATGCTCAATGTTGAGCATGTCCACCTCAGAAAATTAAATAAGCCTATAAAAATTGACATCTCATTCTCTAACTCACCCTTTTCATCTCCTCATTTGTAAAATGGTATATTACAATAAAATCACTATGGGATTTAAACAAAATCTTAAGAGGTGATTACAAAGGATTTTGGGAGTCTTAAATATATATGAACTTTTTCACTTTTTTTTTATGAATTAATCACAGAAATTCTCGAAACAAACAAATCTATCACGACTAAACAGAACCTTTTTAATCATCTTAACAGGATCATCATCACACAAATAATATTGCAACATATGACATGACACGTTGGAAGGCTGTGAACACTCATCTCTTCCCTTTGAGACGTCCACATCATTCAAGCTTTAAGTGAACTACGTCAACGAGAAAGACTTTCTACATAAATAATACTTCTTCAACTTCTGAGTTATCACAGTTGAATATTTGTTCGTTTGAATCATCATCAGATTAAGTAAACAAAAGTTTGTTAAAAGATCAGAAAAGAACCATGTCAGGTGTATATCTATCGGTGGGTCCAAGTGTAACATCCCCAAACCCACTAACCCAAAATCTCTTTTTATTTTAAGGAAGTCCGTTAAGTTTTGCAACCCATTAAAATAAACCCTAAGGTTCTCCCTTATTTTCCTATAAAAGGAGGTGCATACTTCTCTTTTCTCTGCAGAGAGAAATAGAGTGAAACCCTGCAGAGATTTCCCGGAGACAAGAAACCCTAGCCGCCGCCCGTCACCCCCGAGACCACCACCAGCGCCGACCATCCTCCTCCATCATTTTTGACTTTCTCTCTCATTTGCCCTCTTTCGTATTTGTTCCTTAGATCTATACGGTAAGTCTCAGATCTACATCTCCTTCTTCTTCCTTTCAGCGGTTTGTCACTGGGAGTGACAGATCTGATTCCTAATCCCTTTCCCCATCTTTCGTTGAGTGTGAAACTGCATATTTGTGGCTTTGTGGCTGTGTTCTTCTTCTTCTTCTAGATCTGGATCTGTGTCATCTTGTAAGAGGTGAGGACTAGGCTGTGAACCCTTCCCATGTTGTATAATGTCTTATGAGTTAGTCTTTGTTAATGTTGATCTAGATGTAGTTGTTGGTTTGTCTTGATGTGATGGAAAGCATGTTAAGCGTTGATGTAAGTAAAAGAACCTAGAACATGATAGGTTGTTAAAGGATAACTGGTTGTGTGATAACACTGAATGGTGATAAGAATGAATGATGATAAGGATGAATAATGGTGAGAATGAAACTGGTTAAGATTGAATGTTGATAAGATTAGGTCGTTATGACGTCTCGATGAGACATGAGGTTGTACAGTGGTTTGGCGAGTGCCGGTTTGGCGAGTGCCGGTTTGGCGAGTGCCGGTTCGGCGAATGCCGGTTTGGCGAGTGCCGGTTTGGCGAGTGCCGGTTTGGCAAATGCCGGTTTGGCGAGTGCCGGTTTGGCAAATGCTGGTTTGGCGAATGCCGATTTGGCGAGTGCCGGTTTGGCGAGTGCCGATTTGGCGAGTGTCAGTTAGGCGAGTGCCGGTTTGGCGAGTGCCAATTTGGCGAGTGCTGGTTTGGCATGCCGTATTGGTGAGAGCCGGTTTGGCAAGAGATATGAATGATAAGGAATGACAAGTTACTAACGAGAATGAATGAAGTATGAAATGAGAAGGAGAAACAATAGTGAGAATGGTGAAGACATGGACTAGAGGTTCAAGGGAACCTTGTTTGATGCATGTTTGGTTGATATTAACTTATGACTTGTGCTTGATGTGTTATGTGATCTGAGATGAGTTTGTAGGTTTCTAGAACCTACCCTCACTGAGTACTCCCAATTGCTCACCCCTCCTTCTTGCAGGTATGATCGAGGAGATGCAGGAGTAGGAGTTGGGATGGTGCCATCTATTTTGTTCATTTTAAGAGTTTTCACTACGATTTCATTAAACTATGTTTATATTATTCGGTTTTCATTGAATCTACTTACTTGTAAGACAACTGAGTTTTGAGATAAAGAAAGTATTGGACTGAAGAGAAGTGTTTTTAAGGATGAAAGTAAGATCCTAGGGACAGGGGTGTTACAATTGGTATCAGGGCCAGGTTAAACTCATCCAGTGCTGTCCCGGGTGGGTAGGTGTAGATTGAAAGTGTTTATATACGGGTTTAAAAAGAGTTTTCAAATGTTTTACAAAATGGGGATTTTCAAAAGATTAATATCAAGGCACCATTCGGACCGAAGCTCCTTGCTTACTCGATGAGGTTAGTGAACTCTTTATAACCAGAATATGACACGTCAAACGTTGTATCAGAATGCCACCAAAGAAGGCCAAGGTTACCTCGACAATGACCACCGCCCAAAGAGCAGCTCAGCGTGCCACTAGAGCTGAATTCCGTGATAAAAGTTTGAATGGAAGTTGTGTCGAAGTAGAACCAGAGTTGAGAGACACATCAAGAGAGACTCCAAAGAAGGACCAAGTGGTTGTGGATGTTGCAGTCTTGGAGGAGTTGCAGATGTACCGAGAGGCTTACCAAGGGAGAATGTCATGGAATGGTGGTCCAATCGGATTTGGAGCCGCACAACCACCAAAGGGACACACCGTGAACCATTTACCTCCACCACTACATGTGCGAGAACAAGGAGAAGGACCCTCATATTGGGACATGATGAAACACATGAAGAACATGTAGACCGAACTCTTCATCGGAGGAACGAATGCAATTGCTGCTGACAATTGGAGGATGCAGTTGGTCAGAAACTTTGACTCAACTAGGTGTCCACCGGAGTTCCGCATGGACTTGGCTGTCCACCATCTTAAGAATGATGCCCTTGTGTGGTGGGAAGGCATAATAGAAGACGCGCAAGGACATCACGATTTGACTTGGACATTCTTCCTTGAAGAATTTAACCAAAAGTACTTTCCGCGGGAAGCCCTTGATCGAATGGAGGGCCAGTTCTAAGATATAAAACAAGGATCCAGGAGTGTGAGAGAGTATGGCAAAGAGTTTATCAGACTGAGAAGGTTGGCGGGGCATCACATGGGTAGGCGTGAATTGATACGACGAATTTTGAAAGGAATGAGGATTGAGCTCAAGTACAGTTGCAATGTTCGAGAATACAAAAACATAAACGAACTAATTGAAAAGGCATCGGAACAGGAATCCTGGATGGAAGAAGAGCGTAAGCAAGCTAAGAGCGTGCACTCCACAACTGTGAAAAGGAATTGGGAAGCCTTAAGTGCAGCAACCGCAATTTCACCTAAACAATAGTGTGAAAAGTGTGGAAAGAAGCACTTAGACGAGTGTTGGCATGGTATGTGTTTCTGGTGCAAGCATCTAGGACACCTTAAGAAGAATTGCCCATTTAGACAACAACCGGATACTAGATATTTTCGCTGCAGACGTCAAGGTCACATAGCAGAGGAGTGTAAAGTTCATAAGATGAGAGTAGCAAATGGACTATTACCACCACCACCCAAGAGACAAGCACCATGACCGAGGATCTTTATTGTTGGGGATTATGAATGAGCTGATCTGATCACGGCATGTATTTATGTATAACTTCTTGTATTAAAAGAAAATCGATTAGTGGAAGTAATGTGCACCTAAGTCTAGTAGTGTATTCCTAGCGTGTATCCGAGATCGGTAGGGGATGGGAGGAGTAACTGCTTGTGCCCCACTAGAGCAACCTATATTTATGTGAGCCTAAAGTTATTAGCTTGTTGGATCTTTTTAAAAGTTCTCTAAACCAAAGCCTACTAGAGTAAAGACATTCGTGCCAGAGCGAATGACAACTATGGAAGTCTAGAGACGTGCCAACGTTGAGGAAATCTTAGAAACACAGACGACTAGTCTTAGGATTATGCAGAGTATGTTCCAAATTAATCTGTAGGAGAGGAATAGTGTCCTTAATGAAACAAGGGGTAGGACATCATGTGGAACACCATTGGAAGTATTAAAAAAATAACGCAATTGGAAGTTGTGATGATTTTGGCGAGATACACATGTGAGCCACATCAGTGCCAGAGGACGTGCCTAGACAGAAGTTTTTTTTGGACTTGTTACATGCTTCAATGTATGAACCGAATGAGTGTCCTGGGTGATGAAGATCCAAAAGAAAAGATCTTAAGATAAGCTTCTAATTTACAATATACAATACCTTCAGAAAGTACAAAGATGTAGTATGACCGAAAGAAGGGCTACCATTAGGACGAGACGAGGAGGATTTTTCTTCATGGCTTTCATAGAAGAGGTGTGTTAGTTGATAAAGGGGAATGGTATATTTATTGGAAGAGTTATATGTGCTGTAATGGAAATAGGACATGGTTACTATAAACTCCGTTACTGGATCACCAAGGACATGGTGATCAACGTATGTTGCGTGCAAGTGTGTAGGGATGTTAAGGAAGGTGGTTATGGCATCTACCATCGAATTCCAATAAGTGGGGAAGAATTGTAACATCCCCAAACCCACTAGCCCAAAATCTCTTTTTATTTTAAGGAAGCCCGTTAAGTTTTGCAACTCATTAAAATAAACCGTAAGGTTCCCCCTTATTTTCCTTTAAAAGGAGGAGCCTCCTTCTCTTTTCTCTGCCGAGAGAAATGGAGCGAAGCCCTGCAGAGATTTCCCGGAGACAAGAAACCCTAGCCGCCGGCCGTCATCCCCGAGACCACCACCAGCACCGACCATCCCCCTCCATCATTTTTTACTTTCTCTCTCATTTGCCCTTTTTCATATTTGTTCCTCAGATCTACACGGTAAGTCTCAGATCTACATCTCCTTCTTCTTCCTTTCAGCGGTTTGTCACTGGGAGTGACAGATCTGATTCCTAATCCCTTTCCCCATCTTTCGTTGAGTGTGAAACTGCAGATCTGTGGCTTTGTGGTTGTGTTCTTCTTCTTCTTCTAGATCCGGATCTGTGTCATCTTGTAAGGCAAAGGTGAGGACTAGGTTGTGAACCCTTCTCATGTTGTATAATATCTCATGAGTTAGTCTTTTGTTAATGTTTATCTAGATGTAGTTGTTGGTTTGTCTTGATGTGATGGAAAGCATGTTGAGCGTTGATGTGAGTAAAAGAACCTAGAACATGATAGGTTGTTAAAGGATAACTGGTTGTGTGATAACACTGAATGATGATAAGAATGAATGATGATAAGGATGAATAATGGTGAGAATGAATCTGGTTAAGATTGAATGTTGATAAGATTAGGTCGTTATGACGCCGTCGATGATACATGAGGTTGTAATGTGGTTTGGCGAGTGCCGGTTTGGCCAATGCCGGTTTGGCGAATGTCGGTTTGGCAAGTACCGGATTGGCGAGTGCCGGTTTGGCAAGTACCGGTTTGGCGAGTGCCGGTTTGGTGAGTGCCGGTTTGGTAAATGCCGGTTTGGCAAATGCTGGTTTGGCAAGTGCCGGTTTGGCGAGTGCCAGTTAGGCGAGTGCCGGTTTGGCGAGTGCCGGTTTGGCGAGTGCCAGTTTGGCGAGTGCCGGTTTGGCATGCCGGTTTGGCGAGAGCCGGTTTGGCGAGAGCCGGTTTGGCAAGAGATATGAATGATAAGGAATGACGAGTTACTAACGAGAATGAATGAAGTATGAAATGAGAAGGAGAAAAAGAGTGAGAATGGTGAAGTCATGGACTAGAGGTTCAAGGGAACCTTGTTTGATGCATGTTTGGTTGATATTAACTTATGACTTGTGCTTGATGTGTTATGTGATCTGAGATGAGTTCGTAGGTTCCTAGAACCTACCCTCATTGAGTAATCCCAATTGCTTACCCCTCCTTCTTGTAGGTATGATCGAGGACATGCAGGAGTAGGAGTTGGGATGGTGCCATCAATTTTGTTCATTTTAAGAGTTTTCACTACGATTTCTTGAACTATGTTTATATTATTCGGTTTTCATTGAATCTAGTTACTTGTAAGACAATTGAGTTTTGAGATAAAGAAAGTATTGGACTGAAGAGAAGTGTTTTTAAGGATGAAAGTAAGAACCTAGGGACAAGGGTGTTACACCAAGAACCGACGTGGACAAAACGTCTCCGACTAGTGAGAATAGACGGTGGTCGGGGATGACCGGTGGTGGTATGGCGGCTTAATGGGATCACGGAGGATAATAAAATGAAGAAGACAAAATACTTCTTTTTTTACGATGATAAAACGAAGAAGACAAAATACCTTCTTTTTTTTTGAAATACCATCTCATTAGATGGTATTTCTTCTAACTGAATTTTGACTACAAATCATTTGTTTAGATAATTCAAAATAATTCTTGAAAAATATTATTGATGAAATCTCAATTTTCCAATAAGGGAGGATTGAGTGGGATTTATTAAAATGATAAGTTGTTTTTTTTTTGTTTAACCAGGTGTTGACCTTACGGTCCACCACCTAGGCCCGGCGCAAGCCTTTGTCTGTACCTTTTACGGCCCTGGACACACCTCCCCGCCCGAGGTTCGAACCCGCGTCCTCCAAGCCGAAGCTCGGGATACCATTGGACTAGTTCGTCCGGGTTAAAATGATAAGTTCAATAACTATGAATTTGTAAAAGGTTTTATAAATACCAAATCCAATAAGATAAGATTTGCTAAAAACCAAGAATTTTTATAAATACTTAATCCAATAAGCCCCACTATATCTCTTCATCTCCTCTTTTGCAAAAAATTACTACAAACATCATGCAACCTCCCATCTAATTATGGGCTTCCTTTAGATTCTTTTATATATGTGGTTACGACTCCTAGTTTACATCAAAAGCAATATATTTATTCATTTTTACTCACCATGATTCATGAACTGTGGATATCAACAAGGGCGGATCTACATTCCGGAATAGTTGTAACTGCCACCACAAAAAGAACTAAATTTATTTGCTGCTAAGTTGTCCAAAACCCTTTTTTGCCCCCACTAAATTGAGTTTCGAATCCCCACCTGCCCCAAAATAAAAATAAGAACAGAAGTATTAATCTGTTGAAAATAATATCCTATATTGAAAATATGAAAGGTATTTAAGTAATATATAAGAGAGTTGGACAACTCTACTTATTGTTAATTACCTTTAAATTTGAAAGCCCAAAAGCGTAATATATTCATTAGAAGAAAATACATGATTAACGACGACACATTTCGTAGTTAATTCGTCATAAAAAAAGCTTTACGACGAATTAACAATGAAACCCATTTTGTTGTTAAACGTTCGTCGTAACGCATATTTTTTTGCTAATTCGTCGTAAAGTTACAAGGAAACATTTCGTTGTAAAGTAAAGGTAAATATTTCATCGTAAAAGCCACGTATGGTTTCCACGTAAAGAACACGCTAACTTTCCACGTAAAGTACACGTAAATATTTCCTCGTAAAATATACGTAAGAGTTTCCTCGTAAAGTTCACGTAAAAGTTTCCTCATAAAATACACGTAAGAGTTTCCTCATAAAATTCAGGTAAAAATTTCCTCGTAAAATTCACGTAAAAATTTCCTCGTAAAATTCATGTAAAAATTTCCTCGTAAATAACACGTAAAAGTCTCCTCGTAAAGTAGATACTATTTATTTCGAAGTAAATTCCACGTTAAGTATTTTTAGATTTACTTGTTAAAATGTCGTAACTTAGTTACGAATTTGCTTCGATTCTTTATTTTCTACAATAATAAAATATAATAAAATTTAATTATAAATTTGTTTCAAAATTAATAAAATTTAAATTATAAAATCAATGCGAAAATATTTTATAAATATTTAAGTTTCAAATTTATAATACAATAAAAAGAAAAAAAACTAAGGGTCGTTGTTGTTCTGCATCTCCTTGAAGTATTCTCGACTCCTCCTCTCTACTGCTTCCTCATCCTCCTGTGTGAGGGGTGGCTATGGAACGGGATTTTGTCTCCGCATCTCCGCAAACATGGCCATTCATTGAGGATTTTGAGCCGCTATAAGGTCCAGAAAACTTTTGACTGAACCCATACAAGTTGTGAACGCAGACCGCGTCGAGTTTAACTCGGAACGCAGCTGAGTAACTTCATCATCCCATCTCTGACCATAAGACGATGTCCGCTCTTGGGACATCGTTGACGGAACCAATCCCCAACGTACATTCATTTTTCTTAGGGAAAACATTAAAAGAAAAGATTAATGTTAGTTTGAAAAAAATACACTATATAAAAGCAGCGATATTCCGACGACGAATATCGTCGGAGTTTCGTCGGAATGTGCATATTCCGACGTTATTCCGATGAAAGTGGTCGTCAAAAATATATCGTTGGAAAAACATATTTCGTCGGAATTTCGTCGGAATTTCGTCAGACAGTCTGAGGGAATACCAAGAACGAAATATTCCGAGAAAATTCTGACGAAATATATCGTTGGAGAATTTCCTCGGATATTTTGGGATGGAGTCTTCGTCGGACATTTTCCGACGAAGAACGTTCATCGGAATATACCAAGGGGTACAATCCTCAGAATTTTCCGAGGAATCCTGTCTCTCGGAATATTTTGAGGAAATCATCCGTCGGAATATTCCGAGGCCTATGTTCTCGGAAATTTCTGAGGGACACAGTTCCTCAGAATATTCCGAATCTTTTATTTTTTGAAAAATAATTAATTTTTAATATATTTTGTATTTTGAATTGAATTTTTAAAAATAAAATTAAATTTGAAATAGAAAAATATTATAATATTTAAAGTTTTACAAATTAAAAGAAAACACTTAAAGTTTTATTAAAAAAAACACAAACTAAAACTCGGCCGGGAACATCCGTTTCATCATTTCATCATTTGTTCATTCATCCTCTTTGATGCTTCCACTTCAGCTTGTTGTGCGGCCATCTGAGCAAGAATGGTGTTGTTTTGGGTCTCTAATGCTGATATGCGGTCATCCTTGTTCTGTAGCCGCGCCATAAGTGTCGGATCAACAAAAGGCGCTGATGAAAAAGAAGCAACCGACTGGGATCAACGACCCAAACCGACCAAACGCCCTTTTCTCTTTGTAACCGTCTGAAAGATAAAATATAAAAAAAATTAGTAGTAATAAAGATAAAGAAATGAAAATATAGTAAAAATTTAAATGAAGATCTTACCGATTCAATGAGTTCGTTGATTTGAACTCTTATTCTTCCTTCTGGCTTTGGACAAGGTCGACCACTTCCTTCACAAGACCATCAGAAATCTCGCCGGTCTTTTTGTTGGTATACGCAATCTTCATTAGGGTGAGATCATCAAGCGGCTCACCATCATTTTCTTCCACCTAAAAAAACATTTCTTGAAAATAAACATTAGAAATTGAAAGAAATGCATAAAAATTGAAATAAAATTGTTTAAAAATTGAAATAAAAAAAAGATTCAACTTACCATTCGATCTCCGAGAGTGTGAATACTCTGGGCACCCAAGTGCTTTTACATGCCCTTCCCGCGACGCTCGCTCTTATGGTTGCCGGAGATGGTCACCGAGAGGTCTTGTGTCTCGGTCTTCCCCTAATGTTGTATCAACTCGGCCCACACCGTCTCATTAATCGATTTCAGTGTCTTTCCTATGATCCACTTCTGCTTCCACTCATAGATCTGCTTCCACTCATAGATATGCTTCCAATAGTTTTCCATCACTTTATGGAAGAAGGAATTACGGATGAAGTTTGTCTGATCAGGATTCCAGTTGAAGAATATCTTCGCAGTTGGTGAGCAAATATGTTTTCAAATGATTGTGCTCCTGCTCAGTAAGTCGACAGTCCTTTGATTTTCCGCTAAGTCGTCCAACATCTGTGAAAATATTTGGAACCGTAACATAATATGATGCCCTTTCGCCTCTATCATCATGTCGAGCAGGTCTTCTGTTTTTTGTCTGCACTTCTGCTGGAAAGTAGTACTCAACAAAGTTTGAAGTTTCTTCATTGATCAACTGTGCGACTATAGAACCTTCCACCTTACTTAAATTCTTGACATTCTTCTTCAGATGAAACATATACCGCTCGTAAAGATACATCCATCTATAGTACACAGGACCACCAAGTTCCAATTCTCTTACCAAGTGAATAACAAGATGCTCCGTAAAATCAAAAAAATGATTGAGGAAATATCTTTTCTATGTTGCACTGGATCACAGGTATGTTAGACTTCAAACTTTGGATACCTTTTGGAGTCACTGATCTCATGCATAAATCGCGGAAGAAAGCACTTATCCCTACAATTTCTTCATGAACATTTCGTGGTAATAGTCCCGAGAAGGCAAACGGAAGACGCGCTGCATCATTACATGGCAATCGTGACTCTTCAAGCCGATAAACTTTCCTTTGTTTCTGTCTACACAGTTACGGAAATTAGATGCGTAACCGTCTTGAAATTCCACATCGTTTGAAATCCAATCAAAGAACGGATCTTTTGCCGCTGCATCTAGTCGGCATATGGGAGCAGGAGCCCTACCATTCTCATCAACATGAAGTTCGGAACAGGCACATATATCGATTAAATCCAGTCTTGACTTCAAATTATCTTTTGTTTTACCTTGGACGTTAAGGATCGTGTTCATGATATTGTCAAAAAAGTTCTTCTCAATGTGCATGACATCTAAATTATGCCGCATCAGATGATCCTTCCAGTATAGCAGATCCCAGAAAATACTCTTTTGTGCTAATTATGTAGTCTCCAACAACATCTACTGGATAATGCACATGTCCACCAATGTCTGGCGTCCTTTCTGCACCAAAATCTCTTAGCTGTGTCAACAAATCTGCCCCACAAATTTCCGGAGGTGGACTGTCAAAAACTTTCTTGTCCTACTTCTACGATATAGATGATCATGTGGTAGGAATCTCCTGTGACATTCAAACCAACACGTTTTCCTTCCGTGTTTTAGTTGGAAAGCATCTGTGTTATCTTGACAATATGGACATCATAGCCTTCCATGCGTTGTCCATTCAGATAACATACCATATGCTGGAAAACCACTTATTGTCCACATATGTACTGCCTGCATTTGAAAGTTTTATTTACACGAAACATCGTATGTTTCAGAACCTTGAGCCCATAGTTGTTGCAACTCATATATTAGTGGCTGAAGAAACACATCAAATGATCTCCTATGATGCTCTGGCCTGGGAACGAGAATGGAGAGAAACAAAAACTCTCTGCGCAAGCACAAGTTTGGCGGTAAGTTGTATGGTGTAAGAATGACTGGCCATAGAGAATATTGTCTTCCATGCTTGGCAAATGGGCTGAAACCATTGGTACATAATCCAAGGTAGACATTTCTTCTCTCATACGCGAATTCTGGATATGTTGATTGGAAATGCTTCCAAGCTTTTGCATCTGAAGGATGTCTAATCTCACCATCTATTGAATGCTCTGCATGCCATCTCATTGGTTGGGTTGTGAGTTCAGACTAATTCAACCCCTTCAATCTTTCTGTCAAAGGCAAATACCACATCCTTTTGTATGGCACTGGAGCTCTTCCACTTGTATCTCTATAACGAGCATTCCCACAAAATTTGCACTAAAGTCAATTCTCATATGCCCTCTAATATATGATGCAGTTATCGATGCATACATCTATTACCTGATACGATAAACCAAGACCAGGTACGAGTTTCTGAACCTCGTAGTATAAACCCGGGGCTAGATTATCCTCTGGTAGAATACCTTTTGCAAAATCAGCAATCACATCCACACATTCTTCAACCAAATTATAATTTGTTTTAATGCCCATCAGTCTTGTTGCAGATGATAAAGGTGAATGACCATCTCTGCAACCTTCGTACAAAGGTTGTTTGCATACATCCAACATATCAAAAAATCTCTTAGATTCTGCATTGGGTAATTCATCCATTCTAAAATGATCATTTACCATCTGCTCAGTACATACTCCATAATCTACATCCGTTCTAATTGGTTCTTCTAACATGTATGCAGTCTGAGGTTCGCTAGTACTACCATATTCATAATCATTTTCCCCATGATGATACCAAATTTTGTAACTTCGTGTAAACCCATTCAAATAGATGTGTCCAAACATCCCACTCTTTTATAACCTTTTTATTTTTACAAGTAGAGGAAGGACATCTTAACATACCCGTTTTTGCTTCTGGTTGTCGTTGAACTATCCCGATGTATTCGGTTATACCTTCTTGATATTCATCCATAAGCAATCTCATGTTAGGATCCAAATGAAGTCGGTCCATCTAAGAATGATAATAATTTGAAGAAGATATTGTTTTTAATATGTTTCGTGTGTAAAGTAAGTGATAGAATGAAAATATTGAGTGAATGAAGAGGGTGAGGGGTGCTTGTATTCATAGATGAAATACTGCCGACAATTCCGACGAAATTCCGACGGACACACATTGTTCCTCGGAATTCCGTCAGAATTTTTGAAATCTCACAACGGCTCTTTAACGGCTATTAATTATCCTCAGAATTTCGTCGGAAAAAAACTGACAAAAGGTATGTCCTCGGAATTTTCTCTATATATTTCGACGAAATATGTACTCCTCGGAAAACCGTCGATATTTTCCGACGATATTCCGAGGAAACATAATTTTTGTGTTTCCTCGGAATATCGTCAGAATTGCACCGGTATATTCCGAGGAAGTGCTTTTTCCGTCGGAATGTCCGTCGGAATATACCATGTTTTTTTGTAGTGATAGATTAAATTAGTAATAATAATAATAAAAAAAACTTAAATTTTTTTACCTCCTCGTAAATCTGATCCACTTCAGTTGTGGATAATGTGACCGGTATTACATCGGGGGACTGCTGGGTCAGCTGGGTTTGGCGGTCTTCAATCCGAGAAACCACAGCGTTGTATATTTTCTCGGACCTGAGACCTACAAATTGCCAAACCTTGTTCTTGTGGGTCCTCTCGTAAAGATCCTTAAGAGACGAGAGTTCTCCGGTATCTTTAGCCTAAAAAACATTTAAGAAAGTTAGAATATATTAAAAAATAATTAATTAATTAAAATATTTAACATATCCAAACGGACACCGGGGTGGGGTTTTTGACCCGTAGAGTGAAGCATTGGCCCGTTGTCGTGCTCAACTTTCGTCAAACGGGAGGCAAAGCAATTGTTGGCGACTCTAATGGACGATGGCAGCTTCCAATAACGGACGAGGCCATCCCATACATCCCTGGTGAGCTCAGTGTGTTGTCCTTGCTTATAACCCTTCACAATCCAATCATCCTTCGAGTTGGATACTGTGTCCAACAATCGACTTTTCGCCTTCCCGATAAACGCTTTCTTCACCCTCTCATGCACCCTTATAGACCACTGATATTTTTGATGTATTAGAAAAAATTATAATAATTAGTTTAAAATAATAAAAAATTAATAATAAAAAATAAAGACTATATAATTAATTAATACTTACAGCAAATATGTTGAACCACGTCTTTCTGACGTGGTGCGGCGTCATTTCCAGTTCGAATGAGCCTTGGATAAGTAGCCTTTGATCACTTCGGTTACGTTCTGAGCGACATAACCATCAACCCCAAACCTCAAAAAAAAAACAAATTGAAAGTATAAATTAATTATCTATTATTGTTATAAAATAATTGCACAATAAAAATGTAACGTACCACAAAGCTCCGTCCGGTCGGTCGGGGTCTAAAACTGGTAAACCTTCTCCGCCTGGCTGAGCGAGAAGGTCCTCGGCAGTGTACATAGCAAAAGGAACACTCGACGGCACCTACAAATCAGGATGAATCATGACCGCCATCAGAGGAGGTGCCTCCTCTGGAACATGATCATGATTCGCGGGCATCGGAGGAGGTGCATCAAACTGAGGAACTGGTGGTGCAAGAGAGGAAGGAACCGGTGGTGCACGAAAAAGCGGTGAATGGGAGACTCTCTGAGAAGACTGAGAGTCGGGGACAGTCTCCATAACTGAAGAACTGGGAGCTGAAGAAGATGATGCGTCTGTACGACTACCAATGATGTGAGCTGGATCAGCCTCAACTTCAAGGATTTGAAGACTACGTGTGGAATACTTATGTCAGTGATTGAAGTGTGGTTTCATGGTTCATTCATAGAGCTGGCGGGTATGATCCATGAGGTATTGGACCGAGAGAAGAAGAATGCTCTTGCAACAGCCTTAGAACAACATGTTATTAAGAGATCAATGGAGCAGAGTGTTACAGGGACTAAGGGGGATCTCCTCACGTGCTACCTGGACCAGAAAGAGAGCAAGGACGTGCTGAAGTTGGTCATGGACGAGCACAAGTTTGTTATGGTTGAATATGGCCCATATCAACCTAAAAAGAAGAAAGATCGGTCTGCTTGGTTCATGATGAGCCTACTAATTTATTTTAATTTTTTTAGGATTTTTTTAGTGTTAACCCATTAGGGGTTGGTTTTATAAACCCATTAGAGGTTGCCTTTATTTTTTCTTTTAAGATTAGAATTAATATTTTTCTAGTTAGGGTTTTCTGATTTTTTCTTTATAAGCCAAACACAAGACCATATGTAATTACACTATTCTTTTTAATAAAACCAGAGCTTTTGGTTTACCTTTGTCTCTTTGGGGACCTTCTACCTTGTCCATTCACGTGGTCAATCTTGTTCATATTATTTGAGCATCCATTCGTCACCAGGAAGATTGCTCTTCTGTTTATGTGACTGTCGATCATGCAACAACAAAGCGAGGTTGCCCTCGTAGATAGCTGTAGCAAAACAGCATATAAGTCTTCCGCAGCCTAGGTGTGAAGTTCATCACGTCCATCCTAGATTCTCAAAGCTTTAGGATTCATTCCACCCTCCTTCAAGTGATTCGTGGGAGAGACAACCTATCCAAGTCCGTATCAAGTGGTATCAGAGCCTCTTGAAGGTTTAGGGTTTGATTTCTTAACCTAGATCACGTATTCATCATATATCCAGAAATCTTCTATGTATTCTTATAGAAAACATAAAGGGAAGGCTAAACAACCAGCAACAAGGGCACTGTTGCAAGGAAGAAGAAAAGATATCCAGATTCCACCGTTCTATGGAGAGCTTGATCCAGACACATATCTAGAACGGGAGAAGGATGTGGATTTTGTTTTTAAATGCCACAAACGCACTAAGGAGAAGAAGTTACATCTAGCAACTACTGCCTTAAGTGGGTATGCACTTGACTGGTGGTATCAGATTGCTAACAAAAGGAAACGCTGTGAAGAGTTGCAGATTTCAAAAACAGATTTCAAAAAGAAATCCAGATTCCACCGTTCAATGGAGAGCTTGATCCAGACACATATCTAGAATGGGAGAAGGATGTGGATTTCGTTTTTAAATACCACAAACACACTAATGAGAAGAGGTTACATCTAGCAACTATTGCCTTAAGTGGGTATGCACTTGACTGGTGGTATCAGATTGCTAACAAAAAGAAACGCTGCGGAGACTTGAAGATTTCTTCTTGGTATGAGATGAAGTCTGTCATGAAGAAAATGTTTGTAGCTAAGATTTATGATCAAACTGACTTGGAACGGTTGCAAAGCCAATCTAGATCAGCTAAAGAACGTGTTAGAACATCTAGAGATGAGCCAAAGACCTACTATGGTCTTGAGGCAAAAAGAAAATCGCAGCTACTGCAAACACATCTTGGCTATCTTGACTATTTGTAGAGCACACAGTTCAAATAAAACCCCAAGAACATGATAAACCAATAAATCACTGCAGTGGTCCAAAATAAACCAAAGAGGTCAGTCCCACGACCAAACTCAGGAGTTGATAAGCTAAGCTATTACCAGAAGGAACCAGAAGAGAAGAAATTAGAAACTGCAGCAAAACCACCTGAGAAAGAGCAAGATATTGAATCAAAACAAGAGTAGAGTTTACCAGACATGTGTGGTTACGTGATTGACCTAATCAAGGCTGAAGAAAGCGAGCTTGATGAGGTACTTGTAGTTCATAAAGAGTCACTTGAGACTTTCATTGAACAAGGTGGATTCATTAGATCTTTTTCTTGTGATTTACTGATCTAACCTTTTGTATGTGTTCAGTTCAATCTTGTAGAGCATCTAAGGTTTTTCAAGGGGCTGCAGCACCTTGTATTTGAACCAGGAGGAGAGGTACAATGCCTTACAAGCATTGAAAACGTGTTAGTCCAGAAAGCAACTGCTACACACAAGCCAATAATTCTTAAAGAACATGATTTGAGGTCAAATCCTTTTGAAGGAGGAGAGGAGAGTGTAGTTAAACTCAACATCCAAGGAAAGGGAAAGCAAATCAACGCGTGGCTATATGCTTTAGTCAAGGACTTGCAAACGTGGCCACATCATCCTAAGCCAAAACAATTTGCTAAGTTTGGACAAGATTACTCGAGAAGGAACATGGAAAAGTTTGGAATGATCAGAGACAACCCACGCGTCAAAGAAGAGTATGGGAGCTGTTTTACACGTCCACCTGATCATAATGAACCATCTAGTCGAAATAAAAAGAGGTGGGAACGTGGTATTGAGAAATATGATCGAGATATGCTGATTCTCGGTCATATGGGGTTAGTTCGACCACCAGATGATCTTGAAAAGTTCTTGAACGTACTGAACAACAAAAAAGAGCACATGAGCAGTAACAACACTCTGGTTAGATGCACTGTACATTTGGAGAAGCATAGGAACGGTTCTATCTTATTGGATAGACTTGATTTGAGGTCTAATCCTTTTAAAGGAGGAGAGGATGATGCGACCTGGATCAACCTCAACTTCAAGGATTTGAAGACCACGTGTGTAATAATTATGCCAGTGCTTGAAGTGTGGTTTCATGGGTCATTCATAAAGCTGACAGGTTTGATCCATGAGGTATTTGACCAAGAGAAGAAGAATGCTCTTTAGAACGGCCTTAGACCAACATGTTATTAGGAGATCGATAGAGAAGAGTGTTACATGGACTAAGGAGGATCTCCTCACGTGTTACCTGGACCAGAAAGAGAGCAAGAATGTGCTGAAGTTGGTCATCGAAGAGCACAAGGTTGTTATTGTTGAATATGGCCCATATCGGCCTAAAAAGAAGAAAGATCAGCTTGCTTGGTTCAAGATGAGCTTAGTGATTAATTTTAAATGTTTTAGGATTTTTTTAAGTGTTAACCCATTATGGGTTGGTTTTATGAACCCATTAGGGTTAGTTTTAACCATATTTATAAATAAGTCTTCCGCTAATGGGTATTAGAGACTAGGTGTGAAGTTCATCATGTCCATCCTAGAGTCTCAAAGCTTTAGGATTCATTCCACTCTCCTTCATGTGATTCGTGGGAGAGACAGCCTATCCAAGACCGTATCAACCAGGCTCATCAAACATATCTTTGTAATGAGTTGTAAGCTTGTTTTTTCTAACCATCTGTAAGAAAAATAATTTTCATTATTAAATATCTGAAAAGAAAACATATTAGTAGATTATTAATTAACATTTAAAAATCATCATCCTATATTATCAAATTCATAAACCTATCTACAAATTTCCTACACTAACCATCTAATCAACAATAATTACCTTAAACTAACCACCTAAGCTAAACTAGAGAGAAAGTAGAGAGGAGTACCTTGCAAGGAGGAGGAGAGGAAGTGGCTATGAAATGAGGAAGTGAGATGGTTCAGGTATATATAGGGAACTATATTTCGTCTTAAATTCATTGTGACTTTACAAGGAAATTGCAAGGCCCGTCTTTTCATTTGTTTAGTTTTCGTCGTAAATCCCTCGTAACATTACAAGGATATAATAAGGCCCGTCTTTTTTATTTACGAGGAATTAACAAGGTATGTGTTTTCCCATTACGAGCATTTTACGATGAAAAGTTTTAACGACGAATTAACAAGGCTCGTGGTTTTCTTTACGAGAATTTTACGAGAAATATATGTAAGTCCTAAACCCTAAACCCCAAACCCCAAGTTCCTTAACTTATAATCTCAATCTCTTCTTTCTAAACCCCAAACCTCCAATTGCCTTGCACAAAATAAAAATATATAATTTAATTTTCATGATTAAACAAACTACATATCAATCTCTTCTGTCAAGACCCCAAACCCTCAATTGCCTTACATGAAATAAAATTACATAATTTAATTTTTATTTTCATCGTAAAGCCCTCATAAATTTATGAGGAAATTAAAAGGCCAGTCTTTTTGACGAAGAATTAACAAGGCCCACGTTTTTGTATTACAAGTATTTTACTACGAGGAATGTGTGTAAATCTTAAAATCTGAAACCCCAAACCCCATGTTCCCTGACTTAATTAAATTGTATAATTTAATTTTCATGATTAAACAAACTAAATATCAATCTCTTCTTTCCAAAATCTAAACCCCCAATTGCCTTAAACAAAATCAAATTATATAATTTAATTTTCATGATTAAACAAACTAAGCGCATGCATTTAAGTCTGAAAATAAATCATATTAAACAAATTACATCATCATTCGGATACATCATTGACATTCTCGTCATCACTGGAAACATCATCATTTTCATTAAACTCGTCTTCAACAGCATTGTTCGTGGTATCGTCGGGAAGATATTCGTACTCAGGATTATGCGGATCAATGAGAAGGATGTCTTCAGTTTGTTGTTCGGGTTCCTCGACTTCATTGATGTGTTCTTATTGCAAAGGTTGTTCTTCTCCATAGACTATTCGTCCACGAGGTGTAACTTTGATAATGGCTAACAAATTTATTCACGAATCTCTCATCCAAGGGTATGGAAGGAAGCTAACTTGGTATGCTTGCGAAGCTAATATGAAAGGTTCGAATTTGTTGTACCTTCGTCCACCATTGACATCAACTACACCGAATTTGTTAAAACGAACACCTCTGTTGACGACGGGGTCGAACCAGTCACATTTGAAGAGGACGCATTGTAGCCTCAATAACCCTGGGAATTCCACTTCAATAATCTCATGCAAGATCCTGTAGAAATCTGTTTCACTTTTCACACATATTGCATAATTATTTGTCGCCCGATGTCTACCATACTCATATGTATGAAAAGTAAAACCTCGTGTGAAATACATCGGTGATGTGGTGACCTTTGCAAGTGAGCTTTGAACTAGTTCGTGAAACCATGTGGGGGTAATCTGGATCATCATAATCAACCTACATAAATTAATGAGAACGTTGAAATTAATCATACTAACGGTGAATATATATCATGTATGCCAAAAAAATTGAGTTAATACATGACTCTTCAACCACTTAATAAAGTGTTGATCTTTCCTTTTGTTTACCTCAGCTGTGGATATACATGGGAATGTTTCTTCGACCTTAGTAACAAATAGGCTGTAAAATCAAATTTTCTATTAATTAATCATTTGAACATTATATACTTTATACATATATGTGTTTAGAATTTTCCATATATGTTACCTTTCAAAATAACGCATCAATGGATCCTAGCAGTTAAGTAGATAATAAGTGTGTACAGTATAGGCGTCTTAATCACTTGACCACCAAACCTCTTTCAGTTTTCCACCCATTCGCCCAATATGGCTAAAGATGTCTGGAACACCATCAACCGCATATGTTGGCGTGACACCACCATCATCATATCTTCTTGAAGTTCTTTTTCGAGTACGTATTTTTGGTGCAAAGTATTACGATGTGAAGTGATATGTTTCTTCCGTCGAACTTCCAACAATTATAGAACCTTCAACTTTTGCAAGCTTTTTGGCTTTTCCCTTCAAATATTTCATGGTCCGCTCATACTGATACATTCCATCTGTAATGTACAGGTCCACAAAGCAATGCCTCATACGGGAGGTGGGCAACTAGTCTAAAAAAAATACCAGAGGAAATATCTTCTCTAAGTTGCATAAAAATTGATGGGAATGTTCTCATAAAGTTGTTCTACGACATCCTCTTCAGAGTTTGTGTGCTCAGATCCCTGAAAAATGCTCTAATGCCTTGTATATTCCAAAAAAACAATTAAAAAATCAGTAGTCATATTATTTACTATTTTGTACATATTATAAAGTAATAAAAAATTAATGCGTAACATAATTACCTGCAAGTGCTTCATGTACTTTTGTTGGAAGTAGCTCCGCAAATGCAAAGGGAAGTAGTCGTTGCATAAAGACATGACAATCAAGACTCTTCATCCCAGAGAACTTTTGACCCTTTTCAACTTATCTAGAGAGATTTGAAACATACCCATCAGGAAACTTCACTTCTGATGCCACTCAGTTGAATAACACCGACTTTGTCTTGAAGACAATCTGAATATAAGAACGGAAACTTGTCCATTGCTTTTTATATGTAATTCGCTTCTTGAGAAAATATCATGCAAGTCCAACCTCGATTTTTGCTGTATTTGGTCTTCCATGGACATTCAATATTGTATTCACAATGTTCTCAAAACAATTTTCTCTATATGCATCACATAGAGGTTGTAGTGCAAAAGAAGAATCTTCCATTATGGCAACTCCCAAAATATACTCTTCTTATGTCAATTGTGTTGAACTTCGTAAAAATCAAGCATATTACTGTTGACATGAAGAAGAAATAAGTTGGAGTTGAAGAAGAGACAAAAGCAATTCAGATAAAGTGAAATCATGTTGTTCGTACAGTAATGAGATTCTCGACCTAACCTCACTTGGAAGGCAAGCAAATGAATGGGACTTGCCTAAATGTATTGTCTAAGTTATCAGAAGCTCTCTGGAAGGCCTGACTAAGGAGAAATTCGTTGGAGGCTGAGGAAAAGCAAATATCACATGTTTGGTTAAAGAGGAAAGAGGAAGATGACATGTCACTTTCACTTCTGCTGCAAGAGCTTCTTGTCCTATTCTCTCTCATTTGTTTATTGTATTATCTTGTCTTCTAGCTAGCTCTATATCTTTCTACATAAACATGTATCCAGAAACAATATCAAGCAAGGAAAATATTTTCTCTCCTTTCTTTTCTCTCTCTCTCTCTCTCTCTCTCTCTCTCTCTTGTTTCCAATGTTCTTCATTCTCCAGAAATAAAATCTCTCTAAATCTCTCGTTCTTTCAATTACCTGGCATAAACTAGTTACCACCACAGCGGACTATTTCTTGAGCTCCGTAGTCATCGATTTGCGCTTCAATTTCTTCTCCAATTAAATTTGGAGGAGTGTCTCTCACAACCCTTTTGTGCCTAAACAATTTTTTTGTTCTTCGGTACGGATGACTAATGGGAAGAAATCGATGGCGACAATCGAACCAACTTGTCTTCCTACCATTCTTTAGTTGAAACGCATATGTCATTCCATAAAATTATGGACAAGATAATCTTCCATGTGTAGTCCATCCAGACATCAACCATAGAAAGAAAAGTCACTTATGGTCCATAAAAGTATCACTCGCATCGTAAAATCGTCTTCCTTGAGCAATCATACGTCCTCACCCCCATAGACCACAAATCTTTCATCTCTTTTATCAGTGGTTGTAGAAAAACATCCAGAGACCTTTTTGGATGGTTCGAACTAGGCATTAATATGATCAAGAATAGAAAATCCCGTTGCATGCATATATCCGGTGGCAGGTTGTATGGCGTAAGAAAGACTGGCCACAATGAATATTGTCTCCCTGACATTCTAAATGGACTAAATTCATCTGTGCATAGTCCAAAATACACATTTCAGCCATTGCTAGCGAATTCTGGATGTACTTTGTTAAAATATTTCTAGGCTCTTGCATCTGATGGATGAGTCATCTCGCCATCCGTCTGAGTATCCTTGGCATGTCATCTCATCCCTCCACCAGTATGCTCAGACTGGTACAATCTTTCAACTTGTTTGTAATTGGTAGGTATCACATCCTTTGGTATGGTATCCTATTACGTCTTCATACTTGCAGTTTGAATCATTGCTTCTTGCAGAATCAACATTCTTATAACTTCTAATCATCTCCCCAATAGATCATGCAGTTCTCGATGCAAACGTTTATCATCTCCGAAGGCAATCCAAGACTATAAACCAGTTTCTGAATCTCATAATCATAATCAACAGACACATTGTCTTCCGGCAAGTCTGCCCATGCATCCATGCAACTTTCATGGAGATTATGATCAATTTTAGTATTCATCATTTTAGCAGCCAACGAAAATTTAGAGAGACCTTCTCTACAACCACTGTAAATTGGTTGATACGCAACATCTAACGTTTCATAAAACTTTTTTGCATTTATGTTAGGGTCTTCAACTTCATCATGAGCTACAAATGCATCAGCTAACCATATCATGAACCCTATCATAATCTACCATCTGCTCCTCATGATGGTAACTATGTTCATTATGCAAATGATCAACCGGTTCATCTTGGAAATTGCTATTAATATTACTAGCTTCATTCCCATAATTATAACATTCTCCATGTTGAAACTAGATATAGTAATTCGCCGTGAAACCTCTATTTATTAAATGTTTCCATACATTTTCACGAGTTGCCAATTTTGAATTGTTATAGTTCTGACAAAGACAGAACATCTTACCGCTTTCTTGGGCGAGCGGTGTAGAATATGTTTGATGCATAAATGTCTTCAGTCCTTCAAGATATTCTTTCGTTATTCTTCTGTTACCATCTCTGTGTGTATATATCCACCTCAACTTGAAAAGTATTTCCATCACCCGACATTTTTTTTCATATTTTTAGATTTTTTTCTTTTTGGGGTGTTTAATTTGAGAAACACAAGGGACATATTTATAGAAAAAAATTGAAATTGGTAAGTGAAATTTTACTAGAATTTATGAGGAAAAATAGTTAGCTAGCTGAAACAAAAACCATGTTTACAAATAAAAAGTTGGCGCACTCGAGATATCATAAAAAGTTGTTGCGCTCGAGATATCGACACTAAATAGACGTAAACTATTTCAACGTAAAATCCTCGTTATATTTACGTCGACTTTACGATGAAACTATGTTTCCTCGTAAAAAACCTCGTTAAATTGCACCGTTTTTACAACAAAATTTTATTGTCATTACTTTTACGATGAATTTACGTTGATTTATTTTTCTTCGTAAGTTACTCGTAAAAAAACATAATTTTATAAGGACATTTTTTTGTTAATTTTCATTGGTAAAGTTGTCTTTTTTTTAGTAAATCTAGGTATTATTTTTCATTTTACCACCTTATGTTCGGTTCCTTAGAATATTTTTTTTGGTCATCTGTTCTTTCATTCAATTAATTTTGCTTTAACAAAAAGTTCCAGTTTTTTCTGTTAATGTGTTTATTTTTTCTAAATGTTATCTTTATTAAAATAGATAAAACACTTTCACGTAAAATATCAAAAGAAAAAAAAATCATGGTCCCACTTGAAATATTTTCTAGATCCTCCACTAGATATCAAACAGAACTTAGTGGAAATCTGGTTGAGGTTAGCGTGCATAAAAACATTGAATTTACTTTCAAAGAAAAGATTAGAACTAACATCTAAGAGCATCATTATTGGGGTTTCTCTAGTGGGTTTCTTAAGCTGTGGGACCCATGAACAGTGTAAGGATCGGTTACAAAAACTATAGATTAAGAACCGGTTTTTATGGGTTTCTTACACTGTTCACGGGTCCAACTGACACGTGGCGACTCACGATTGGTTCACTTTAAAACAAAAGTAAAAAAAAAAAAAAAACAAGAAACCCAAAGGGGTTTCTTGCATTAATGATGCTCTAAAGAGACCAGTACAACAAAAGATGAGACACTGTACACACGTCAGGACAAAGAGACTCGAGAGACAAAAACACAACAAACCATTAATGAAACCCTTTATGAAGTCAAAATCTACTTATTTTGCGTAAGACGTCTCTTCATCTCATTAGATGTTTCTCCGCTATGACCAAGTACAGACTTCCTCTTCTCACCAACACGACAATTCTCATCCTTAGACGGAGAAAACGTAACTTTTACATCTTCTTCAACCGGAACTTGGAAACATTCCATCTCCTTAAGAACAACCCGAAGCTTACTCGCTTCTCGTATAGCAAAACTCTTCATCTTACGCTCAATCAATCCTTCCACATACTTGAATAAACCACCTTTCACTCCACCATTCCTACAATAAGCAAGAACAGCTTCTTCTTGGGAAATATTGGTGTTGTTTACATTGAATACAGAGACTGGCCAGTACTTATCCTGGAGACCAGCACTATCACCCTCGAGAGCTTTCTTTAGCTCAGAGCTATATTCCGCGAACTGAGCGTTGAACGCTCTGATCATAGCCGATTCTGCCACTGTTCTCCCTTGCGAAACGGTTCGTCTTTTTAGCTTCTCTGTACGTTGTACTTCCACAACAGCTTCAGTACCTGTTTTAGTTTCATCCACTTGCAAACTTCGTAAATGTGAAGTAGATTCATTTCATGGCTTTGAGGACAAATCCCTAAGGAATATGCTTTGGATAACACGCTATCGCGTACGTCTTTGTAAGGGATCGTTGTTAGGACTTGTACGTGCTTGACCATTAGGGTGTTGAAACATAAACTTGATTTGGGTTAATCATTGGGCTAATAATCTAATAATCATGTTAGCCCAAATTTGACCCAAGTTCTAGAATTTATCTAGAAAAATCTTCCACCTCCTTAAGATAAAAATCTAGATATTTTCGTAGAATTATCTAGATAATTAGAATAAAAATATCAAGATATTTTAGTAGAATTATCTAGATTTAAGAATAAAATATGTAAGATATTTTGTATTTTGGAGGCTATAAATACCTCCACTCTCTTCTCATTTTGTATCATCCAAGTTTTCAAGAATCATCCAAGAAATAAAAAAAGTTTCCTCTTCATAAAATCTCTTCTCTTCAAACACTTAAACACTTTCTCCATTTCTAATAAGTTTCTCATTCCAACAAAGTGGTATCAGAGCTACAAGATCATTTTGAAGATGGCAAGTAGTGGTGTTCCCTTCCAAGTTCCAATGCTCACAAAGAGCAACTATGACAATTGGAGTTTAAGGATGATTGCTATCTTAGGAGCACATGATGTATGGGAGATAGTTGAGAAAGGCTTCATTGAACCAGAGAATGATGGTGGTTTATCTCAAGCTCAAAGAGATGGTTTGAGAGATTCAAGAAAGAGAGACAAGAAGGCTCTCTGTCTAATCTATCAAGGTTTAGATGAAGATACATTTGAGAAGGTTGCTGGAGTAAAGACGTCTAAAGAAGCATGGGAGAAGCTTCAGACCTCTTACAAGGGAGCAGAACAAGTTAAGAAGGTACGTCTACAAACTTTACGAGGAGAATTTGAGTCATTACAGATGAAGGAAGGTGAACTCATCTCAGATTACTTCTCAAGAGTCTTGACGGTTACTAATAACCTAAAAAGAAATGGTGAGAAGTTAGATGAGGTGAGAATAATGGAGAAAGTTCTTAGATCGCTGGATTCAAAGTTTGAGCATATTGTTACCGTAATTGAAGAGACAAAAGACTTGGAGACAATGACGATGGAGCAACTTCTTGGATCACTACAAGCTTATGAAGAAAAGAGGAAGAAGAAAGAGGATATTGTTGAGCAAGTTCTCAAGATGAGAATTGATCACAAAGAAGAAAGTAGTCGAAATCATCCAAGACGTGGTGGCGGTCATTTCAGAGGACGAGGTCTTGGTGTAAATGGACGAGGTTGGAGACCATATGAAGACAACTTTAACCAAAGAGGAGAGAGCTCATCAAGAGGTCTTGGAAGAGGAAATGCAAAATCAAGGTACGATAAATCAAACGTCAAATGCTATAGTTGCGGAAAGTTTGGACATTATGCTTCTGAATGCAAAACTCCAAACAACAATAGAGTTGAAGAGAAGTCCAACTATATTGAAGAAAGGAGTAATGAAGAAGATATGCTATTGATGGCTTACAAGAAGGATGAGCCAAATGAAGTTAGCAGATGGTACCTTGATAGTGGTGCTAGCAATCACATGTGTGGGAACAAAAACATGTTTGTGGAGCTTGATGAATCGGTGAAAACCAATGTGGCTTTGGGAGATGAATCGAAGATGGAGGGGAAAGGTAAAGGTAATATTCTCATCCGCTTAAAGAATGGAGATCATCAATTCATTTCAGTGTTTATTACATCCCAAGCATGAAGACCAACATCTTGAGCCTAGGACAACTCTTGGAGAAAGGTTATGATATTCGACTAAAGGATAATAACCTTACTTTAAGAGATAATGCAAATAATCTCATCACAAAAGTACCAATGTCAAGAAATAGAATGTTTATCCTAAACATTCAAAATGACATTGCACGATGTCTCAAGATGTGCTACAAGGAGGAGTCATGGCTTTGGCATCTTCGGTTTGGGCATCTAAACTTTGGAGGCTTAGAGCTACTTTCTAAGAAAGAAATGGTGAGAGGATTACCTTGTATCAACCATCAAAATCAAGTGTGTGAAGGGTGTTTACTTGGAAAGCAATTCAAAATGAGTTTTCCAAAGGAGTCGGAGACAAGAGCAAGAAAGCCATTAGAGCTCATACATACAGATGTATGTGGCCCAATCAAACCAAGCTCACTTGGTAAGAGTAACTACTTCCTTCTCATTATTGATGATTTTTCAAGAAAAACATGGGTTTACTTTTTGAAAGAAAAATCAGAAGTGTTTGAAAATTTCAAAAAGTTTAAAACCCAAGTTGAGAAGGAAAGTGGTCTTGTGATTAAGACCATGAGATCCGATCGGGGAGGAGAATTTATGTCCAAGGAATTTTTGAAGTATTGTGAAGATAATGGTATTCGAAGACAATTGACGGTGCCAAGAACACCTCAACAAAATGGAGTAGCGGAAAGAAAGAATAGGACTATTCTTGAGATGGCAAGAAGCATGCTCAAGAGTAAGAATCTACCAAAGGAGTTATGGGCAGAAGCAGTCGCGTGTGCGGTGTACATATCAAACCGATCTCCAACGAAGAGCGTTTCTGGAAAGACACCACAAGAAGCTTGGAGTGGAAGGAAGCCCGGTGTCTCACACCTAAGAGTCTTTGGAAGCCTTGCTCACGCTCACGTTCCAGACGAGAAGCGGAGCAAACTAGACGACAAAAGTGAGAAGTACATTTTCATTGGGTATGATGCTAACTCCAAAGGCTACAAACTCTACAATCCTGAAACAAAGAAGACAATTATAAGTCGGAATGTCATCTTTGATGAAGAAGGAGAATGGGATTGGAGATCAAATAATGAAGACTACAACTTCTTTCCATCTTTTGAAGAAGAGAACTTGGAGCAAATAAGAGAAGAACCAGCTACACCACCAACTTCACCAACACCAAGTTCTCAAGGGGATGAAAGCTCAAGTGAAAGGACTCCACATTTTAGAAGTCTACAAGACATTTATGAGGTAACCGAAAATCAAGACAATCTCACTTTATTTTGCCTTTTTTCGGATTGCGAGCCTATGAACTTTGAAGAAGCTCAAGAAAAGAAGTCATGGAAAATTGCAATGGATGAAGAAATCAAGTCGATCCAAAAGAATGATACATGGGAGTTGGCTTCACTTCCTAATGGGCATAAGGCAATAGGTGTGAAGTGGGTGTACAAGGCAAAGAAGAACTCTAGAGGAGAAGTTGAAAGATACAAGGCTAGACTGGTGGCAAAAGGTTATAGTCAAAGAGCCGGAATCGACTATGATGAGGTATTTGCTCCAGTTGCTCGTTTAGAAACAGTTAGGCTAATCATTTCATTGGCAGCCCAAATGAGATGGAAGATACATCAAATGGATGTCAAATCTGCCTTCTTAAATGGAGACCTTGAGGAAGAAGTCTACATTGAGCAACCACAAGGCTACATAGTCAAAGGTGAAGAAGACAAAGTCTTGAGGCTGAAGAAGGCACTTTATGGATTAAAGCAAGCACCAAGAGCATGGAACACTCGGATTGATAAGTACTTCAAGGAGAAAGGCTTCATCAAGTGTCCATATGAGCATGCACTTTATATCAAAACCCAAAACAATGATATATTGATTGCATGCTTGTATGTAGATGACTTGATATTCACCGGCAACAATCTGATTATGTTTGAAGATTTCAAAATGAAGATGACAAAGGAGTTCGAGATGACTGATATTGGATTAATGTCATACTACCGTGGCATTGAAGTAAAGCAAGAAGAAAATGGAATCTTCATCACTCAAGAAGGATATGCTAAAGAAGTGCTTAAGAAGTTCAAGATGGAAGACTCAAATCCAGTTTGCACACCAATGGAATGTGGAGTCAAGTTATCAAAGGAAGAAGAAGGAGAGAGTGTTGATCCAACACTCTTTAAGAGCTTAGTTGGAAGTCTACGTTATCTAACTTGCACAAGGCCCGACATCTTACACGCGGTTGGAGTTGTGAGTCGATATATGGAGCATCCAACAACAACTCATTTCAAGGCAGCTAAGACGATCTTACGCTATATCAAAGGTACAATCAACTTTGGCTTGTATTACTCTATCTCTGACGATTACAAGCTTTTTGGATATAGCGATAGTGACTGGGGTGGAGACGTTGATGACCGGAAAAGCACAAGTGGCTTCGTATTTTTCATTGGAGAAACCGCTTTCACATGGATGTCAAAGAAGCAACCAATTGTTACCCTCTCTACTTGTGAAGCGGAGTACGTAGCGGCTACTTCATGTGTTTGCCATACTATTTGGTTACGAAACTTGCTAAAGGAGTTGAGCCTACCACAAGAGGAGCCAACGAAGATCTTTGTTGATAACAAGTCGACAATAGCATTGGCGAAGAATCCAGTCTTCCATGATCGGAGTAAGCACATTGATACTCGTTATCACTACATTCGAGAATGTGTTGCCAAGATGGATGTGCAATTGGAGTATGTGAAGACAAATGATCAAGTAGCTGATATCTTCACCAAGCCACTCAAGCGTGAAGACTTTATCAAGATGAGGAGCTTACTCGGAGTAACCAAATCAAGTTTAAGGGAGGGTGTTGAAACATAAACTTGATTTGGGTTAATCATTGGGCTAATAATCTAATAATCATGTTAGCCCAAATTTGACCCAAGTTCTAGAATTTATCTAGAAAAATCTTCCACCTCCTTAAGATAAAAATCTAGATATTTTCATAGAATTATCTAGATAATTAGAATAAAAATATCAAGATATTTTAATAGAATTATCTAGATTTAAGAATAAAATATGTAAGATATTTTGTATTTTGGAGGCTATAAATACCTCCACTCTCTTCTCATTTTGTATCATCCAAGTTTTCAAGAATCATCCAAGAAATAAAAAAAGTTTCCTCTTCATAAAATCTCTTCTCTTCAAACACTTAAACACTTTCTCCATTTCTAATAAGTTTCTCATTCCAACATAGGGTTGGTGTCAGAAAAAAGCTGAGCAAACCGGAAAGAGTAAAGCTGTCAACTTGTACCTGGTTCTGGCGTAGCGGCTCTAAGCATTCTAGAAGCTTCTGAAACTTACTGCATCAGTTTCGAACATAGCTTTGAACGCGGCATCAAGCTTGTTCTGTTGATGATTTGGAGAAGCCATGTCGTCACTTTTGTAAATAGAAACGGTATAATACACAGTTTTATAAAGGAACTAGGCGTGTGTAGTATCCTCGATGTTTATCAGCGTCTCTTATAATGAGGTTCTTAACTAAATTTGACTCTTTTCTTTTTTTTCTTTTAAATTTTTTTTTGTTAAGAGACGGCTCTTAAGACTCTTATTTAAGAGACGTCTCTTAGGTTTTCTTAGTTAAAAGTTAAGAAACGTATTTTAAAAAAGTTAAGAACCTCTGCTAAGAGACCCTCAATGAACCTGCTCTGTGGCTGCCTTTATTACTTTTATTTAAACAGTTTCAAAAAAATAAAAATCATTTTAGCACGCTGCTACATTTTCCCATGAGGCAGACGAAAAGATGGTGTGTTTCAGTTTCTTTTCTTTTTGAAACTTGAATTGTACATTAAATATGCAAACGCAATAAATCAATAATAAAAGTAAAAATGTGATTTTGTTAGTATTTGGCCAATCAAACAAAATGTATGAAACCAAAAAAGGAATTTGAAAAAAACAATTCATTAGATGGGAAATGTGTGGCTCTCGTTGGTGAACATCACTTAATCGAGAGATCATGGAAAAAAAAAGTTAAACTGTGGAAAAATTATAAATCTGCAGAATGAAAAGTGCAAAATGATTTAGTTATAGGAGTGGATAAACTTTTTTGAATAGCGGAATACAAATATAATGATCAAAATATTTTATATGTTTTTAATTTATTATAATAAATATATAATATTAATAATTAAATAATTACAACAAAATATGAAAATAAATAAAATTATCAAATTGATTTCTATATTATAATTATTTGATTATTTTTGCTACATATTAGTAATAGGTTTACATCTTACAATATTATAAATAAAAGTATACTAATATTTATATATAACATAACTATTTATCACCTAAAATTACCAGTATTTATATAATCGTATAATTGAATAATATAAAAATTGAAAGATAATCTACTAAACTCAATTTTTCATTTTTTCTATACTTGTTAGCAAAAATGCAAACTTGCAAGTTTACATTTTTCTTTCATTCCGCTAATTTGCTTGATTAGCAAAATCAACACATGTTTTTGAACGCATTTTTTCATTCCGAAAGTTACCAATCAAGACCATTATTTAATAGATTATTTTCAGAATTAATATTTTTTATATCATTTAATTATATGGCTTAACATTTAAATGTTCTAAATGAATATTAATAAAATTTTAAATGATAAACACTTATGTTATAAATAAGAATATATATTCTATAGTATTATAAGATGTCAATTTATATGTAAAATTTGTTAAAAATAAACTAAATAATTATAATAAGAAATCAATATCATTAAAACAGGATCATTCCTAAATTATAGACTTAATGAAATTTTAAATTTTTCCAATTATGCCATTACAGGTTTTTTCTACAGCAAAAATTTTAAAGATACAACTATTACCAATCAAACCCAATTTATCTCTATCAGTAGTATGAAAAGCTGGGGTAATTGCATATAAACTTTTTCGTCAAGGTCTCCGTAAAAGAACGTATTATGAACATCCATTAGATAGATTTCTCAATCGTTGGATGCTGCAAATTTAAGAAATGTTCGCACAGTAACCATTTGTACAACTTCTACTTGACACAAACCAAATGACTAAACAAGTCCGAGGTCCTAACCACGATTAATCCCATATGCAAAGATGTCAAAGATAGTATTTTGGCCCAATTGCCGAACTCATTACACAATTTACCCTCCAATTTTCATTGTTTTCACTACAAGAGTATATTGCAACCTGATGCGTGTGAGACACGTCAGAGTAAAGCTATGAGTTTTTTAACTCATGATTAGTGGGGGCAATTATAAATTTAGCAAAAAGTTCATGACTTGAATTAGATACAGATCAAAACATGAGTAAACTTTTCATTCTTCTCTTACATTACACCTACTACATACACTATATATCAGACACTCGTATAGTGAGAAGTATGGATCTGCCTCAGCCTTGAAAGAAAGGTACATTGAAATCAGAATCACGAGGTCGAACGCAGTCTGATCTCATCCATCCGATTCTCCGCTTCACATTGTCGTACATGATCAGGTGTCCACGCATCGACACGTCTACAGTAAACAAAAACAAAAGATGTTTCTTGTTCGATTACTGCGAGATATTCAGACAAGAAATGTGGGTTTACAGTCTTTTGATTATACCTCCAAGAATAATGGTGGATCCATCATGAACACTGCTTCCATCTAATATCCCAAGACATACATTTCCTTTGTTCTGCATCGAAAGTGTGTACGAAACTCAAATAAACACAAGCCAAATCATAATCGTGAGAGCAGTAACTAAAGCGCTTACGCTTATGATCAAGTAATCCTCTGGCTGAAGCACAAGTTTTCTTGATATGATCCACCATTTGCTCCCTATTTGCAGAGTTATTGGTCTAAAGAACCGTTTAACATCCGACAAGGAACTGCAAATCAAAACACCAATAATTAACCTTTAAAGATATGAAATTTGATATATTTTTTTAGTTGAAAACTACCTGATCAGGAAGTCAGTTTGCCAACAGATAGGCAGTGTTTTGTCTGATTCGTCAAGTGTTAGTCCTAACCCAGAAACTTCTTTAAGCTTTTCACCAACGAACACCATAAGAAAATCATTGACCAGAAGTTAAACAAGTGCTTATTAGTTCCATAATGTGATTGCTTACTGATTTGACCAGCTGGGAGTAAGCCTTGTTAGGGAAGTATGTATAAGAGCTTCCTGTGTCAAATAAGACTTTCCCTGCTCTACCATCTAAGCTAAGCATACCATTCCCGTAGCTCACTTTTGAAACTTGCATCTGATAAAATCCCCTGAAAGATCCCAAAATTGTAAATTTAGTTTGGCTATGTGAATGACAAAGTTTGAAACATTTGGGAACATATACAAGAGTTTACAGAGATTTCAGAAGGTTCCGGTTATCATGTGTACTTACAAGTGAGAATGGTGAAGCATAGGAACCCATGTCATCCCGTGTGAGGGAACCAAATCACTTCCCATGATGATATACCCTTCACCGTTAAGATCAGAGGGAAGGCAGTGGCCAAGCACATTGCTGATGATACCTCGGCTTGCAAGTTGAGAAGGCAAGCTAATTTTAGCTTTGCTTAGACCAAGGATCCCGTCTGTTTTTACCAGAGTGTTTAACAGTAGCCCTTGCTGATCATATCCACACCTTAAAGTTCCAATCACAAAAGTCACAAAGATGATATTCCGTAAGAAGTCCCACAAATAGTTAAAAGGGGAGTAATGGTTACCCGAAAACTATATCCAAGTCAGCAACTGATCCGTTGTGGAGATCGATATGAAACTCATCTTTGGTGAGAACTCCAAGAGAAGAGCTAAGATCAGCATACTCAATCTCGTAGTCACATTGCTCACAGTCCTCACAATGTTCTGTTATTTGATTCTTTTGAACTTCTACACATAAGGACTCCCCAGATCTCACTAACATACCTTTTCTTGGCGTATATAGTTGATTAGCTCCCTAAAATGTTCATCAGTACTTTCACATAGACAACTCTCCTGAAAAATCTTTAAAGAAAACAAAACAAAACAAAAAAACAGAAAATCTTTACCTTAGCGCAACTCCTGCAAGGAGCGTCACACTGGACCCAAGTCAAGTCACTTCCAGTATCGATGTCAAGATAGAAGTAGTGTGTCCCAACAAGAATCCGTGTGAAATAGAGCCTGCAACACAAATAACAAAAGACAAAAAGAGCTTACATTACTTGCGCTGTAAGTAACAAAAACAACATTCTCATTTCAATACAATGCTATACCCATTAGGATACACATCTCCACCAACGGGAAGAATGGTAGTGGAGGAGTCAAAAGAAGCAGCGATTGCAGAGAAAGCATCGTTGACTTTCAGAGGGTTGACCAGCTCTTGATCGATTGACTCCACAAGGATTCCACTTTTTACTACATCCACAACTTCCGCTAAGTTCCGGTCAGGGATGGCCCGCGCACCAAGTTTGTGGTACACAGGGAAGACAAACGACGTCGTTTCACGGCGATTAGCTTCATCCTCACGTTCCCTCTCATCGTAAACCCTAAACATCTGAACGGTGTTGGGGAAAACAGAGGCATAGAAAGCAATCGCGAGAAGCGAGATACCGAGAAGACCCAGCACTAGTCTCGGAGAGCCCGTGGAGAGATCCGAGAACCAGAGTCCGGGATCCGGGGATTGGTGAAGTGGGTCGGGTTGAAAAGTCGGGTTTGGGTGGTCATCGGGGTGGGTTTCAGGTGGATAGTGGTGGTCAGTGAGGGTGAAGGCAGAGATAGTTTTGCCTTGGGAAGGATCATGGGAAGGAGGGAGAGTGATTATGACTACGGCATGGGCTTGCTGGTCGTGAAGTTGTGGCTCCATTGCGGGATTCTCCGATCGAAATCAAGCGAGTTGATTTTTGGGAGATTTCGATCGAGAATTGAAATGGCAGAGTTGGAGGGGTGTGGTCAAGAGTCAAGAGGCGTTGTCCACAAGACAACCCGAAGTTGCGAGGAAGGAGAGAGGTATGTTTTATTCTTTTTAATATTTGAAAACTAAATGTTTTGTCCCCAAATACAAACACTATCATCATACAAGTATTTATTAGTTTATCTTATTAATTCAAAACACATCATTGATAAGTTATTATAGTATTTATTTTCTCCAAAAGTTAAATGAAACATTAAATCTATACTATTATGATAATTTAATTCATCAAAGTATATAAGCTTATTATTGCAATTAAATTCTAAAAACATTGACATATTAATAATATTTTAGAAATATCTTTATACAATTTCTTTATTTGATTCATATTTAATTTTAAATTATATCTTGATTTTTAAATTTATAATAGAAAATAATGTTTCCATATAATAACGCAATATATATAGGGAAAATTTCAAGTTTACCATTTTTGTTGTACCATTTTTCATTTTTACTTTCATTAAGAGACATTTTATATATATATAAGAATTATCTTCTTATAAAAATAAGATTATTTTGACAATTTTATGATATTAATTTGTAATTAGTTACCTAATATATTATTATTAATATATTTTAATTATAGAATAAATTTTACAAAAACAATTCATTAAGGTTAAAATTATTTTTGGGATATCACAATATAAACGATTTTATATAATAATAATTATTAAATCACTAAAATTGGTTTTAATTTATGATTAATTATATTTTAACTAATTTAATTATTCTTAAGTTTAATAAAAACTTTATAACAAGATATAAACTATTTTAGATAATAATAACTATCAAATTATTGAAATATTTTTTTGCATATGATTAATTACATATTAAAAGAACTAATTACATACTCCTTAAGTGTATTAACCTCATTAGCTGCTCTGACTTTTAATAGTATAGATTTTCTTACGAAGACTTATTAGTTTATGTTTTATTAATTAAAAAGACATTATAATAAATTATTATTTATGTTTTCAAAAGTTTTAAATCAAATATCATATTAATTATAAGTGACAACACTCACATGTCATAATTATTTTAGAAAATATCTTTATATAAAAGTTTTTGTTTGATTTATATTTAATTATAAATTTTATATCTTAATTTTAAATTTTATAATACAAATATATATTTAAGATAAAAAGATAATTCATAAGAATTATTTTATTTGACGACAAAAGAAACAAATTATTATTTTATTTTCTAAAAATATAATATTATTAATATAAATTTGTTTTGATTATATAATAAATTATATAAAAATTATAAAAATATGACAAATAAGAAAAATTACCTAAATCACGGGAAATTGTCAAAAATATCACTTTCTTTGTACCACTTTTCACTTTTACCTTAATCATTTTTATCCTTATTTTTAAAAGGAAAAACACGCTTATAACGCTTGGGTTAATTAATCTAAGACTTAGAGTTTAGAGTTGAGAGGTGGGGGTAGAGTGGGGTAGGGTTTAGGAATGTAAAATTTAGGATTCTAATTAATTTTTTAAAAAATTACCTCTTAAAAAATGGTATTTATGAAAATGTCTCATTAATGAAGGTAAAAATGAAAAGTGGTACAACAAAAATGGTAAACTTGAAATTCTCCCTAAAATCATTGGGAGGTTGACAAATAAGCAAATTCACTTCCTTTGATATTAATTTGTAATTAGTTACCTAATATAACATATAAATATAAGATTATTAATATATTTTAATTATAGAAAAAAATTTACAAAAATATCGTTAAGGGTAAAATTATTTTTGGGAAAGTACAATATAAACTATTTTATACAATGCTAATTATTAAATCACTAAAATTGGTTTTAATTTATGGTTAATTATATTTTAACTAATTTAATTATTCATTAAGGTTAATAAATACTTTATAACAAACTATAAACTATTTTAGATAATAATAATTATCAAATTATTGAAATAATTTTTAGTATATGATTAATTACATATTAAAATAACTAATTACATACTCATTAAAGGTGTTAACGTTATTAACCGTTCTAACTTTTAATAATATAGATTTTCTTACAGAGACTTATTAGTTTATGTTTTTATTAATTCAAAATACATCATAATAAGTTATTATTTATGTTTCCAAATTTTTTAAATCAAATATCATATTAATTATAAGTTACAACACTCACATGTCAGAAATATTTTAGAAAATACATTTATATAAATGTTTTTGTTTGATTTATATTTAATTATAAATTTTATATCTTAATTTTAAATTTTATAATAGAAAATATATTTTTAAGATAAAAAGCATAATTCATAAGAATTAGTTTACTTTCTAAAATATAATATTATTAATATAAATTCGTTTTGATTATATAATAAATTATACAAAAAATTACAAAAACATGACAAATAAGCAAAATTACCTAAAATCATGGAGATGTTAAAAAAATAAGTCAATTCACTTCTAAAATAATAGTATAAATTAAAAAGTTACTTAAATCTTATTTGATCTTTTTTTGTCAACACTTAAACTCTATTTGATAATAATAAAAAAACAGATACCAATTAGGGAAAATTTGAAGAAATACGCTTAGGAGGGTGTATTGAACAAAGTATTTTATGGAGTCTTAGGGTTTTTAAAATGAGTAATTCTTGGGTTCACCACTTATGTAATAGCCAATGAAAATTTGAAAAGTCATATTATGTTTTTGAAATAAAAAGGTAAAAAAAAAATAGTAATAATTACTAAAAAACGGAAAACATTTTTTCAGTGTTTTTAACACCGTTAGTAAAACCCTAACCCCTAAATCCTAAACACTAAATCATAAACCCTAAACCCTTGAGTAAACCTTAGGGAATATCTATTAGGGTTTACCCTAAGGAATACATATTAGAGCTTACCCTAAGGTTTAAGATTTATCCAAATATTTAGGGTTTACCCAAGGATTTAAAGTTTATCCAAAGCTTTTGGGTTTAGAGTTTGTTTTTTAGGATCTAGGGTTTAAAGTTTTACTGACGGCGTTAACAACGTTAAAAATAATCTTTTTTTTTGCAATCACTACTATTATTTATTTGTTTTTACTAGGCCTTGGCATAAATCCCAAAACCTGAACCCGGACCCGAATCTAAGTAAAGGGATGGATCAGTTCTAGCTCTATTAAAACCCCTGATTAGGTTTCTTTTGGCGATACATTGGGTTTCTGGTCTGTTCGGTTTAAATCGGTAACCAAAGAGTAACCCAAAGTAAACTGAACCTATATAACATATTACACACACACACACACACACACACACACACACATATATATATATATATATATATATATATATATAACATAACACGCGGAAGACACTTTCTCTTTTCGATACTTTGATGAGTTTTGACACTTTGGCAACAAAAAAATCATTAAGCAAGAGGCTATTCATATTCTTCTACTTTTCGAAAACCCTAATCATATATGTTAAACCTAAAGAGCCTCTCATGTTTCAAAAACTCACTCGCTCTCTATCTTCTTCGATTTCGCGAATTCAATCCCAGGTAAATAACGACTTATGAATTTTGAAATCCCTAATCTTTGATTTCTTTACTTGTTCTGTGGTTTGATTAGGGTTTAAGTTAATTATATGAAATTTAAATTCTTCACTTGTTCTTTTTGAGTTATTTAAAATTAATTGAATGTCTGGGGGTTTCGATTAGGGTTAAGTAACTTGAATCGATTGAATGTAGTTTCTTCTCTTTTGAATCATAATGCTTCTAGCTGTATTTTCTCTTATTTCAGATGGATTCATCTTCAACTCCAAACCATGATAATGTTGAAAATGAAAAAGATGTAGAAGGTGATGAATAACAAGAGTTGATGACTCCAGATAGTAGAGGCAAGCACAAAGAATCACCTGCAGCTAGTGGAGGAACATACCAAGCAAAGAAATCTCCTCAGGTTCTTCCTACAAGGTCTAAAATTTGGAACCATTTCACAAGAACAAAGGAGAATCATGACAAATTCCTTTGTCATTATTGCAAGAAGGAGTTTGGTTGCTCATGGAACATCAAACCTGCTTAAGTATATCACTATCTGCAAACACTTCATGGCATTTACAAAGGGCCAAAACTCCACTCAAACTAATCTCAATGAAGAAGGAAAACTGAAGTCTGCAAAAGTCAGTGCTACCACTTTCAGAGAAGCTACAAATGAGATGATGGTGATAGGACAATTACCATTGTATATCATAGAAAGTGTTGCTTTGAAACAATTTTGTAATAATGTTAGATTTCTCTTATGTTATCTAACTCAAATATAGTTTAATGTTGTAGCTTATATTGGTATCTAGCTTTATGTGTTATGTGTGTAGATGGATCTAGACAAACCTGTTTCAAGAATGACATCAACAAGAGACATCGTTGAGCTATATGTGTAGAGGAAGGCTGCTATGAAGAAATGGTTTAAAGCTAATAAGCAAAGAGTTTATGTGACTCTGATATTTGGACGACTGAAGTAATGTGTAGAGAGTTTATTTTCCATTTTTCTACGGTTTGTTCTCTTTGTGTTTGATTTGATCCTTATGTGTTTTATCCTTTTTTGTTTGTCTTGATCACAAGTGCTAGTTACATGGTTTTCACTGCCCATTACATTGATGATTGTTGGCGACTGAAAAAACTTATCCTTGGGTTTAAACACGTGATTGATCACATAGTTCAAATAGTATCTAAGGTTCTTTTGGATTGCTTAGCTGAGTGGGGAATATGCAAGGTGTTCTGTGTAAACAGTAGACAACACAACATCTAATTCTTCTGCTTTGAGAAGAAATCAGGGTCATTTTTCTTTACAGTTTGAAGATGCATTATTATTAGATGGCGAATTCATGAATATTAGATTTAGTGCACATATCATCAACCTGATTGTGAAGGATGGAATGACTGATGTTAGTGAGAGTGTTGATGTTGTTTGTAATGTTGTGGTCTATGTTAGATCTTCAGGAAATATAGGTTGTCATCGTTTGAGCCGAAAGTATAATCTGGTAAAATGACTAGAGGAACTTTGCCATTAGATGTCACAACTAGGTGGAACTCCACTTGCCTTATGTTGAACACATCCCTAAATTTTAAATTTGCTTTTGATAAAATGTAGCAAGAGGATAATCTGTATCACAATTACTTTTTGGAAGTGGAGAAAGGGAAAAAGAGAACATGTCCTCCTCAGTTGATTGATTGGAAGGCAATAGAAAGATTAAGCTGGTTCTTAATCATCTTCTACAAATCCACTTTCGTTGTATCAGATTCTACTTTTCTCAATGCTTACAAGTGTTACAGGGAGATTGTTACCATAGCCACCAACCTACTGGATTGACCCATAGCAGAGATCATGAATTGGAGACAAAGGCTATGGAGATGTATAAGAAGTTTGACAAGTACTAGGATGGGCTGAGAAACATCAACAAGATGTTAATCCTGGCGACAATATTTGATCCAAAGAAGAAGATGGATCTTGCAAGAATGTGATTTGATGAGCTTTATTGACAGGACAACTTGGAAGGTAAGGAAATGTATGACTCTGTGATCAGTTTTCTGCATAGCTTGTTCAAGGAGTATAGTGAGAGACATGTGAAGAGACAAAGAAGGCAATCTGATGGATCTAGAAAATCCAGTATGTAAGCCTCTCAATGTAGTCGACAAGGAAAATAATAAACCGTTACTTTGGATTTAGTTGAAGATGGTTTAGGTTATAAGAAGATTGACCGATGGTATAAGGAGAAGCTAAGTGAGATAGGGGTGAAAGACAAACGTGATGAGCTAGATATATACTTGAAAGAAGCTGCTAAAATCTAGATTTGCTGCTTGGTGTAGATACTATGTTCTTTCCTTCTGGGATAATTTGTACTAAGTTCCCAGTTCTGTCACAAATTGCAAAAGATGTTTTAGGCTTGCAAATTTCTTCTGTTGCATCTGAGAGTGCCTTTAATACAAGTGGGATGTTAATTGACCCATCTAGGAGCTAGCTTACTCACTACATGATTGAAGTTTTGATGTGTACTGAGCAATGGCTAAAAGAAGACATTCGATCTGCTTGTTCACGTTTTTCTTATATGTGTCTGTTAGTTTATAATGACACGCTTCTTTTTGTATTTGAACCATAATTTGCTGAATGAATTCACGGGTCTATCATGAGGTAATGTATGTTCTACTTATGAAGTTTACAAATAGTCTATGATTGAATTTGTTGATTTAATTCATTGCTTCTTCAAAAGAAGTTCTTCTTTTATTATGTTTACAATAGTCTGTTCTTGTTATAGCGATTGTTGTTATTCTGTTTGACATGAAGAAAAAATTATCAAGTGCTACTGTGTTTGTCAAATGGTCGTGTCCTCACAAGATTGTCATATGTTTGTGTTTGTCTTTCTAAAACTTTGTTGTTGTTCTTTTGTTGCTATTTTTGGAATTGATGTGTGTTTGGATGTTTTTTTCAGATTTGATGTGTTTGAATGTTTTTCTTTTCCTTATGTAATGTTGCTAATTCTGGATTAATGTGTGTTTAGATGCTTTTTAATTCAGTTTAAGAATTATGTTTCCTATGTTTAGATTTTTATTATGTATTTTACTTCAGTATATCTCAAACCGAACCAAAAAATTCGAAACTGATTAATATGTGACTACTTTATGGGTTTTAGGATGATATACAAAATATAACCGAAAATACAATGATATTATACGAATCCGACCCGTACTAATAAAAGATTAGTATGGAACCTAAGAACCTAAACCCGAAAATCCGTAAAATTCGACCCGTATGCCAATGGGTACATAAACGCCCACGCCTACTTTTTACCTTTTTATTTCAAAAACTTAATATGACATGACAAATTTTTATTGGCTATTATATTAGTGTGAATATAGAGATTCACCTTCGGGGGTGAACCTAAGAATAACTCTTTTAAAATCCTTTGTTATTCAACTAAGGATTTTTAGAGCTCTTTTCAAATAATGTGTTATTGAACATGAAATTTATGTAAAATCACTACAAACACTTGTAAGGGATAATTCTTTTCAAATAGTGTTTTTGAGCTCTTGTCACAAAAAGTCATCAAAGAGAAAAATGACCAAAAGAGATTTCATTAAATAAGCAAAATATCCTTTTACCACTTGCATTATGAATATATGAATATATAAATATAAATAAATAATAAAATATTATAGTTTCAAGTTATATGTTTTTAAGTAGAACTTTTTAAATGTTTTTTGAATTTCTTTAAAACCTTTTAACATTTAAAAAAAAATCAAAAATGCTTTACGAAGATATTTTCAAAATTTTATTTTAAATTTTTTAATATTTCCTTATTTATTTATAAAATTTTTAGACATCACACCCTAACTGTAAATTCTAAGTCTAGATTAGTTAATTCTAGAGGTATAAATGTATATTTACCACTTAATGAAATCTCTTTGGGTTGGCTGCCTAAAATCCCCTGTAAATACATTTCATCGTTAAACGTTCGTCGTAACGCATATTTCCTTCCAGTTGGATACCTTGTCCAACAATCAACCTTTCGCCTTGTGAATGAACGCCGTCTTCACCTTCTCGTGAAC